>VZRU01011082.1:302433-741744 GCA_013398155.1 Pedionomus torquatus
AAAAAAAAAAAAAAAAAAGGATTGGGCATAAAACGTTACTCTAGGGTTGGAAGGATGGAGACAGAAAATTTAATGTATCTCACACTGAGTCCTTCCTATGAAGGCACCTGTTATTTAAGCCCAGAAATTCTGAGTTTTCCAATATTACTTTTATTTCTTTTCCATTATATTTCGAGCTGGCTAAAAGAAGAGTTAAATAACTGTGAATGAAACAAATATTTAATAAATAATATTCATATTCACTAAAGAGTGATTATGAATGAGCAAAGTTCTGAGTTAGTGTGTGATACAATACTACTTATGCTGTGATGTCCATCGTGTTCTTAAATACTGGCTGATGATAATATTAATATATGTGTATTAGAGTTTATTGTTATTATATCCTGATGCAGAATTTTTAGGATATAACAGATGAGTTGTTAAAAGATTGTTGTGATTGGAAAGCTATCTGTTTCCATTCCTTCTTCAGTAGCTTGTTTTTCTTGTTGAAACAAAAGGAGCAGGAGTGATAGTCATCTTCCTGTTGCCTCATAGAAGAGGTGTTTTAAGTAATACAGTAAGAATCTTTTGTTTGCCTGATTTTGCATGTAATGAAGAGCTACCATGTGGTACTATGTAACATTTTGTAGTCTATTGGCACTCACCCTTCATAAAATCTGTTGCAAATTCCAGCCAACATTCTTAAATAGAATTTCTTTCAGATCTGATAAAACTTTAAGAACTAGGATTCAGTGAGGTTTGCTTTAATCTCATTGAGAGAAATGAACTCCCAATGGCTAATGCTGTCTTATATTTGCACACTCTTTTATCTGTGTCTGGTTTTAATAGGTGTATCTCTGCCTTATGAGGATAATTTTAAGAAACGCAAGGCCAAGATATTTTATAGACATAAGCTAGGCAGCGTGTAGCTCGGTAGTGTATGTTCAGTTAGTTTCTGTGCAAGCAAATTTCAGTTTGAGTCAGAACAGCACCTAACAGAACAAAACAGTATGCCAGTATCTATTCTCATTATACTTTACATCCCTTCTGAGAGCTGGAAGCTGCATGGCTTGCATAGTAGCAGTTGTGTGCTGAATGTGAGATAATCTCTAATGTCCGCCAGGAGATGAATTGGACCCATTTAACTTAAGACATTTCAAAATAATCTAATGATTCCCTTTTACTATGCACAGGGCTGGATTCCAATTCAGGCACAGAGCTAGCTCAGCGTTTTATGTTTTAATAACTATTTTTTTTTCTATGTCTTTGACATAGATGTAAGAGGGCAGATTTTATTTATAAAGGTGCAGTGGCAGATTTCAGACTTATGGCAAAGCATCATCCAAAATATGCAGAGTTTTGATGGAATAAATAATTACCTGTGGCAGCATAAACAACATATGCAGAACACAATAAAAATCCCTCAGGTTCATACCTGTGCTCATATAAACCAAGAATAACTGTAATCATAGAATCATAGGATGGTTAGAGTTGGAAAGGACCTTAAAGATCATTGGGTTCCAACTCCCCTGCCTTGGGCGGGGACACCTCCCACCAGACCAGGTTGCTCAAAACCCCATCCCGCCTGGCCTTGAACACTCCCAGGGATGGGGCAGTCACAACTTCTCTGGGCAACCTGTGCCAGTGTCTCACCACCCTCACAGGGAAGAATTTCTTCCTAATATCCAATCTAAATCTCCTCTCTTCCAGTTTAAAACCCTTACCCTTTGTCCTATCACTACACTTCCTGACAAAGAGTCCCTCTCCTGCTCTCCTGTAGGCTCCCTTCAGATACTGGAAGGCTGCTCTAAGGTCTCCTCAGAGCCTTCTCTTCTCCAGGCTGAAAACCCCCANTCATCAGCCGCCACTTGGACATTGAGCCGTTGACCACAACCCTTTGAGTGAGGCCATGCAGCCAGTTCCCTATCCACTGAGTGGTCCATCCATCTCAAACCCATGGCTTTCCAATTTGGAGACTAGGGTGTCATGCAGAACAGTATCAAATGCTTTTCTCAAGTTCAGGTATATGATATCAGTTGCCCTGCCTTTGTCCACCAAGTTTGTGGCAGCATCATAGAAGGCCATCAAATTTGTCAGGCAGGATTTGCCCTTGGTGAAGCCATGTTGGCTGTCTCCAATTGCCTCCTTATTTTCCATGTGCCTTAGCAGAGATTCTAGGAGGATCCGATCCATGATCTTGCCAGGCACAGAGGTGAGACTGACTGCCCTGTAGTTTCCTTGGTTCTCTTTTTTCCCTTTTTTGAATACTGGGGTTATGTTCCCCTTTTTCCAATCTGCAGAAATTTCACCAGATTGCCATAATTTCTCAAATATGATGGAAAGCAGCTTGAATCCACTGGAATTCCATCAGTGTAAAGTTAGTGAATGGAGGAGGGGAATCAGCTTAAATGAGTTTGGTGCCTGTTAATATTATAATCAAATGCTGGATATATTCCAACTATTAGCTTGGGAGTGCTGCAAGTGAATGTTCAGCAACAGTCAGATCACATTCTCTACAGGAAACATGTAGAAATAAATAACTTCTTCTTTTTTCCCCTCATTTGCTGTTTGTAGTCTCTGTCCTTTGCTAGAAGCGTAAAGTTCTCTGTGTTAAAATTATGTATCTAAGTCTTCCTTAATGCCATGCTTGTGAATTTCTACTATTATGCTTCATTATTGTAAGAGTGAAGTAGCATATTTTCATTAACTATTTTGCCATATTAATGTGTTTTTTTTTGTATTGAAACATCAATTCCTTTCATTTTAAGAAAATGAATTAATTTGTTTTTCCCCGAGTTTGTTTTAAGTCTTAAGGCTTCAGATTTTATAATGTGACAAAGTACCTACTTCAAAACACCCAGAGTGTGTTAATTAAAAACTACTTTGGGGAGGTAAAGTATTACTGTTAAGGTTCAGTTGATTTCATCTGGGATGGTCCACAGACATGAATACCTATAATCTTTCATAAACAAATACATGTGCATGCAGTCAGCTTGGCAATCATGTAGAAAACATATTGAGTATTGTAAAGAAAACGTGTTATTTAGCATTTTCTGTAATAACTGTTCTTAAGATGTCATTTTTGGTAACAAAGCCATTCTTTTTAAATAAAGAACTATATATATAGATATTTTTCTAACCTTGTCATCTCTGTATGTATGTAGGGGAAGATAGGGCAGATGTTCTATTACCAGTAGTTCATTCCAGGCATGAATAACTTGGGTAATGCAGGTTCAGTGCAAGACTGAAAGGTAGTGCACGAAGTAAAAAAACACAACAAAACCTAGTAATTATTTTTCTTTCTAGAATATAGATAGGAGACACATTGAGTTGAAAAAAGCATCCTGCAAGAATCAATGGAAGTGATGTTAAGGCTAATGTTGATTTAAATTTTCTTCTTTTTTGTGTTTTGAGCCAAAGGGTATTTAGAAATTAGAGTCAGCCCTGCTTTTCAGCATAATTTTTTTCCTAATTTCTGTGCAAATAATATTATTTCAATGATGTGTTGTATACTGTGGGTAACATGGGTGAAAAAAATGGTTGTTTAAATTATTGCTTGTATTTCAGTTGTGAGCTCAAATGACTCTCTGATATCTTGACCCTGAGTTTATTATTTAGATCTGCAGCATTACAATCCAGGGCAGCCTAAATCTCTGCCTACCATGCTATCCTACCCCTTCCCATAGTGATGTCCTAAAGGAAAAATTGGTTCTGTAAACTACAAGCCTTGACAGGAGATGGAAAACAAACTGCCCTATAAAGAAGATTAAAGATTTTCACTGGAAGGCTGGCGTCTGAAGAACAGGTCTGAACCTATTGGATCACTTTATTTAAGCCACTGAACTGTGGTAATTAGACTTGTGGGAAAAGAGCATTCATATTTTAAAAGACTGAATTGCTGATTCTGCTTTGCCTTCTGCAGTGCTCACTGCTGAGTTCCTTCTCTGGTTCAGCTATCTGCCTGATTGCCTTCGGTGATAATCTGCTTGTATTATTTCAAGGCAGATAGTAGTGGTGTAGATAATAGGAGAAGGTCCTCCATCTTGCACATTGTCTTTCAGGAAAAGAGCTTTATTAAACATAACGTGATGTGAAGCACTGGCTTTTAGCAAATGCTGTTGATGAGTAGTGCAGTCAAGCAAGTGCCCAGAACTTCTGGTTGTGTCACTGCTTTTGGCAGGGAATCAAGTGAAAGGTGAACTTTTGTTGCTCCTTTCCTCTTCTTTTTCTCTAACATAGTCATTTTCATCTGATCTAGGAACTGTTTATTAATGGTGCTTATTTTAGTTTACCGAAACGAATCATTATCTCCTAACCTGAATAGATTGTTTCCTGGGGTTTTCTTAGAACTGCCTCCAGTCAAGAATTAGCCTTTTGGGCCCATTAGCTTCATTGTAAGATCACAATTATTGCATAACATGTGCAAGACTTTTGAAAAATGCCGAACTTCTATAGGGTCCCTGAAAAAGTTAATATTATTTGCTGCTCCCCACTCTCCTTAATAGCATGACCAGCATTCCAGAGCCCAACCTTACTTTGGAAAAGGATAGGCTCCTTTTCCAAAGAAACAAAGAACACCAGGGCATGACTTGCACCTGTTATCTGAGAAGGCAGTTATTAATACATATCAACTTGTAATGTCAGTCAGGTAAAATATCTTGCCTGAACATAATATTCCCCACACACCGTATTCGGAGGTGCAAAATATTTGCAAAATCACTACCTGCGGAGGCATCTCCAGTCCTAATTAATCTGAGCTTTGGAAACGTTTAATTTTGATCTGCCTTGCAGGTCAGGAACCACACTGATAAATGTAATTTATGCTGCTGCAAAGGAAGTCCCCTGTAGGTGGAACTTCAGGCTGCAGAAGGGAATATTATTCTGTCTGCTAGATTTCCAAGGGGAGGAGAGAATGAACACCTTTGCTTTTGACTTTACTTTTGGGACTTTTGTTTTCAATGCTTTTAAGAGCATGGAGAAAGAATTTTTATTTGCTCTTATAAATGAAATGCCGCACTTAAGAAATTGTTTCAGATGAATTAGAGCAGGGCTTGCATCTACCACACATGTAGCCATTTAACTTCGGGTAACGACAGTGACTTGTTCAGTGCTGGTTCTGGGTGTAGGGAAGGAGGGACTCTGTGTGTGTGCGTTTGGTATCTAGAAATTACTTGTTTATTTGGTGATTTTTTTTTTTTCTCAAATTCCCTAATTTTAAGACTGGGGAAGAGATGATTTAAAGAAATTACAGGGTTTTACCCGATAGTATGAAGTTGGTTAGTACAGATTAGTTGGAGTGAAGGGTTCTTAAATACACATCTGGGCAAGTACAGGTGTTTAATATAGAGGATGCTCACTTAAGTACTGCTCAGAACACACTTGCTCTGAAGCTAGGTGCCAGAATGTAAGTAGGGGAGCATAAGAAGGGGAAGAAGGGAGGACTTGTTACTGACTTGATGTAAATGGGCAAAAAGAATTCACTGTATGAAGTGGTTTTATCATAGAGTCATAGAATGGTTAGAATTGGAAGGGACCTCAGAGATCATCGATTTCCAACCCCCCTGTTGTGGGCAAGGACACCTCCCACAAGACCAGGTTGCTTAAAGCCCCGTCCAGCCTGGCCTTAAACACCTCCAGGGATGGGGCATCCACAACTTCTCTGGGCAACCTGTTCCAGTGCCTCACCACCCTCTCAGTAAAGAATTTCTTCCTAATATCCAATCTGAATCTCCCCTCTTCCAGTTTAAAACCATTACCCCTTGTCCTATCACTACACTTCCTGACAAAGAGTCCCTCTCCAGCTCTCGTGTAGCCTCCCTTCAGATATTGGAAGGTTGCTATAAGGTCTCCTTGGAGCCTTCACTTCTCCAGGCTGAACAGCCGCAGCTATCTCAGCCTGTCCTCATAGCAGAGGTGCTCCAATGATGGTCCCTCCTGACTGTGCATCTATTGGGACTTTTGAATAGTGGGGTATTCTGCCACTTTCTCCTCTTATGCTTCTTTCCGCATACAGGAAGTCCTCACAGAACATATCTCTGTGATTATCCACGTGGTCACACCATACCTGCAGAGGAAACAGCTTGATCTTTAACATCAAATTTCATTTGTAGAGACCTTGTTAGACTTCAGTTTCTGCACCGAGATGAGTGATGTATGTAATGCTGTTGTAAAATGTGTGTGCTGTGAATGCTTTTTTGAATGAGGAAATGCCTTCTAGGAAAAGATAGTTTTCTAACCATCTAAATATAAATTTTTCTATATCAAAAATTCTAAGTCCTTGAAAAAAAGGTTAAAAGAGGAGACACTTTAAATAATTCTTTGAATTACAGTAATTCAAACCCCTTATGTAATAAGTGTCTATGAAAAATCACAAAGAGAAAGACTTTGCTGTGATACAGATCTCAGAATTTGGGCCTCTGACTTCAGTGTCTTAAACGCATAGACTTTTGGGGTAATCCTTTTTTGAAGTCCTTTTACTTCAACCTTTCTAATCCTTCCAAAACTGTGTTATGCTGCACTGTATCATTTTGCCAGTTAAATTGATAGAGATTTGTGCATCCCATTTGGACATGAAACAGCAGAATAGGTATGATGTCTTCAGAGAACGATGGCTATGACAGAATACTTGTCCAATTAAGTGAAAGAGGTTTTTAAACAAGATAGTAACATGCAGAAAGCTTACCTTTTTTACTGTATAGATTTTGTGGGGATTATATTGACAGATTTCTGTGTGCAATTTTTTCTATGTGAAATTTTTAAAGACTAGTTTTAAAATATTATGTACAAAGCAATGAAAGGCAATTGCTAATGCTTCTGAGATGTATAAAAGTAGAAGAGCTTTCCATTGGTAGTGCACTTTATGAGGAAGAGCACCTGTTTTACCCAAGTTGCAAAGTATTGGTTGTGATTCACTTCAGCTGTGAGGCTGGTAATGTTACTGGGCTAGAAGACAGTAAGCTTGGTTCCAACTGCAGACAGTAGGCAGGCAGATTCTGTGTGAGGAAGTTTAACTGATCTCTTTTATACTATGCACTCAGACTTTTACAGATCTTGTAGTATGGAGAAAAATGGTGCAGTGTCTGTCCTCTTAAGAAATAGGCACCGCTGGAGTCTAAATGCTGAAAGTAACATAGGCAGTGGAGAAGGAGAGTACACAATTCCACCTCACTTCTTATATAATATTTATTATCATGATTTTTTAATGTCTTCTAATTGTACTGGTCAATTTGAGAAGGTCATGCTGTTGCCTTTTTTCTTCTCCTATTTTGCTGGCACTTGAAAGTTATGTATACTTTCTACTGGATTGCAATGGGAAGAATTGGTCAAAGATATAGTGTTTACATTTAGATTATGACTCTTCCCATGTTCAGTATTACCTTTTGGAAAAAACTAGCCACATATTTTTTCCTGTGGTTAGTAACACCAACATTATCTATGTGACAGACACTATCCTAATAAAAAGAAAATTACAGCCTCCTGAAAACAAAGTCTCAATCTGTTTAAAGTGAGAATTTGGTGGCTATTCCACAGGTGTGTCCTTTGTGTAAAAGACATGGAAATGGTCATGAAGGGTGCAGTGGATTTCAGCAACCTCACTCAGTTTGACCCAAAAGGAGATTCACCACTTTCTTTTACTATGCTGTGTTTATCTGCTTAGGTTTCTCTGCATTTTCAAATGGCTTATAATCAGTCAAATAAAATACATTCAAAATGTCCAGTAAACTTTGACAGCACCCTTGGATGTTTTCATGAATATG
The DNA here is from genome assembly GCA_013398155.1 of Pedionomus torquatus. NCBI lineage: Eukaryota > Metazoa > Chordata > Aves > Charadriiformes > Pedionomidae > Pedionomus > Pedionomus torquatus. Next base: position 310,170 of record VZRU01011082.1, read on the forward strand.
TGTTTAAAAGTAGCAAAACTGATTCAATAAGCTTAGAAATTCTTAGCCTGTGTATGGTCATTACTTTTCTGTTTTTGGCACAGAAGCAATTTCTCAATAGATGTTCATAAGTTCATACAGGAATATGTTTATTGGAAATATGGTGCACCACCGCCCACTGTCCTCATTGAATCAATCACTAAGACATCAAGAAATAATGTTAAATTTCAACCATATAGGGCAATAAAAGATAGACAGTATCATCAACTTCAGCCTCCAATTGGGATACATTTCATCTAAAGGGATAAATGTTAATTTCTAGTCCCATGTCTAAACAGATCAGATACTGTGGGGACAGTTGTGAACTAAAGGTATGCCGTGCCCTTTCCTACTTCAAGCCCCAGAGGACCAAAGTCAGGTGGAAGACATGAAATATAGAACTAAGTTGTTTGAATGTAAATATTCTGTTAATGGGAGTGTCGAGAATGCATATTTTCCTCTCTTTTGACAGAATGAAAAACATATCTCTTCAGAGAAATCTTGTGTACCATAGGACACTCAGTAGAAGCTAGAGAATTTCTGCAGAAAGCGATGCTAAGAGACTAAGTACTTGCATTAATGCTGCAGCTGCGCCCAATTGTTAAAGAGGACTGAATGAGTCAGAGCTCTTACTGCATCCAGTCATTTTATCCAGTGTTCAGCAAATCAGCTGACTAATGACTGCAGTATTTGGAAGACGGAAATAATTTTATTAGGCTAAACTTCACAAAATGGAGCTAAGGGATGAGTGAGAAGATAGTGCAAAAAATTTCACAGTTGATTCTGACAATCAGCATTGAAAAGACAAGCTGACACTTAAGATAACAGATAGTAAACTTAGAAATGCTGGCAGAAAATATGTGGGATGAAGCACATGTTATTTCAGGAGGACTGAATTAATTTTTTTTCTTGATTTTTAGAGTTTATGGCTTTATATATAGCACATTTATGTGTAAAATAACAAATATCCTATTTGCTCTTTATTGGTTACACTTATTTGGATAAACTTAGAAGAATTGGTTTATCACTTTCACTGGAGGTTCACGACCTGAATTACTGAGAAGAAGAATGACAGGTAGGCAAGTGCCTATGGAGGCAAGAGAAAATAATTCAAGAACTCCCAACTCATCTTCCCTTGTCAGAAAAGAAATATTTATTTCAGAAAATAAGAAGCTATAACTATATTTTTGTTTGATAGTTAAATCTCTGGCTTTTCAAGCTCAAGTGAGGCAAGATTATTCACTCATATGATTAAAGAATATGGACATTGACATAATATGTCCTTTGAGCTGACAGGCAGTGCCTATGATTAGAAGTTAGCACTGGGCTGCATATGAAATTAGTGCAAGTAATCTTGAGTGCTTGGCTTTTTTTCACCCTTGCCTACGTTTTAGAAATGCCTCAAACTGACACTAATTTGAGAGTTTCAGCTCCCAAAGCCCCTTTGGATATTAAGGGTAGAATGTGAGAAATTTTCCAGGGTGTCAGTAACTTTTGGCTCTTTTCAGGTTACAAAAGATGATTGATGGGAATAGCGGTTCTGCTCTCTGCTACCCGTTGAATGTGAACTGAAAATTAGATTGACGGGCAAGGGATATTTTCTTTCTAATAGTTAAAAGCAGCAATAGTGAGCAGGATGCAAAGAGGATGTGATGAACCTGCTGAATTATATATATTTTAAACTTGTATTAAAATAGATATTGTAAGCTCAGAACGTGAAAAGAATTTGCTAAACAAAATCATTTATTCCTTCTTTTCTTCCATATATGTCTATAAACTCTCTTGGTGAATTGAAGAAAACAGATTGAAGTCAGAAGTGAAAAAAGTGATGTTTGCCCCCTCTGTTACATTAATCTGGTAGTAGAGATCATGCTCCATTTGTCCCTGTTCCTGTACAGCACAACTGGAGTTAATCTGCAGATGACTGGGAATGCAACTTTTGAGGAAAGAAAGCAAGACTGTTTTAAAGGGAATTTTTAGGAGCAGCTTCTACATGGTGCCTTTATGAACAGGTGCTTCATTCTTAAGGTTCTTTGATTATGCCCCTCTGGTAGCACTTAACAGCAGCCATGATAAAGTATGGAACATCAGGTTGAATAGCAATAAATATGTTGGATCGATTTGACAACAGGGATTTAGTTGAGCTCCACAAAGTGTTCAGGAGACAAAATAAACAATAGACTGTCTGCTGATTTCCATTTTAGGCATCTATCTCTGTGTCTTAAGTTTAGATGACTGTATTAAAGAAAATATGTTTCTTTCTCTTTTTTTTAAAAAAAGAAGTGGAAGATTTGTGTGTGGGTGAAATATGTAGCAATATAATTTGCAATCAGGGTTATTGCCCTCAGCTATGAAGGAACATTAGTACATCTTCTCTATGACATATCAATTGGCCAGACGAGATATCAGTTGTCCACTGGGCTTCCAGTGTTCAGGGTCTACATTGCACTTGATCTATTACGTTACTAAATGCACTGGAGTGAATTGTTGAGATGACAGGCACAGCTGGTGATGAGCAAAGACCCTGAGACTCTGCTCTGCCATATTTTGAAATAATATTTCAGACTGGTTTGTAAGTTATTTGTGGGATCAGTATTTTGTTTTGAAGATTATCTGGTGGATTTTGAATGTCTCGATAAGTTATTTGAGTGATGCTCTGCTTTAATTTAAAAGGGTTTCATGTAGTTGTTCTCTCTATTGTGTTTTTTGTGCTCAGGTTTGAGCTGATGCTCTGTGAAGAGTTCATTGCTGGGCGACTGACTCCCTGTTTTTCTTGCAAGTGCTTGAAACACCCTGTTTCATTATGGCTTATTCTAGAAACTTCTGTTAAACATGTGTTTTTCCTCCTATTACAACAGCCACAGAGCTTCACAAAAAAGACAGGATAAAGACAGTCCTGACTCTGTCTCAAAGTGCTCACCAGCCAGTAAAACTGTCTGATACAAAAAGAAATATGTGAAGCATCTGCTGAAAGACAACAGGAGCAGAGGTACTGAGTATGTGCAAGTGACTGGAATACTTCCTTCCCTTTATGAAAAACTTCCTAAAAAGCATAAAAGAACCCTTAGCTCAGTAGGCAAAAATCAGGTTATCATCAGAAATCAGGTTGCCTCATCTGTTATGTAGTGGTTATACTAAAGGGCAATGTGTCCCGCTGAAAAGGAGTTGCAAATGTAATAATTAAAAATTGAATCATACCTAGGGAGCAGAGAAAATCAATGACATATTCAAAATACTTGAATTGATAAAAATTGTGTCAAATTCTCTACTGTATAAAATGTCTCTTCATGTCCTTGGGAAATCTGAGACAATGGAAAGCGTACTGCAGGCTTTAGAATGAAAGAGCCAACTTAAATCCAGTGAAAGTTTCATCTGATTAATGAGTCAGACTCCAGTATTTGTCCTGAAGTAATTAGTATGAGATTACATTCATCTATCTGCACTTGTAAACTGAACATTGCAATTACAAGGAGGGGTGTGCACTCTGCCTTATGTTTATGCAAAATTATGTTCCAGGGACATCACTACTGTCTTTCAGTCAAGGCTTAAAAAATTCCTAAGTATCTGAACTAGTGTTGTACATCTTTTTTCGTGAACTTTTAAATTCCATAGTAATGTGTTACTTATTTTACAGACCCCTGTTTCATTAAGTGAGCAAACCAGAAGTTCTTGCAGTATATTTTTTTTCCTTGAAGTTCAATTTGTGTCTCATGTCCTACTTGTTGCCTGCTGTTCAAACCAGCTCCAATGTCAGATTTACTAATTTTCTTTGAGTCTTTTAAATGGTGTTTATCCTATTTATCACAAAACTATCTGATTGCTTCACAAACATTAATGGACTTAGAATCAAAAAACAGTTTTGAGATGAATGGTATTACTATCTGTCTTTCCAGTCGGGAAAGGAGGTACAGAGAGATTAAAGCCAGAAATTACAATGGGTGTTCTATTTCAGACATTTATCACCTTTCTTCTGTCTGCTTAGAATATTTAACATTGCGTAGCAATTTCTTTAGAAACTTAGAACTCAGCTCCCATTATCTTTGGTGTACCTGTGGTTACCACTGTGCACAGTAGTTACATATCGAACTGTTTCCTTGGAAGGCAGAAACCCTTCATATAAATTGTGCAGTTTCTGTTTGAACAGATCACTTCCACCAACATTGTGTACAAACTGTTAAAAAAGGTAAAAGGTCTCAGTTCCTCAGGGTAGTACCCATCTTTCTTGGGAAAAGAGACCATCCTCTTTTACTTGCAGTCTCCATCATTTTTATTACATGCTCTCCAGCTTTCGAAAAAAAAATATTAAAAAAAGAATTTAAAAAGGACTTTGCATGTAGCCATTAAGCATATCTTCTGTGCTAAAAAAAGCTGTAATAAGGGACAAATTCAGTGGTAATGGAAAGGCTTTCACATAGATTTATAGAGGGAAACCATGCCTTATAAATACATTAGGGTTTTTTGAAACAGCCAAAAGGCACATGGCTAGGAGTGTCTCGACTAGTATACCATATGTAGCTTTCTCCAAAGCTTATAAGAGCTGTTACTATGTGCTTCAAATCAAGTAATGTCAAAAGAGATGTTGCTCCTACAGAGTAATATCAGAAGACTGAAAAGACAGAAAAGGAAGACTAGGGAGACACAAGGAAGGTTTCAGATAGAGTTTTGTGAAACTTTTTAAAAGGATCTCTGTTCTACATATTCAGGAAACAAATAGAAAGGTGGTAAAGTTCAGAATAACATACAGTAACACCAAAACTAGAGCTTATTGTAGTGAGTCATCATGCAAAAAATGGCAGAAAAAATTCAGTGTTGCTGATTCTGAAATGGTATCTGTATGTAACTTCAGAAATGCTATAGTTTCTGCTAAATTATTGAGAGAGATCTGGGGCAGTTATGATCTATTCTGCAAAAGTGCCCACCTCATTCCAACAATGACTGAAAAAGGCAGATACATTTTTAGTAGGTGTTGTCCAATTTGGCAAGGACACCACAGACCTGGGAAAGAAATGGAGAAGAATAATGAGATGACAAGAAGGCTGGAATGAATTCCCCATGTAGAAAAGTTTAATGGACTAGAACTCAGAAAAGAAACAACTGAAGCAAGCGCACAATAAAGGTCTGTAAATGAATGCAAATAAGGAGTGATTATTCATCACCTCTTGTAATAGAACAGCCAATGGGCAACCCTGAAACTCTCATAAAGCAAATTGAGACCAAAATGCATAATTCAAGTGTATAACTCAGGATTTTTAGGCTATCAGAAGTATAAAAAGAGCAATAGGCAATTAGAGTAAATCATGGACCCATCAAGGGCTATTAAACACAATGATGCAGATGCAAACTCTAACTCAGGAAGTCAGGACATTATACTGGCAGGAGTGTCATCTGTATTTGCTGGTTTTATACTTTTTCCACACTTATAAACTATTCTCCATGCTGAGACAGGGCACCAGATAACACTTTTTGTCTGACCTAATAAATCTATTCTTATTTTCTAGCAGGTATCCTGACAGAACCCCAAAGCAGCTTTGTCCTGTACACTCAATAAGGCAAGAAAAATTTGAAGACTATAACATGCAGCTGTGCATTTGCACAAGCCAATGTTGTCATCTTTTCAAGAAAATACTGAGAAATTACAGCAGTGCATTTCACAGCTAGTTTCTAACTGCGAAGGTCAGATCTTTTGCCAGGACTATTGCTTTCTGCTCTTGTCCTCGAAAGTCTATCTGACAACCTTCTTTTACCTCCTTTTGTCAAAGCTGATTTCATTCTTCAGTTTTTATGTCCTCAATTTGGTTCCCTTGTAACTCCTTAGATATTTAACTTAAAATTTCCAGATTCTGCTCACTTCCACATCCCATCTTCCTTACCAGCTCTGCACTATACTCCACTGGGTGTTGTTCTTCCCACCTTCCCGAAGTCCGTTTTGAGTTGTTTGTTTGTTTGGTTTTTTGTTTGGGTTTTTTTGTTTGTTTGGTTGGTTGTTTTTTGTTTTTTTTTTGCAAGTGGCAGCATCTGAAAAACCTACCAGGTGTGTATTTTTTCCAGTAAATTCCCAGAGGGGGAGGCTTCTTTAAATAAATTTGATTCCAAACAGCTAAAGTTAGGAGATATTATAAACAGCTGAAAAAAGGCAATTAAAAGTATGTAAGTTTTTACTTTTATGATTGGGAGTATAGGTGCTGTTACATATGTATGTGACAGATGTTGTGGCCAGAATACTAGGAATACACAGCTGTTCCCCAGCTCATGGAGCATGCAAAAGGCTGGAGTTATTTCTGATATATTTGTTGCAGCTAAGCAGGGGCTGGAGTCAGCCTTACCTCTTGACACTTCCTCTCTTCTGATCAGGAAATATTCCGAAGAGTCAGCTGCTTCTCTGACTGTGATTACGCCTTCTCCACATAAAGGGTAGAGCTATACTTTTTGAGAGGGTGGCTCAAAGAAGTCTAAAGAACTAAAAGAAAAGAGGAAGAATAGACTCTTGAGTCTTCTTCCCTGCATCCTGTCACCTCTGTCATTCAGAGATAAAACCAGAGAGGATGGCAAGGGCTGCTCTGTGATGCCATCTGACCATCAAAGACGTAGAAACAAAGTAAGATTGAACACCAACCACAAAGATGCCATGCTGCACATGCTGTGCTGGCGGAGCTTTTTATTTCAGTCCATGTGAGTGTTTTTCAGAACCATCTGCACAAGAAAAGTGTTGTCAGTTTTTTTCCCACCCACACCATTCTTTATGCACCTTAGGCTTGTGCAGTTACTGGCTGTATTACAACCCAGGTTCTCAGGGGGCTTCCTCTTCAGTAGTCCAATATGGCAATGGTTTTTGCTGTATATAGTGCATTTCAGTAAAGCTGACAAAAGTAAGGATGTTTAGCTCTCCTGCTGCTATGTTCTTTCATTAGATGAACATATTACCATACACCCACCATAATCTGCTCCGAAACATTTCATTTGCAATTAAAGGAAAAAAAAAAACCCAACCCTTTTCCTACTGTTATGGCTGTCTGGAGCCAAGTTGTTTTACAGACTTAGACTGGGCATGCTTTAGATATTGCTGCCTCTCCCCTTTTCAGTGTGAGAAGGAAGCAGAAGCATACTGTAAGGGTAGTCCTCCTTTAGGCGTGTTCCCTGGCTTCTAGTGGCCTCTAAATAGGGAAGTAGAGAGAAAAGGGTGTTCCTCCTTACTTCATATGAATTTTTAGGTCTTCATATGCATATTCAAGTCTTTTATAAAATAAATTAATGAAATCATCTATAGCCAGGAAAAGTGAATCCAAACCTTTTTATTGTGGGGAAAAAAACAAAGAACATGTTTCTAGGATTGTTCTGGTTAGAAGGCCTCTGGTTAAAAGTGTCATGGCTTTCCTGAATATGTGTCAATGAATAAAGAACTCAATGTATAGCAGAGCATCATGACCAGTCTGTAATCTATCGATCCCTATATCCTACTGTTGATCTTCGTCAGTAGATGAAATTTAAAATGAATTGTATCACCTGAGAATAATAGAGGATGAAAAAAGAAATGGTTTAAATTCTGCCTGTTCCTTTCTAAAGGATATTGCTTTGAAACCTGACATTCTAAAGGTCCAGGTACTTGAAGCTCCCCCTGTAATCAGGAGGAAAATTCCTGACTGCACACCCCATGTCAATTATTTCTTAAGCAAAGACTGGTTAACTTATCAAATACTGCAATTTGGATGTTCCTGAATGGATAAAAGGTGACTGTTTTAAACTTTGTTTAGAAAATTCAATTTCCTTGTCAGTTTACTGAGGAAGAGAAAAAGCTGCTGAGACGGGCAAGGACATAGTTTTTTTGTAGCAACCTAAAAAAGAAGCAGGTTAACTTACTTCAACTTGAAATTAACTATGTAAATGGAACAAAATGCAAACATTATGTGTTCAGTCTTCAGTCTCTGTCTCCTTTCTGCGAGGAGGACAGCTATGGGGTAGCTCTGGTTCTTCAGTATATTGGCTTCTTACTGAAAGCAGAAGCTGTCTGAACCTCTGTGGACACTGATGCCGTTTTGATGTGGAGTTCCCTCACAGGTCCTGTGGAACACTGAGACCACAGCAGAGTGCAGGAACGTCATGATCATGTGGTCTGGCATTCTCTGTACCAAGCTGTAAGTCCCAAACCAAACTTTTCCAATACCACTTAAAGCTAATTTCTCTGGAAGTCTAAAGCCCATTGGACTTTATTTAAATATAGGAGAACTGCTATTTCCATGTATGAATATTTGGGCCTGTGGTGGAGGTTTGCCCTGGGCATCAGTGCAGTATCAACAGAATCTCTTGCTCTCTCACCTTGCTGTTCTGCAATTGTCAAAGTTCTTCCCAGGAAAACAAAACAGAAAGAGAGTTAGAGAAACAGGTATTCTAAAAAATCCCTCTGCCATTTACTTACCTGTACATAGAAATAATTGACTGTTTCTGTTTGAAAAGCTTAAATTTAGCCTGAGACAGTGGAAGAATTTTGATAAATTATTTGCAAGCAAGCTTGGACGTTACAAATTGTTTGCTAGACTTTTAAGATTAGTTGCTCTGATACCCACCCTTTGCTAAATTGAGGAACAGATTTCAGTATTTTCTACTGGTGATAAAATAGGGAAGCTGTGTAGTAGATGCTAGAAACCAATCAAAGGCTGAGACCAGGGATGAACTGTCCAAATGACTGGATTCGTCTCCTGGGTAATGGGTAGAGCTGGCAGACTGATTGGACACAAGTAGCACTGAAAAAAAAAGGTTAACTTGCTATCATTTGCTTCCCATTAATGTGGCGTGGTTTGATGTATTGTATCACCTAAAGAGCAGAGCTATTCAGAAGTGGATAACTCTAAAGTTTAATGGCCAGATTAACTAATGCTGATGCACAGAGGTTTAAATTAAACCTCTCTAAGCCATCTTGGGCCACTGCAGAATTCCACAGGAAGGATGCCTTTCAGACCCATTCTCTGCTTAGATTATGTCCAGGCACCTTTGAATTTCACTTTCTAAATGCTGTAAAGGAGATGTGCTATATTGCCTCATACAAGGTTAAACATTTTTATCTTAAAGTGTTTATTTTTCTTTTGATCTAGACAAGTGTCCTAGACTGTGGAAATCTAGTTCCATGAAGACACTGAATATTTTGCCTTTGTTTTCCTTTACTGTAGGATTTTTCACGTACTTTTCCAAAAGATGGGATATTGTGGCTGCTTTTCTTCCTTTTTTCAATGTACACGCTTCCAATTCTGAATTGTCCTTCAGTTTAGATGTGCCCAAGTCACATGAAGTCTGGACATGACAATCTCCATTTCCATCTTGTTTTACAAACAAGGGGAAATGTTTTTATTTTGTATGTTTGTATTGTTTGTATTTTTAGTCTAAAGGCAGTGCTTTTGCATATTTTGATTTCTTATTCTCTTTGCAGATATTTGAGAACAAGCCTCTTGCTTTTCTTTTTTATTTCTATTATGAAATAGTGTAAGACCCCAAAACTTTCTACAGTGCTCCCTTGGGTGCAGTTATCTGAGCTAATACACAGATGATTTAGATAGTAATGAAATAATGATGTATAATGAGTGCATTTAGCATTTCACGCATGTGAAGGATCCCTGTAGTTCAAAGGCAGAAATGGTCTAGATTTTCTGTCTTTTACACTCTGTGAATAACCAAGCTATTTCAAAGTTATCTGACTACCTATGTAATTGTAAAAATTTACTTGTGTAGTATTTCTCCCCTGACTTGTTCTCATTTTTTTCTATCCAGTGCATTGGTCTTTATTAAAAGGGAGCATCACAAAGCAAAATGACAACTTTCTGTCTGTCTTCAATAAAAAGCATTTTTTTAGTGCTTCATGTATTTGTCTTATTTTGTGCTGAAAAACTGGTTTTCTATGTGGACAGCTGTCAACTTTCTCTAGACTAAACTTGAGAATTTCCATCTCTAGTGATTTTTATGTTATCATTCAAATTGGGTACTATAATATTCAAGGCATACCAAGTGTAATTTAGTTGTTATGCTTTTGACTACTGAAATACATGAGGTTGGTAGTTTAATATCCCTTGGCTTATGAAAAAATGGCTGTGCTATAAAGTGAAAAATACTGAGTTGTAGAGTAATGTTTGAAAGGCCAGATACAGTTGGTTGTATGGATCAGTAAATGTAGAAAAAGAAGGACTTAGTCTGTTCTTCATCCATCCAAATACCCTTTTAAGTCACTGATTATTGTAGGTACAAGAAATAACACAGGGTTTGGTCAAAATTTTGTTTCCCTCTCTTTATGTGTAGACAAGCAGTTATTCCTAAACTGTCGATTCAAGACTCCACTATCCAACTATGTCTCATATATCCCATGTAAATCTCCGGAACATAAAATCTGACAAAAGTTTATGTCCTGGTTGTGTTTCCTGTTTTGTTGAAGAATGACCTTCATGGTTATGTACAGGACTAAAAGACCTATGAATGAGTAGAGAAAGAAAAGTGATTGTGGAAAGAAGAAATTTAAAGTTGCTCCTAAACATTGTCTGATTCAATCCAGACATTTGACTAAATATACCAGTCAGAGCTATTGCTACAAAGCATCCAAAGTACTGAATGAGAGCATCTCCACATCTCCAGCATTTGAGATGTTTAAAATCTAGAATAATGGGCAAATTCTTGATCTTGAATACAGAATTTTATTTATTCAATTATTTATTTATTTTTAATTATCTCTGGGAAAGAATGGATATGGCTCAATCTGCTCCTTGAAACTGCAAGTATTTCCAGATACCTGGTTTGGTTACTTAGAAACCCTGAGTCTGAAGTAGAATTTACAGTGCTGAAGCTGCAGTGGTAAGATTGCTGGCCTGTATTAGATAACTCAGAGTCATTGTCTGTGGCAATACCTTCATCAATACGCTAAAAAGAAGAAGAAAGGGAACTTCCTATCCTCCTGACCTGGGCTTGGCTTCATTTTTAGTAACTCTTCAGCCCTGAAAGCTGAGAGTGCTGTCAAGCCTTTTTTTTATCAACACAAGAATCAGTACACTACTCATACCTGTAAGAAATAACATGGAATCTGTTAATTAGCTTCTGAACTGATACGGAGGTGATACATATCAGAGTCTAATAAAACAGCTGGGGGGTGCCTTAACTTGCAGTAAGTAGGAGTCTGTTCTTTACCTTCTCCCCTTGTATTACTTACATGCTCTCTTATAGTATCCCTTGTATATGATGGTAATGTACGAGTCAAAGAATAACTGTAAAGAAACATATCCTACATTTGTAAGTGTAGGAATATGAAAGAACTGGTAGGGACCATGATGCTACAGTAAATGAAGATGAAGATCTAATGGAATATGCAATTAATATATTAATGATCATTCTTTCATGTGAGACCATCTGATTAGAAAGAAATGATATATCCAGCATGGGGATTTGCAAGCAGTCCTGTTTATTGTCATACTACCTGCCAATCATGAGTAAATTTCAGAAGGTAAAAGGTATGATTTTTGCTTTTGTGCTGTGAAAAGGTAGTTCAGTGACAGAGGTGGCATTTTAGCACCACTTACTGATCAAGTAAGTTTGCCAGTCTAAGATACCTTGTCTCTATTACTTTTGTCTTTGCTAATTGCTGGCTGTCTGCAATGCAATTTCCCATCCTTACCATCAGCTAAAACACTGTTGGAATTTTGAGGTGACATGACCCACTCTGTTAGAACTAAAAAAAGAAGCAGCCAACAAAACCCAACAAAACTCCCTCTTCTTTACCATTTAAATGATTTAAAAAACATTGAAATTCTAAAATTTTACATTTTTGTTCACTCATTCCCCACAGGTGCTAACTTCAGTGTCAGTTTTGCAATGTAGGTGAACAAGGAATACAGTGAGGTCATCTTTTCCTTATGCTAAAGTGACTTTATAGTAGTTTTAATTCCACTGAAGTATTTCAGATTCAAACAGTGCCTACAAGTGGGAGAATGTGTATTTCATGGCCCTTTGCTAAAACCTCGAGCTCTACAAATCTCAAATATAACTATTTCTCATTGTGATGTTACTTGGATAACTGCTCTTCAATGTGTTCAGGAAACAGGTTTGAATTAGGAGATAAGCTGAACTGATTGCATTAGCAGTGCATATCTTTTTCAGATATATCTTGCCCTCTTGCTTATGATTAAAAATGAAGAATTTAGTCAGATTTCACGATTGTCACAATTTTGGTCCCAGTCACCGTTAGGGGTTGGGAGATCAGAAGGCAGCGTATGATATTTTGGCAAAACTGCTAGTGTTTTCAGAGGAAAAAACTATGGTGCTTCCAAAATATATGACATGTCTAACCTTATCATGAAACTAACTTGAGAAGTTCTTAGTTTCTGGCTTTGTTATTTTTTTTTTTTAATTATTATTATTTTATAGGAGTAGATTAGTTTGTGAGTATAAGGCTGTTTGTTCTTTCTTTGGTAACTGAACTTGCATAGAATTTTTTCCCTTATTAGTCTGGATTACTTGGTCTCATAAAAGGAATCCTCTTTTTGTTTAATAATTATTCATTAATTGCTATGCAATGAATTATGAGATGGGTAATGAGAAGTGCTTCTTCCAGTAGCTGGCAAAAATATTTCCACTTCTAGTATGACTGGTGGCTTCTCTGCAAAAAAATGTTCATGCAGATCATGTGATGGTTCTTAATAGTCACAAACAGGGTCTTTGTGCTGCACAGGGCCAGACACTTTACTCTTTCATATATAGTAGAGTTATTCTTATACAGAATGAGAGTTTCTAGAAGGAGTCTGAATTTTTTTCTGCTGTCCTGTGCCAGTGCATTTGATATATTTTATGTTTAACTGCTGGCACTAGTATGCACATAAAATACTAGAATCATATGTAAAAAATGATGAAGGTGTAGACTAAATTCTGGAGTAGTGGTTATGTTTTAACAATCTCTTGTTTATTCTTCCCTACAGTTTATCTGTAACCTTTGGGATATTGACTATGTAAACAGAGAATTAATGGTATTTTATGAGTTAAGTCATGTTTCTGCTCTGATGTGATTCTGCAGTTGCTCAGCAAGACTCTAAGGTGCAGAATACAACACACCTGTTGTGTGGAACACTGTGTTTCCACCCAGTGGAAACCAAGAGCTTTCTTCCACCTCTTGGAAATACTGAGTATCATGCAGCCTTTGGCTCACTAAGATGTATTAGAGCAAAATTAGTCTTTCGTATGTGCATTTTCTCTTCCCAGAGAAATGTACTGTCACATTACATCATAACATCTCTGTACTACACAGCAGTAGAAAAGCAAGGAACCTCTGATTCAGGCTTCAAGTTTCTAGCTAACAGGAAGGAGGAGGCAAAACGGCTTCATAACCAGTGGCAGTTCTCAATCTTTCCCAAACTATCTAAGTTCTTAATCAAATATTAAGCTGAGTGCCCAGTGCTTAATATTTCCCAGTGCTAGTAATAGCAATTTCCTCATAAAATGAAGTTTCCCATTAGCAGATGCAACAAACCGGGGAGCAGCATCCTTGGGAAAATGAACAGACCACTTTTGTCTAAACTTTCTTGTCCGTGACATTCTCTGTTCTGTATGTGTGCTCACAAAACTGGCACGCACTGCCACATATTATTTCTCTTTGTTTCTTTATTACTTAAGTTCATTAAAACAATGGCAATGTGATTTACAACTGCATCAGATTCAGTGTAATTTTCAAATTGTATTTTTCACTGTTTAAGACTTGCTATCATGCTTATGCTTGTTATTTTTTCAAACCCTACAAAATTGGAAAAGAGTGTTCAGATTTCACAGTAATTTCTCTTTTAGTCAAACCTAGACCTCAGAGGATCTAGGATGTGAACCAATGGGAAATGGATTCACTATCATTGTAATGAAAAATGCGCAGGGCACATTGCAGGAAAGAGGTTTTTATTCACTATGATAAATGGTCATTGTTACATTGTGACAAGACTGTGGAGGTTTATGTGTGTGTGTGAGAGGAGTGGCTTCATTCCTTAGCTATTGGTGCTGACACAAAAATCTGACGTGATTTTGCTTTATAGCCAGGAGTTTTGCCCAGTTTCTAGGCTTCTGTATGGTATTTTGTGGCTCTGAAAGTATCCAACCATAGCTGCTTCTGCAGGGCAGTAGAGGTGTTTTCAGGAATTGCTTATCTTGCTTTTTCTTGCCTAAAGTATCCTTTCTCCCCGTAGTCCAAGGACTTCAGTGCTCAGGGGACTTTGATGTTTCTAGATTTCACAGCCACAAATGTGGCAATATTTGTTGAAAATGCTTCTTAGTATTTGGAGTGGGAGTGGAGAAGTTTCTTTTCAATAACTCAGACCATATTAAGGGGAAAAAGTTGTTTTGGGTTTTTTTTCTGCTTCTTCTGAAAGGTTACTGCCTTTGGTATCAAGAAAGGAGGCTGATAGGGTTTCGTATTAGACACTAAAACAAGGGTTTGTGTATAACTATATATAAGTATATATGTGGATGTCTGAAGAATACAGTATTAAAAATCGCTATTCTCTTTTAATAATGTTTCTTTCAGTGTTTTCCACTTACTATTCACAGACAGGACCATAGAAAAGAAATATTATTTTCTTAAAATTGCTCTAAGTCCACTGTCTGTGAGTTTAAAGCATAAAGCAGCATGCATTTGCCATGTAATAATTGTGGCTTTTTAAATCAGTCATTTTATGTACCATTTACCAATTAGATAGTTTTAGCTTCTGTTTACAGTCAGCCTCACTCTGTTGTTCCAATGGTATCATTAATGATTTCTACTAGTTAATATTTTTACCTGAATTATTTTCCTTATAAGGAAAAAGCTTGGGGCAGAGGAAAAAGCAGTGTAATTCATGTGCAGAACTCCTTAGCAAGTGTCCTTTAGGCCTAACTTCAGTACAGACCCTTACACTGAACTGTCAGTAAGGGTATTACAGGGGTTAATTAAGTATATGGAAAAACAGCAGTTTATCTGGTTAGTTTCCTGTTAGTCAAAGAAGAAACTAGAATGAAATTGCCCTTTATGATACAGAAAAATAAATCCATATAGCTAGCTGTTTCCAGAAGGCAAAATAGAACTCTGGCCAGCTGCAGAGATGGAGTTTCCCTTACAGAGGAGGTGTCGTCCCCAACAGAAGTTGTTGCTGTAAGTGTTTGGTGAGGAGAGCATGATGAGTTTGTCCGGCTGCATTTAAGGCTTGTCTGCATTCTGAAGAACAGCACAGCACATCCTTGCAGCTCTTATCTACAGAGTGATGTGGTGCACTGGTAGAGGGCTTTGTCTTTATTCACAACACATTCCGTGTGTCTCGGCAGGGGAGGAAACAACACTCTTGCCTGTCAGCCTGTCCTCTGCCACCGTCTGCAGAATAAACTGAGCTCTAACTCACCGTTTAAGAGAAAGAGGAAAGGTAAAGACAGAGAGAAAGGGATTTGCTCTCTGTCTCATTCATACATTAGCCCTCTGCAAAGGCACAAAGCAGAAGGAGCAGCATCAGCAACCTTGCAAGCAGTGACTCTGTTTACAATTAATATGGTCTGAGCTACTTTGAGAAGCCAATTTATTACTTACATGTATAACACTTGAGCTTTGGCGAAAACTGGATGTGCCAAGCACATCTTTGCTTCTGATTTATGCATAAAGACTTGCATCTTTCACAGAACAAACCTGATCAGGAGAGATTCAACCAAGGCAGGTAAGAGATTTCTACGTAAGTGTCACCTTCTACATTGTTAGCATATGTTAACAAATATTACTTCTGACTGCAATGCCTGGCTGTTGTTGAGGACTTGGAACTACTGCATTTATCCTTACGTTATGTTACCTTTAAGCAAGTTTAATCCCAAGAACATCTGCAATGTACTTTAAAGATGTATTGTAAATTTTTCTTAAACATTAGATATCATAAATTGTACACTTCAGAAGTTAAGTTTTGAGTGAAGTAATGTGTTCATAAAATGTGTTTTGAGATATATCTGTTACTGTTTCTGTATGATGTTTAAAAATGGATTTATAGCAATTTAAAAATCAATTTCTTTGCTGTTGTGTTCTGAAGCATAGGATTAGTGCACCAGTCAGATTAACTTTTCTAACACATATTCCTAGGCAGCCCGAAATGATCTATCTGAATAGTTTTAAGAGTTTAGTCATGCTTATCCCATTTGCAGAAAAACGGTTATGAGCTTTTCCACATGACATAAATGATTTCTTTTTATGGTCAAGTAGGTTATTTCGTCAACATGCAATTCAGTAAATGTAAGGAAAGCAGTATGATGATAATACAAATATAGTCCATACCCAACTATGTGAAAAAACCATGACTTGGTTATAATTTAGCATTGAGTAAAGAACAAGGCTGCAGGTCAAATTAATAACAAAGCACTTTCTGAGCATAGAATTAAAGCCAGTCTTCTCTGCAATCTTGATACTGTTTAGTAGTTGGAGAAAGAGAGTAACTGAGAAAAATAGATTGGCAAAGGTTTCATCTTTATGAAGTTTGTAAGACGGTAATTTTTTAGGCACTGGCTAGGTCTAATCTTGTGTGTCATATATAATTTTTGGAACTCTGTGCTTAACATAAAAAATAGTTCAAATGAATCACTGTTACAGGATGAGAGAAGAGAGTTAAGAACTGGAAGAGAATGGGTAATAAAAAATGCTCTAGTGACATTAAGCATTACATTTAAACATTGCTTTCTCTAGTAAGTGCATAAACAAGCCTTTTCTCAAATGCTTGCTGCTGTTCTGTAACTTTTCCTTTTTTCCATTTCATCCTTTAGCAGGCTTTTATTGTAGTGTTTTTCCTGTCTAATTATTTCACATACACAAGATTTTCAGTGCTAATAGAATAAGTACTTTTGATGAGGGTTTTTTTTTTGTGTCATTTTTATTTAACTTTGTTATATTACTGCTAATCAAAGTGTAACTTGGAACAGCCCTCAGAGTGCATGTGGCCTTGGGTGTTATACAGAAGTGACTTATTGAAAGTATGTGAGGAATTAAAAGTGGACAAATCTCATTGCTTATCTGGACTTTTGTAACTTTATTCATTTAAATTATTTTACTTCTGTGAAGATGTGGATACTCTGTGTACAAAATGATATGCTTTTGCATGAAATAGTAGAAGTTTCCACATATGTAAGAAGCCAAAGACTTTCTCTAGAACTTTTTCACATGGATTTTCAAAATGTGGCAGTGTGTTCTGTAGGGAGAAAACAGCAGCTCTGCATTTCTGGGAGAAACGTTGAATGTTAAATATGAGTAACTCAAGATAAGTGAAAGATCTGCTACAGTTTACTAAGAAGTTATTACCTAAAATCTACAGGCTCAGAATTTTTACTTCTCCCAAAGTAAAAAAAAAAAAAAAAAAAAAAGTAAGAAGTTTTCAAGGCATTGTTAGTTTTCTTACACTTTTAGATCTGTAGGTAGTAGACAGCTTTGGGGTAGGATCAACAAAATCTTGGCCTTGCATGAAACATGTCAGTGTACCTCCAGTGACATCAAAGGAAAAACACCTGTTGAGGATCTAGCTTTTTGAGAGCAATGTACATAATAGGATGCGAATGCTGTCTGGATTTGTGCTGCTCACATTGCTGTGCACTACAGGGCTGGGTGAACTGTGGTTTGTGAGACTGAAGAGATGAGCCCAGGATGCCAACCAGTAAGTATGTTTACACAGAACATCATAAGACTTTGGATCCTATTCTGAGATGCTAACTTTCTTTAGGAAATTGATAGGAGAGAAGAAAGAAGGCTTGAAGGCACCTTAGCACAGCTCTAACAGCTCAGAACTTTCTTGATGGTGGTCCCAGAAAGAATGTAGTGATATAGTGTGCCATGTATAGTAAAGTGATGTCCTGGAAGAGAATCAAACCAGTCTGTTGGAAATGCCAGTTTGCTGTGTGACCACACCTACAGGAGAAATTTTTGGTCCTTGGTTAGTCCTGGAGCATGTCTCCTCAGCACCCTAATGGACAGAGGTAGGCCAGCAGAAGTCATAATGAAGATGACATAAATCACATTTGTAATCTGAGGTAAATGCTTATCTATAATGAAGCACTCTTCTCTAATTAGAAAACACTAGAACAGTGACAGTTTATGGCGAATTACTACTTGCTCCAACATTTTATGTAACAACCCAGGAAGATGTTGCTAGATGTTGTTATACCAAATTTGATCAACCTTCTATTTTCGCTCTCTGAGGAGCAAAAAATGAGCACAGTATAGAGCACCATGTGTCTTCAAGTAGTTCTGTGTGCTTACGTTGGGTAAATGAGCTATTCAGAGCACCTTTGTCAGCCCTGCACCAGCCAAAAAGGCCCCTTTGCATAACGGAGAATGAGAATTTTTTTGTTCTCCTTGTCTCGTCTTGGCACAGTAGGAATGATGCCTGCTGTTGTAGGTAGTACAGAATCTGAGGAAATGCACATTCCTCACTCTTAACACCATTTTCCTACCTTCAGGAGTTATATTTGTAACCTTCAGGAGTTATATTTGTCACCACCATTTTTCAAAGCGTTCAAATTGTTGGTGAC
Source organism: Pedionomus torquatus (assembly GCA_013398155.1). Taxonomy (NCBI): domain Eukaryota; kingdom Metazoa; phylum Chordata; class Aves; order Charadriiformes; family Pedionomidae; genus Pedionomus; species Pedionomus torquatus. The sequence continues at coordinate 328,695 of VZRU01011082.1, forward strand.
CTGACGCTTACTAATTCCTGTCACTTTAAGGTTTGCACTAAACAGCTTGAGAATATAATTTTTTTTCCCATATAGCACAAGTTTGGAGGCTTTTTCAGTTGTAATGCATGTATACAGAAAATATGTTTACTTGTTTGCCCAAATGAGCAGTTTATGTATACATAAAGATACAAGTTAAGAAACCAATGAGATTTCTAATACAGGCTTTTCAGTCTAACGATAAGTACAAGTTTTCTGATCTCCTGCTTCTTCACTACTCTAAAAGCTGATCTTTCTCTGTTACAATGTTTGTAGCATTGGCGGCATTTTGCTTGGTATTGAGTGGTGTTTCAAGAGTTGTAGCTCATTCTTTGGGTGTACAATCCTATATGTTTACTTATTTTGTTTCTAAATTAGACAAGGGAAAATAATAAAGTTTCATGCCTTCATGTCCAGTTTTGCACTTCTTTAGTTCAAATTTGAAGCCTTTCAGGAATATTTAACTGATGAGGTTGATTGGAAAACGTACCCAGTCCAAAACCAATTCTACTTTCACCTTGAGGATTTCTGACTTAGAAAACATTAATATCTTATTTCATCATGAATTGTATTCCTTCTTGAGGAAAAGTATAACCTTTTAATTAACTGAGATATATTTTGTAGAATGGAATCATTCAGCACCTTCAAAGCATAGTTGATACCAAAATTTAGGAAAGGGTAAGCTCTGCTACAGTCACCAAGACCAATAATTTCTTTTATAAAGACAAATGACTTTCTTGAAAATGGTGCATATGGTTTGCCTGAAGCAGCAAATTCAGGAAAGTCAAAACTTGCAGCTTACATCTAAATTTTTCTCTCATGCAGTATGTTTTATTTCCAGTCTTCTTGGAATTGCTTTCTTGCTTCCAGTATTTCAGTTCTTTGGAATACAAAGATTCAGTTTAGACATGAAGGATGGGATTTATCTCCTCTATGTTTAGTCAGGTTATTATTCTAAACTGGCCCTGTAGTTTTTCCACTTTAGTGACTGGAGAGAGGCATGCAGCTCTAAACGCAATTAAGCAAAAGGATTGCAAGATACATGGTATAAGCAGACTCAAGAAGTTCCCTTCTTTCTCTAGTGAGTAGAGAGAGCCTAGATAAGATGATAAACTTACATCAGATATCTAGCTTTAAGCAGTCAAATAAAGTAGTAGGGCTAGATGTATGTCTGTAGGCCAGTGAAGTGCTTGGGTCAGGGTTAAAAATGAGGTTGATGCAGATTCAAATTTTCTACACACCTAGTTCCTCCTTCAGTGTATATCTGCTTTCTAGAGCAGTTCTTTCCAAAATCAGGCTTAGTGTTAGAGCCAGATTAAAATTGCAGTTTTGGCTGCAGGCTACTCACGATGGCTTCTGGGATGGTGAAATAGGTAAGAAAATGTTCCTTTACCAATGTAAATTGTCATGAGAAGAGCATCTATGGTAACGCTCATAGTGAAGGGCATGTATTGAAGTGGATAGAAAAAGGTGAAAGGTACAGTGGTTCATACTAATTCAAACTCCTTTTTGAATTTGGCTTTAAGAGTTATGTTAAATAAAGTACTCAGAATGGATACAAGTTGCATTTTCTGGCTAGCGGGTAAATTCCTTTTAAACATTAGAGAGGACCTGGAGGGAGTCTTTTCCAGTAATAAGCTTAAAGCAGTTTCAGTGCGAGCTGCTGCTGAAGTGGGTGAACCTTGCCTCCCCAGTACTGTTCAGTTCCAGTATGTTCTTCCATGTTTCCTGTGTCAGCACCAACAAGTTTATCCAGCTCCTTACATGCCTACACATGCCTTGGGCTGATGCAGGGGGAGCAGGGACAGGGTTGTGTGGTCAGGAGCTCAAAAAAGGTAAGGTTGCCCATTTAAGCTCCAGCGTGGCCTTAGATTCAGAAATTGCATCTTGAATAGTCTCTGGAAACTGCAGTGGCAGTGTTTTCAGTACCTATAATCCAATTACTGCCCATGTTTAGGTTATCAATCCAAAATCGATTATGTCACTTGATCCTTAAAATTGGTCTCTCAGTTCTCTTTATGTAACTTCATGGTAGGAACCCTCTTGGCATTCACATAGTTCACTAAGCAAGGAGATAGAAAGTGTTGGCTCTGAGTGCATTCACCGGTATTCTAATTGACTTTTATTATGCAGTCAATAATGTGGATCTATAGTGCATGATGCATACCATTGTTAAGTACTCATTCCATGCTCCCTGATAGCCCTAAAGATGTAGGTGCCGTGGGTGTTGTGATAGGTATTAGACATAATCAGTGTGAGGACATAAAAAAGGCATTAGTCAGGCACATGAAAATCATGAATTTCGCTCGGTACCCAGAAGAATTATATTTCAAAATAATCGCTTTGAGATGGTTCTCCTTGTCTTTTGTGTTTTGGTTATTTAACCCAAACTCAAATCATGCTTTCAACATTTCTCCATAACTGGAGAAATATTTGTGTGGCTGGTTTTTGTGTGTTTACAAAACTAGTCTTTTTATGCAACCCCATACCTCAAAGAGTTGAGACTTTGAAACCTCCCCGCTAATATTATGAAATAAAACTTGCTGTAAAGTGTGTTATATAAGATTTAGACCAGTTTTACAGTTAAGGTTCCATGTAGTAGAGCATTGAGGCCATAATGCTTTTACACCAATGAAATCCTGTGAAATTTTTTAGCAGAAGTTTCAGTCCATCTTGGCATATATTTTTTTGCTTACATTTATCACCTGAAAAAGAATTAAATTGTTCAGTGCGGAGATGTGATAGCAATGATTAAGGTATAAAAAAGATTAAAAGAAAACTCACTAGTGTGTGTTAGAAAAGCTTTACTTATATTTGAGAGTGCAAGGAGATGGAGGGAAGTGTCCAGGTTGTGTAAGTGCCTACAGGACTTCTTTCCTTATGTAGTTCTTCCAATTTACTTGCCTGTCATCTGCCTTTAAGACCAATGTTAGATTAAGCTTTATATTATTGCTCATCATTGTCTCTGCGTTTGTGACATTTTAGAAAAGAGGTGTTCAGATTAACTACCTGTGTTTTTCTTTATTCTATACAGGGAAATACTACTTATGTTAAGGTTGCTTTGAGACTCTGATAGACTCCCAATTAATGAGCTGCTGCCAGAGGTGTATATTGTAAGTAAATCTATAGGGTTCCTGTAGCAAGGTTGATTTAATACCTAGCACAGATCAAGGACTCCTACTACTGAATGTGAATGTAAGTCTGAATGTACAGATGACAAAGAATTGGAGTAGTGTTTTTCTGTAGCACCCATTTCCTGTTGCTCATGTAGAAATGGTACGTCAGGAAGGGATTTGAGGACAAAACACTGGAGTTGCTTATGGATTCAAGGATGTCTGAAGGTTCTCTTGGGATCACAGTTACCCACTAAAGACAGACCCACACTGTCTTCTATTAGTACAGTAAAATTACCAAAAGACTGTTTAGTGAGATATGCATCACATCAATTTTTTTGTTCTTATTTGTAAACTGAGTTGTTAAATAATACTTAAATATAGATTTTTATACAAATGGCATGGTAATATTACTTAAAAGTTTAGTAAATACAGGCCCAGATACACATCTTATTTTCAGTATATTCCATAAACTTTCCAAACACAACTTTTAGATAATGTTTTCTCATAATGCACTAAACATATGCAGTCCAATCTTCATCACCTAGCTTTTAATACTCATAACTCATAAATGATGATTTATTTTCAGTAGCAAACATGTGGTTTGTCCAGATGTTCAAACAAAATGACTCCCAACAGGCTGGCAACGCAGGTTAATCCAAGAGTGGGTAGGTCTAAATTTGCGTAAAACAAAATTTGCCATAATTCAAAATGAGGATACAATGTAAGAAAGGCAGTAAAATGCAAAAGAACTGGAAACAAATTGTTTTGCTTCTAGTTTTTAAGTGTGGGGAACATGTTATGTTCCTTCTCTACATTGGAAAGGTATAAAAATATTTATAATGCTTTTAATGAAGGTGACAAATCAAACAATATGTTTTTAATATCAATATCATTATATTATTATAATAAATTAATACTTTAAGTTTTTTTTTGCTTTGTTCAGAAAGGAAATTGGGATTTTCCTAATTGTTAGTAAATAATACGTAATTGGTGGTATAATGCTATATACATTCAGCATATTCTGCTTAATTTCTTATCCTGGAAGTTAACAGTGACTTTCACTAACACCAAAATGTTTAATCTAACATCTTCCTTTATTTAAAAGCCTGTTGTGTATTTTGTCTACCTTGCAGCCATAGAGCAGGGATGGGTTGCAGGTAGAATGATTTCTCTCTGGAAAGCTTCATCTGCGTAGTTGCTTAAAGCTTTTAGAAATGTCTAGGCAAAGGAGTAAAGGAGCATCCTTTTCTGTTACATTAGGTGGGTTTGATACTGACTGATTATCTGGAACTTATTTATTCCCTGATTTGTGTTGTTTTGAGACCTAGCATTTGCTTCTGGCAGCTTGGGACTACAGCATTGTCTTTCTCAGGTCTAGTAATTTTCATACCACAGTATCCTATTGAAGAATTAATCTCCATTTTGTGGAGCCACATCTGTTATTCACAGACTCACAGCAGAAAATGTTACTAGTAATTGATCAAATCTTGTCTATTCTCTGACACCTATCTTCTAACTTGGAAGATGTCACTCACTTTGTGAGAAGAGCTACCTTTACCATTAAAAGTTAGAGATGTTTTTATGCTTGGTATGTTTCAGGAATAGGCATACATGCAGCAAATACCTCGATTATAATTACAAACAATAAAGAGTATGCAAAAAATTGAGCTCAAATTCTCTTTGCATTCTGTTATTTCCTTATCTTTATGTACAATGTGGTAACTTGTAGCTTATATACACTTTTTTTTTTTTTTTTGTAGCATTTGAACAAAACAAATATTTTTCAAGACACCTTGTGAAGGTTTTGTTTTCTTCACCTCCTTTGTGAAATAGTTGAAGAACTTTAACTGGTCGATAAAGCATTGCCAGAGCATTCATATCTTTTTATTGTTGCCTTTCATGAAACCTGTTTGGGCATCAATATCCATTCCCTTCTTACAGGAAATTCGTAATAATGTTGTCAAAGTTTTGTTAGGTTCAGCAACTGAAGAAGCTGGTAAAGAACAAGGCAATAATTGTCACCAGCCTTAACCATAATGAGCAACAGGCACAACTTGTCTGTGCCGATTATAAAACTCCATTGCTTTGGGAGTGTAGGGGGAACACAGTGCCCTTGTATACAATCTCTTTGACTTCTGTTACCTTTTTTCCCCATCCTTCACTCATCCTGTTTTCCTTCATACCAAGATTATGACCAGGTACCACCAGTCTTTATTCTGTGGTGTACCTGATGATATCATTTGGTAAGAAACAAAGTCACATTACATGCCACATTCTCATTTAGGCTAAGTATAATAGAACCTCTCCTGATTTTAACAATTAAAATTTTGGAAAACATAGTAAAGTATTCACCAGAAGCCTTGAATGAGTATTATGAACACATGAGTGTTTATTGGCACCTATACATGTGCACACACATGGGTAGATTTCTCTGAGGTGATGTTTGGTATTAGTCTCATTTTCATTGTGATCTGTTCTAAGCAGACGTAAAATTACAGAGTTCCTTTTGCAAACTGCAAATGTTAAAGGTCAGTGTAGAAAGGCAAGCCATTTTCAACAGCTGGTGATCTTACAAGAATGGCTGATGACATTTTACAGTTGTGGAGTAGTACAGGATTCAATAATTCATTTTCATTGTTCTTCTAAAAGGGAAGTCTTCCATATTGCAGGGTAGTCCCAAAGTATTTTCATGGTATAATTTTAAAGGAGAAAATAAAGTGGAGGGACACATGATAAATGTAGAGGTTTTAAAGTGATTTGAGAAGGATTTGAATGCTTTTAATTTTGTGAGAATGTCTGGGGAATGTGAGTTTGGATAAACCAGGACAGGAAGTCAAGGAAACAAAAGCTAGCTGAAATATTTTACTGGTAGACTATTTTAAATGTAAATCTAAGACTATTGTCTTATGTAAGACTATTGTAGTTTGGGAGTGGTAAATGGAAAAGGTGATGAAGGTGATGTTTTTACTTCAATAGAGCAAACGTGTCTGGCATTTGCAATTAAGATTGTCATCTTTGTATTTCTAGAGAATCTTGAGGTGCTTCTAAAAGACAAAGTAGTAGCCGTATTTATGTGCAATGTTTTTGTCTCAATGGGGCCATGAAGTTATGTAATTTTTGCCGTCAAATTGTAAATTTAGGATGCAGTAACATTTACATACAAGAATCTTTATAGTGTACCTCTGCAAACTTCATTATGCTGTTCAAGTAAACGCATTAAGAAGTGATGTGTTGTTCTGCTTCACATGTGAGAGAGTAGATATGATGGACAGACAATCAAAGTAATACTGTTATCTGTTGGGGAATGGCTTACAGGTAGCTTAAGGAGCATGTGGAAGAACACAGAAGGGTGCACAGGTAATACTATTGTATGTGAGGTCTATACACCTCTGAAAAGAGCTCAAATCCAGAGTGCCAGAGTTTGAGGATAAGAAGAAGAGTTATTTAAAAATCCTAAATCTTCTAAATGCAGAAGTAAAATTGTGCAATCTAAAGTACAACTTATTAGTGCATATGTTTCATGGTTTAGCTAAACGTTTGAGAGTCTCTTCAGAGAGTCTCAGACATGTTATTCACATGGAATAACATGTCAGAGAAGCCATGTAAACATTTAGCCTTTACAGTAACTGCTGTGCATTTAGTAGCCTTGGATGTACTCAGAAGGAACTACATCAGACCTCGGTTCCAGTTTCCCTGGCTTGATTCCTTTGTGGGAAAGTGAGTGGGGGGTAAACTGACAGTCTCAATACAATTACTTGCTATGAATGTCTACTTACAGGCACTGTAACTTACCTACCCACCAACATTTGAAGGAAAAGAAGACAACCTTCTTGCATGGTTTCCTAGAATAACACAGAATAACTTTAAAAGCACAAATAGTAAAAATTGTACTTACAGTATCAGTGGCTAATACAGTCAAAAGCATGAAGTATTTTCAATACAGAAAGAAATATTTCTGAGCTACTGGGAATCAGCCAGAATAGGTGCTGGGAGAAGTGTGTTGGTATGTGATTTTGTGTGGGAGCTCGCAAGATGTTGGCTTTTGAACACTGTAGTTGGACTTCTAGATGTCTGTTGAATCTCTGGAGGACACTTTACTAGGAGTGCTGCATGTTTGCTTTGTGTTTTTCACAAGGAAAAATAAATGTGTACATATTTAGGTGAACAGTGCTTCAGTGCAAAGTTCTGTGGTTTCTTGTTAAAGGAACTAACAGTATAGAGGGTCCTGAGTTATATCATAAATACTTTGTCTGTGAAATGTACTATCAGTGTGTCCATTGGTCACAAAAAGTCTTAAGTGAACTTGATTTAGAGAGCAATTTCAGCTCTTCTCAAGGTATGGAGAGAATAATGGTGCCTAGAATACCCCACGCAAATGAATAGTTATTTCAATTATTGGCCTGTTCATCACAACTATAATTTTCTTCATAAATAAAATCTGATCTCTGAAGAACAATCAGCTTCTGAAGATCAGCAGTACTGCACCTTGCTAGATTGTCATTCAGAAAAAAAGTCAATTTAAATGTCTAACATGAATTACGATTTGTTTAAGAGAGTGCTACTCCTAGCTTCTGTGATTTAACGTGGTTAGCCTTTCAGAAAATGAAAACTATATTTTAATAGCTGAAAAACATGATGTGTGGTGTGTGGGACATATACAGGGTAATTATGAAACTAATGAGGGGTAGCTTACCAGTGTGATTGGTGAAGATCTGCTCCAGTAGGTCCTGTTAATGAACTGTCTGTCTATGCCAACGCTAAGCTTGGCAGGGTTTATATACTGGATGGTTAGTTAGATTGGAATGAGAATCTTCTCATGATCCCATAAATGACCTGGATTTTATTTCAGTTATACTTGCCTTCAAAACTTGACTGCAAATCCATTTTACTGATTCTTCTTTGAACGTGAAGACACATCTAGGAATAACTTGTGGTAACTATCAGTATTAAGCAAAAAAAGCTTCAACTGTGCCATAGAAACAAACAACAGAACCATCTTCCTGATCCAGCCTGTGGCTGCAGCAAGACCATATGTACTGATATAGTGGAACTACTGCTGTAAATACAGGGGAAAGGAACAAAAATTGAATATCCAGCTATACCATATTTGGCAAAGAATAGGAATTTGAAGGGAACACATAACAAAGCCTATGATGAACGGTTACGAAATTACCTGACTATAGGGGAACTTGACTGTAATTTCTTCCTAGCTCCAGCAGTTAGTGCTTCTGCTTTCTCCTCTCACTTTTACTAATTAGCAACCTTATTGATCTCACTAACTCAGGGTTAGCTGTTAGCAGCTGTTAGATATGCAGCTTCAGGGTTTGACCTGCTATGGTTCTAGACCACTGGTTATCATTTACGGCTTAAAATATCAGTAATGATGATTATCAAGGTCCAGTGTATGCCACAGCATGCTGAACCCACATTTTACAGTTAAAATAGTGATGCAGATCACAAATCCTCTGGCAACTTTAGGAAAATTAAACAAATGGTAATTCACATGAAATGAAACTCTAATCTGTTAAGGGATCTTTAAACCTTTATGTTGGTCTTGAATACATATGTACCACTGTGTCCTAAAATTTTTAGCAATGAAAGTGCTAGAAATTTCTGTGCTTAGAGTTCATTGCAGAGATTGTTGAAGGGAAAATACTCACGCGAAGGTTCTTTCACCTGTAGGACATAGCTAGGACTTTCCCCACATTGAATGATACAGCAAGTAACTTAAATAGGCGGGACAAACACATGTCTTGGTAGTTTCTTAAGCATCAGCAGTAACTTAAAAAACTGAATTCATCAGCTTAAGGTTATGTACTTTTCTTAAAATGAAAGCCTAAATAATGGAATTAATTTCTATTGCAAAGTTTCAGTTCCATGGCAAACAAATATTGAGTTAGTGACAGAATTTGGCTTTCTCTTCTGAGGATGTGCTATTTGGAAGCAAAATTAAAAGGTAATTTGATTGCATAAAGCATTACAATTACTGGCTAATACAGCTGCATGAAATATTCTCCTTTCCCTACTGAAAGAGGTGTATGTTACCCATTAAGTAGTAGCAGCAAGAATCTTCCTTATCACTGTGGAGAAGTGTCCAGTAGAAATAAAAAGACTGGTTAATTTGCTTACCTAAGTTGGATTTTAGCTGGGGTTGGTTTTGTCTCTGGATTTATTATCTGTCAAAAATTTCTGGTGTCTTCAGGTGTTCTGAGAACCAATCTGAAAAATGTGGCTGGAGCCAAGGCATTGGAAGTTATTAAAACCTGACACAACAAAAAACCACGATAACTGAAAATTAATGGATATCTTTTATTGGATTTTTCTCCAGGGGAAAGGGATGGGGTCATTGAATGATTAGCTCCCATTATGGATACTCCATTCCAAGCCAGAGTTGAGAAGTGTTGGCAAAGGAAAGGTTGGATGCTTCCAGTGCCAGTAATGCTTTTGATGTTGCAGTATGCTACATCTCCCTCTTCATGGGCCCAGATTCTCTTATCTTACAAAGGCAAAACTTCCCCCACCATTGATTCATCTTGTTAGCATGTGCTAACAAGGGATGTTAGGTTCTTCCAGTGGTATTTAATTCCTGTGCAAACTGCCAGAGCAAAGTCTGTGCATCACGTTACAGGCAGGTAATCCTTTGCATTTCAGTGTGTGTCATTAAGAAAGGCAGTTTATTGTTTTCATTTTTAAAAATGTTTTAAATATAAATAGATTCTAAGTATATAGAGGTTTTTTTAAATATAAAAAGTTATGGAAAAATACTTTTTAATGCAATTTTCTCATTTGGACTTATTTCACCCAAAGGTCAAAACGTTTGAGGAAATTTTCCTTCAGGAAAAAGAATTTCTTAATAGGATATGTTCCTTCCCTATGCTGCTTTACCCCAGCTCTCTGGATAGGCTGGTTGTTCCCCCACATCTGAGTTCTTCTTTTTCTTCCTGCTGCTTCCAAACCTGGTGCTGTGGGGTTCTGCTGCTTGAGTGGTTCGTACTTACTGATGTGAAGCATTACAAAACAGGCAGCTGTCCTTATGGGTGCTGCTCTGCCACAATTCAAATGTCCCTGCTTCTACTCCCCCTCTATCCCCCCAGTCCCATTTTCAGGGGTTGAGGTTTTACCCCCCTGCAGCCTCCCAACCCCTTTTTTTAGCAGGATTCCCTCTCCATTTGAGGTGGCTCATTTTCCTGAGACAGAGGAGGGACAGGGTCTGTTTTCAAAGGCTGTGGCTGTCTTTCCCAAGAGAGGCTAAGCTAACCACAGTTTTTGCATACATTACATTCCCATTTATTTAAAAAACAAACTTTAGAGGAAGCCCAAAGCAGATTATATTTGTCCTCACAGGCAGTGGTTAACATGGAAATGAGGTGAATGACTTACACAATTAAATATTATTTGAAACCGTAGAGATTTTACTCGTAACCATCATCTATGCTCACTGTTGTTTATCTTCCTTGGGAGAAAAAGAAATAGGGCCTGTAGAAAAAGAAGCTGGGCTTTATGAGATGTATGTAAGTTACGTGTATGCATGTGCCATGTGCAGAATTAATACAGTGCATTACAGGTAGTAGCAGTGACTATGTTACAGTAGAATTAATTACTTGGCTTCAATTAGAGGTTCTGACACTTCAGATACTGACTTCTTGATGGGTTGGTTTGTTTGAAAGGACTCAATATTTTTCCCTAGTAGAACTCATTTAATGGGATTTATTCCATTTTACCTCGAGCCCTGTGAAGATAACTTATTCTAGGAGAAAGCAAGAGCAACTGTCTGGGAGCTTATTTCCCTGGGAAGTCTGCTTGGGCAGAGCCCTCTGAGCACCTTAGCCTTCACCAGGGGTTTGTGAATGAAGGAAACAGTGCACATACGAGAAACGGTACTCCACTGTGGCCTATGCTGCACAGCTGTGCTGCTCGTCATGCTTCTTGAATGCACGTAATTCCCTACTCCCCCTTTTACAGCAGGCTTTGTCAGTTACAACCTTCTTGGTTTGCACATTGCTTTACCAGCAGCTTTCATGGGGTATCAAAAGCAGCATCTGTAACTGAGGTCATTTACAAAGATAGTCATTTAGAGGCTCTTTATTTAAACAATATACTAAGGAATTGTGTCTGGGCAAATAAGATCATGTTTTCCCACATTTAATAGAGAATGGTATAGTCATTTTGATAATAGTTTTCCTTTATTTTCTACTATGAAGAACGAGGAAGCTGGTGAAGCCTACTGGGTCTATAGTAAAAATATACGCATGTATGAATTGCCAGACATAGTTTACTGTAGGTAGTTTACTTATTTAACTTGACATTTAAATTTTTTAAAAAAATATTTCCTTATCTTGTATCTTTGCTTCATCCTCTGGATGAGATAATGCGGTTCTGCTTCTGAGTACATGAGCTAACCTCTTGTCTTTGTAACAAAGGGATAAAAAGATTTATCATGAAAAAAAAAATTGAGTGTAAACTAATGTAGCTCATCATTTTAATCATAGGTCAGGTCATCAGATCTGCCATATTTTGGCACAACCATATGCCACTTAAACCTAAGTGCTTCCTCTATAAATTAGTAAGTACACTTGCCAATTTTATTCTTATGCATGAAGGGAAAAGTCTCTTAAATGTTTTAATCCTATCAGATGAATTTGTATCTTGTGAGATGTTTGACAATGAGTGATTTGATTACTCTGGGTTCATTAGGCACAGGGAGTGTTAGATGTTTTGGGGAATTTACTTACATAAATGTGCTTCTTTAGGTTATAGTCTTTTGCATCTCAATACATTTTCTCCCTATTTCCCTTGCTGTTGCATCATTGAAAATGAAAGGGGTGATGCGACAGAGCAAACAGATGTAAAGGGTAGAAAATACGATTTTCTCATAGAGATCACTTCCTGACAGAAGTAACATGGAGTTGGTAGCAGAGTTGTTACCAATCCATGTATTGGCTGTGATCCTGACTGGATCTTCTTGGAGCTTAGAAAATGATTGGAAAAACCCTTAAACTGTGTATGGAATTGAGGTTAATTTACGCTGCTGGTGAGGCTGGGCGAACCATCAGAAGAAAAGCTCCAGGTGCTTTTGAGTTTTACTCTGCTTGATCCAGAGCCTTTCAGGGGAGGCTGCCAGACACCAGTAATTCTACAGGATCTCATTGTAAGCTTCCAAGTGAGTTACAAGGGACCTGCCAAACTCATAGTTGGGTTGTTTGAAGGTGCAATATAAAGAAACACTTAAAATTAAGCTTTGAAAGGTGAAGAGATCATCCCAGTGCATGGCAGAGGCTTTCAAAATAGCTATTAGTCTCCACCTTAAACAGCCTCTTTTTCTCAGCTGAAAAAACACATTCACAGTCTGTTCCATAATACCCCTTTAATCCAAACTGTCTCAGAAGCCTATGTACTACCAAAGAATCTAGAATTCAAAATCTCAAATGTATGCAGACTTGAAATTATAATCTTTTTCTCCTGGCTGCATGACTCCCACATTGCTTTTCTTTTTAGAATGAGAAATTACTGTTTGGTTTGTTGTTTTGTTTTGGTTTTTCCCCCCCCTCATTGTGAAAGAGAGGAAAGTTTTTCATAGACACTTAAATTACTTGTAAAAAATGTGGGCATCACTCAAAGATGATACTGTATCAAGAATTTTAGATTTGTGTCTGATGTAACAAGTAACTGTTTTACCACCTGCCTAGAGCTACAGTTTGAAACAAGAGGGGCAAGACATTGAACTCGATTTTCTGAGATGTTAGGGTAGTAAAGTTCTACTTTGTTTTTACAAAGTTCCCCTAAAGCTGGTTTAAATAAACACTGGAAACATTCTTCATCATGTGGGCTTCTGCCACGAGCTTCAGCCCCTGCTTTTACAACAGGTTTTTGTCATGGCCTGGGGCTCTGTCTAGGTTCACACATGACGGGAGAATCCTTACTTGCCCAGTGTTACTTGTTTGATGATGTACGTTAAAATAGTCTTTCCCTGGGAGCAGGGCTTGCACACATCTGGGTCTAGAATAAGAGATGAACAAAGGCTACTCAACATCATCTTCTCTTTTTGTTTAAAGCACTGTTGAAATAGGACCAAAATATTTTCAAACTCTATTTAGGATTTAGCTTGCAGTGTCCTTCAGGAATTTCTTGAGGAATTCTTACTCTAATGGCATTTTATCACAAAGAATAGTACACCAGTTATCAGTGGGCACAAACACGCTTCCTATTGTTGTGGTATTTTGCCTTGACTTGTCTAGTTGTAGGTGTCATGATGACCCTGACTTAGAAATTGATGACTTACTGAAGACAAAAGTTGTGTAATGTAGATGACTATTTTGTTGCAATTCAATTCAAACTGTTAATGATACATATGTCCAATTCAACATAATGTTTAAGACTCATTTCACATGTACTTAAACCTTGGCATAAAATCAGGCACATGCTTAACTGCTTTCCTTAATTAAAGCTTTATATTAGGGCTTAAAAAATACTTTCACTACTTCTCTTCAGTTTTATGAGCTCTTTTTTTCAGTTTGGCACAGAGTAAAGTTAAAATATTGCAAATGAAGTAAAATTGATGGAGATGGGGACACCAGGCTGGCAAGCACACGTTCATTAAAAACAGATTAGCTAAAAACAGGCTCTGATAATCCTGTAATCAGGACTTGATACACAAATCCATGGAAATGCTAAACATGTGCTGTAAATAAATAGATGATTAATTTCCTTTATTCCAAGATGCATGCTTTAGTGAGAAATTATATTTCTCCTAAAAGATCATTTTCTTATTATCTTAAGATTGCACCTCCTTTGCAGCTGCCTGATGTGTAGGAAATGAAGAGATAATTAATAGTATGAAGGTAGAGCTGTTCCCCAGAGACAGAGAACTTCACATGACAGTCTCAGGTCTGTTAGTAAATACTGCAGCAATTGGCAGACATTGAAACTGTAGGACAGAGCATTCCTTTAGCCCCTTTTATTCCTGAAATCTTGCTGGAGGAATAGTGGTGACGCATGGGAGGAGTAGAAATCTATATACAGCAAAGGCTGATAATAAATTTATTATTAAAATAAATTTGATTAAGTTTCTCAAGAAACATCTGAGGTGGAATGAAAAAGGAGGAGGAGTGTTTTGTATGAGAGATTGGAAAAGATTCATTACTAAGGATTATGCTTAATGAAACACATCCTGAGTGTGAGGCTGTGTGTTTGGTGTGCTTAATACATACAAATTATATATATTCTCCTGGAAAAATACTAATAAAAAACAATGAATTAAACATCAGGACCAAGAGATGTTGGCTTATTAATACAATATAACCCTATTTAGAGAATTGCAATTTGCTGAACACAGATGTTGCCAGTAAAATAATTAGAGGAAAAAAATGAGCATCCAGCAGAATATCAAATGTATTAAATATCAAAGTTTAATAAAGATTTAAAACCCTATTAAAAGTTAGGTAAAAGGATTAGTGGAGGGAAATGTTAGACAGTTTTGTGGTATTTCATGTAGCTAAACTCTGGAAAATGAAACTTCCTGGTCAAAATCAGTGTTCTTTAAATACATATCAAGGGACATAAATCACAGCTCTTTAGCTGTAATGTATGTTTGATTTTTAATTTTTTACAAAGAGGTCTCGTGAATAACATTCTCAGTGGGAACTCTGGAAGGTCATACTGCCACAGGCAAAATTGTTGGAGACAAATTTGAACAGTATAATGGGTTGTAAGAGGGGGATTGTTGGGTATATCCCATCAAACTTAAACTTGCTGCCTGCCCTCGCATTTATGCTCTGTCTAGCAGACCTTATCATGATAAGTTTAACAGGCACTAATATTGAAGATATTATAGATAAAATAGTATGTCAGGAAATATTTTCAAAAACTATTTGGGAAGCAAACCTAGTACCCTGAGCCTTAACTTAATTTCTTTTGTACTGTAATTCATAGGACGGAATTAGTTGGATGCTGATGCAAAGGTCTAATGGGTTTTGTTTGATGTCTTGGATGTCAGTTGTTTTAACCATTCGTTTTCTGCAGAGGTAGTATGCAGGAGGAATTCCTAAGTGATGATAGCTGATATTATCACGTTGTATCTTAGAATGGACAGGAATACATCACACATCTGCTTACTCCTGCTTCTTTTTAGAGCATCTTTGGTTGCTGCTTTATCATTCTCTCTGAATAGATGTATTGTGCCTGTTGTTTTGGTTTTTTTTTTTTTTTTTTTTTTTTTTTTTTTTTTTTTTTTTTTTGTCTGTGAACCTGTTGACTACTATATTGTGGCTAGTACAGAATGTTGGTAGCATAGAAGATACAAGTGGCATTGGACTGGCTACTGGGCTCTGTTAATTGTAGCTGTATGTGCTAGTTTCTAGATCAGTCTGAAGTCTTTATACCATGTTTTTATTGCTCCAAGTACATGCACTGTATGGAGTTCAGCTAGTGGTTGTTACTCCTACACATGCTGTCATTGCAGCATCTGTTTTTGCCATACAGACACTGACCTGATCTTAAGAGTTTAAATACTGATTGACTTCTGGCTTTTGACCACTCATCGAAGGGATGCTAGTAATCTTTTCAACTGACAGGGCTCACTGATCAGACAACCTGTCTCCTAGATGAAGTTGTTTTACTCAGTCTTTGCCTGTGAATGATTCTAAATAGCAGTACCTCTATGTTCTTAAAAATGTGGGTAGTTGGAGAATGGACCTTTCATTATAATTCTTTTTTGAAGGATGTATTATATTACTTTTACTTATAGATCATTGGCAGATTTAAGAGCCAATATCGTGGGCTTGACCAAGCCTTGCTTGTCACTGAAGGCAGAATGCAGGGTACTGCAGAATACAGTCCCTCTCCCTGCACGTAGGGATTGCTGGTACAGTGATGTTATAGAAATGAAAATTAGTACAATGAAAACATGCAGGAGATACTGCAAGGAGGAATAGAATTACAGTTCTTAACAAAATGGAGTGGAAATAAAACCAAAGATTAAATAGGGACTGGGGAGAGGACTCTGAGGATAAAGAAGTGGTGGAATATTAAGTCTAGCAAGAGAAGAGTTACGGGAAGTTAGAATGTGGAGAAGAGAGGTCAGAAGAATAGAGTTATGTGCTACAAAAGGACAAAGAACTCAATGTATATTTAAAAGATAGTGCTGCAAAGCATCTACTGAGCAGTGTTGCATCTACTTTTATAAAATTTCGAATTTACTTTTTTTCGTCCTAAAGAGCACTGTAACTTTTGGAGTTAATCTAGCACATGAATATGGAAGCTCACGATTTAAAATCCATAAACTTTCTAACCTTTCAGCACTCATAAGCTTAGTCAGCATTTACCAGTACATAAAGATAATTTTGTCCCCCTACTAGAGTGGGTGACAAAATAAAGTTCCTTGGGGAGATAGTTACAGAAATTTGAGGATGTATTTGCAAAACTCAAATAGAAAGAATCAATTTAGACTCAGTGAGGACAGCACCATAGTATGAACTGTTCATCTTGGCAAGGCTGTGTAGATGGGAATAGGTAGCAATGACTGCAAGAAATTGGCCTTGAAACAGCACTGTCAGCTCTGAGAAGTCCCCAGGCAGAGGTTTAGGAGAATGAAAATGTGTTGCTGGCAGGAATACTCATCAAATTGGAATTAAGGTGCGTTGTTACAAGAATAGAAAATGAGCCTGTGAAAGAAGCACTGCTGGAGTTTCATCCCAGTGCTGTGTTGTTTACAGAAACAGGAAGGCGTCAAATGAAGTTCCAGAAGTTGTCCAGGTGCCAACTCTATTATTTTCTAACTATGTTTGACGTGGCAGCATTTTGGTTAAACTTCCCATATCACTTTCCAAATACTTCTCTTTAAACCTTTGTTTCTATCCCTGTGTTCCAGACCCATCTCCTCATTCTTTGCTTTGGAAACCAATATTTTCAGCAGATAATGATGAAATTAGGAAAAGTAGTTAGTAGTAGAAGCCTCTTTTAAGAAGAATCAAAATACTCCAGCCTCATGCTAGAGAAGAAGGTTTTAAATTGCAAACTTACGTTAGTATCATTTTCTTGTGCACACCATTAGCAAGTTTGTACTAGAAGATGAACATCACTCATCACCATTTGCTATGTTATTAAGATTATTTATATATTTAAAGGTGGCAAATTATATTTGTTTCCTCATTATTGTAATAATTAATAGCGTTTACACTATAAACAGGAATTTTAACACTGGAAGACAATGGAACTCTGAAAATACATTAAGAAGATTGACTAACTCAGGAGATTCCTTGTGTTCATTAGCATTCTTGATTTAACTGTGTTAGGAGAGCTAAATATATGGACTGCATAAACAAACAAATGCATAAATTATAGAGCTGATACATTGTCACTTTGTACCTGTATCTCTAGCTGGGCTTAAAGTAGCACCCTGAAGTTGTCAGAAGGAATTTATAATTTGCATACCCCAGCTAGGTAGCCCAATTTTCTTGAAATACACCTTAGAGGATTCCATTCACTCTCCCTTTTCTGAACTGCATTGTTTGCATTGCAATGAAAGGAAATGGGTGGTCTGAAAAACAGGCTTTTGATCTGCGGTGAGCACGTTCACTACAATAAGCTTAATACCCTAAATGCTCTTTAGATTTTTCACAGAGGATGTTACTACAAGATGTAGTGACCCACTTTTTGTGTTTTCTGTGGTGTACAGGAGGATGAAAAAGCAAAATTTAGATTTTTTAAAATTTATTTATTTAGTTTACTCTAAATTTGACCCCACTGCAGAGGGTGAAGCAGCTCTAACTACTTTTACTCTCCCCTCTTTCTCTAAAGTGTCTTCAGCCTCTGGCAACTGAGAATACTCACAGGATACAGAGATAATTTTCTCACTATTGTGATAGTTATTTTGCTACATTCCCTTTGCCAAAGCGTGTAAGGGATTGGACATATCAGCCTGAAGTTGTTCTCTGTCTGTCAGGGACAATGTCCATACAGCGTATGTCTCCATGTATGTATGTACTATTTATTTCTCCTCCCTGCCTTTTTTTTCAAAGTTGACAGAAGATGTTCAGGGTCATTTTTCAGGCTAGCAAAATTAAGACTTGCTCCGCATCCTCCAATTCTGCCCCCCCACTCCTCCCCGATCATTATGATTATTGAGTTTCTTACCGTTGTGGTTGTAGTTTCATTTCTCAGCATGTCTTTCTAGAGGCTGGCCCTGTAACTTTGCCTTCAACAGATAAATGGAGTCTGATACTGTGAGTGACTTTTTTTTTTTTTTTTAATACTCATGTGTTCCAGCTGATAAACGTGCTTAATTTCTATTGTAGTTCTCCTTTTGCACTGCTCAAGTCTTCTGGAAATGGTAATTTTTTGCAACATTTATCTCTACTTTGAACTGCTCCATGAGAGTTACTTTGTCAGTTCTAATAATATCAGAAGGACTAAAAAGCTGTGTTTTCTATATGTTTGTGCAAAAGAAATGGGATATCTGAGTATCAAGCAAGAGTAAGTGAAGAAACTTCAAAGGGCAGAAGTGAACTGATCATTATCACTCTTCCTTTGAAACTGTGGAGTTTAAACCTGAAGCCAGATTAAAACAATCTAATAGGTCAATAGAAGTTATTGTGCTTCATAAAATTATTGTGCTCTGTGATGTACCTTTTTGGAATTACCTTAAAGATTAGCAGACATGTTGTTTCCACCCTTCTTTTAGAGGAAATGAACATCTAGTGAAAATATTCATTACCCTTTGTGGAAGATGCAGATCTATTGAAAGTATTCATTAACCTTTGAAAAAAAAGGATTTGATGCCATCTTCCTAATACTTTTTTTAGTGCACTGTTGTAGGTTTATTGAATGTTTGATCAGTTGCTTGCTACAACTCTTGCCTGAAAGTGAACATCAGTTAGAAGCCTATGTAGTATTTGCAGGCTCTGAATTACCATGGAATAAAATCGGGTTGGATGATTGGACTGTGAGGTTTACTGATTTTTCCTTTCTAACAATAAATTGTCTCAGTTCTGTTCTAAAATAAATAAAAGAACCAAAGGAACTACAGTTCTGTTCTAAAATAAATAAAAGAACCAAAGGAACTACAGTTCTGTTCTAAAATAAATAAAAGAACTGAAGGAACTACAGTAAGCTGCACAGCTCATTAGATAGGGCTTGCATTTAACAGTCTCAAATTTCTCTCTCATTTTCAAGTGACAGAGGAAATAAATCCAAAATGTACATACTCTACAGAATTAGTCTAATTCTGCTAGGATGTCTCTGATACCTGTCATGCAAAGAAACAGTGTCATCACCCAAAAGCTTTTAAAATGAACGGCACTAGTGTCACATGACAGTTACATTGTTTTATGTTATATTGACAGTAAGGTGTAACTATTCTTTGGTGGGACAACATCACTTAATGCTCTTCAGATAGCAGCAGTATGTTCCATAGTGGAAGAGTCTGTACTCCAAACCCTTTTTTTGCCATCTCTAGATATATGACTAGTGAGCAAGTCATCTGGTTTTGTGAAAAAAGCCATGTAACTTCAACTCACTAAGTTGAGCCAAGTAGACTCAGGTCTTCCCAGCTAGAGTGACTTTCAGGATCAGGGTTTGGTGGGAGTTATTATTTAATCATGTAATGGAAATATGAATGACAGCACATGGAGAAGAAGGTCAAATACAATTTTGCAAAGTGTTTTGACAGCTGGAGTATTAAAGGACATTATTTTGTAGTAGTAAGAGAAATGCCATTTTAAGGATTTTTGGAGGAATTTTTTTTTTTCTTGAAATAAAGAAAGGTGTTTCTTAAAGAAAGAATTGAACCAATTGTCAGCGGGGATTTACAAAGTACTTAAAATGAAATTGTAGTCTCATCAGACACCACGTACTGAGCTATAAAGAAGTGGCAAAAAAAATTGATGACATTCTTCTTAAAATTGCTGCTTCAGCTCTAGTGAGACATTATTTTTTAGCTGATAAGTGCTAGAAATGTTTTGCATAAATATTCCACAATATTGAGCAGATTTTGTGTCTATAATTAGAGCTTTGATTTACTCACAGACAGAATTAATTAGAGAGTAATAGTCATACTGTAATTCTTCTATTATAACCCAAGCTCATTTCTTCTTCCTCTTGTTAAAATCAAAGGTATACAAATATTTCTTTAACCTTCTTTTAAAAACTGTGAAAATAATCTGTTTAGATTATTTATTTCCTGGTACTAAATACAAGAACATGTGTTCTGCTGCCCAAACTAAATTTTATATGTAATTTACACTTGACGGAGTCTATTTCAAGACTGCTAAAACTCTTGAATGAAGAAAGGTATGGAAAGAAAGTGCCTGGATAGATTGAAGTGCATTTGAAGGAGCCACTGTAAATCCTGTGGTTACTGCCACTTTCCTGAATCAGAGTTCTGGGATACGGTGAGAGGAATCAGGCTGCCTGTAACAGCTTGCTTTCAAGTGCATTCATGCAATGTGCAGTATATTTTGTGTACCATTCGCAATCAAATGTTCTGTTTCAAAATGGGAGTTGACAAGTGTAAAGGCTAAGGTAAAAGAATTAAGTATGGGAAAAAAAGTTACTGAAAATTACCTGATTTTTCCCTTAGCACTTATCCTTGTGTCAACTTGCCATCTCTTTGCTTAAGGGGCAGCATGAGAGCTCAGCTGCTGGAATTCCTCAGCACGTTGTGTCCCCTGTACACCTGCAGGGCAGGGCTGAGACTTCTAAGTATAGAAAAAGAGGAGAAGTTTGTGGTCTGCCCTGAAACACCGGTAATCTTGGCCAGATTGCAGCAGCAGTTCCAAGAGTTTTGGGGGTGGATTTTCTCAAGGTCCTTTTTTCAGATACCAGACCTTCTCTTCAAACACAGTTAGAGAGACAGAAGTGCTGGCTGGGCCTGGAAGCAAGGTGGGAAAGAAGAAAAGCTTCTTTGTGGAAGAGGGAAAGAATGGAGGTGCACTGCTGCAGTGATAAATGGGATGTGGGCTTGAACTGTCAGTTACTTCCAGAGATGGACTTTATCGAGCTATCGTATGCTATGAAAATGCTGAGCAGCTGGAGGAATGAAACACTGGAGGTCAGCTTCTATGATAGTCTGTCCAATATATTATCACTGCCATCCTGCCGTGGCCTGACAAGAGATGGGAGTGCCTCACTCCCTATTCATTTGTGTGAGGAGCCAAGAACTTCTATTCTGTGTTGACACCAGCTGTAATAATTGTGGTGATTCTCAAAACAGTAGTTACCCTGACTCTTGGGTCATTTTCTCCCTGAGAAACTTCCTTTCCAAGCCATGACCGGGTCCAAGAACAATCCAGGTGTTAATGATTCTCCTGGAAGAGTGCGCCTTTCACTGATTTCTGAAACCCCAGTGGATGCACTTTTATAAATAATTGATGTTGAAGGAACATATATAGAGAGAGTTTATCTGTTTTGAAGACACATTTTCTAGGTATGCTTACTTAATCCAAATTGAGTTATTGGACACACAAGTAAAAGTGTTGATTGTCATTCACAACTTTGGGGAATGCTTTTCCCACTTCTCCATCTAGTTAACTTTCATGTGCTTAGAAGTAAGTGTTTTCAATTGTCTTTGTTAGGTCCTTCTCTAAGAGAAAAAAAAAATCACGTTGTAATTCAACCTTCTGCTCCAAGCACAAATAAACAGCCCAGAGTCTTTTCACTTTGTCCTTTAACTGACTCTTCGAAGTTCTGTGTTGTTTTTGCCTTCTCTATGGAATGAAGTGGGCAACGAGGTCCCAGAAAGGAAAAGTAAAGGTTATAATTGTGTACAGGAAGTCAGGTTCCTATTTGGCTGACCATCAGGTCATCTTCAGAGATGAACAATGTGATGCATTTTAATGAGGTGCTAAGTTGATATATTAGTAGATCCGTGATCCTTACTCTTGTCAAGAGCAGCATGCTCAGCAGATGTTGTATTTTCAAAAGCTGATGCCTCATGAAAACATACACCAAATGTGCACAGATATCTCTCTTCATCTGACATAATGAATTAGCTTGTGAGCAATGTTTTTTCAATGTAGTCTTTGTACACCTAACATGTACGTGTTTTTGCAAGGTATGCATTGGTACAAACGTCTGAAAATCTAACTTGAATGTCCAACCTATCTAGTTTCTTTTCATATATTCTCTATGTTGATTCTTAAGCTACAGACCCAAGAATAATAGATCTACTGTTGCCTTGAAGTGTAATCATTTTTCTAATTTTTTAAGACTGCAAGTTTCCTTGGGGCAAGTGTGTGCTGAGGCGCTACTCAGTGCTGACAAGCTAGAGGCAAATAACCATTGACTGTTTTGTTTCTTTCAGCCCACCCCCTTGTTTGTTTAGTGGAGGAAGATGTGAGCTGAACTGGCTGAGTTGAGCTCATTGTTTAGAATCAAGCTCCACGTGGTGGTGAGCAGCACAAGGCGTGCAGCTCGCATGATCGCCTTCTCAACAGTTTGCCTTTTTCAAGCTGCTGTGGCAGCCACTCGCTCGCTCTGCTCCAGAAAGCCCCACTGAGGAAAGCCATGCTTGCAGGTGGCTGAAGAGGATACAAATCAGTCTTTAGATTTAAGAGAAAACCATACATGCCAATGAAGTGCTTCCATTTGATTAAATATCCATGAACTGATACATTTGCAGGCTGCATCCTGATTTGCTGGTGGTGGATCCCATGGCCCAGTCCCCCAGTGGAAATGATTCAGAGTACTGTATCAGAAAATTGCTTTGATCAGTCACAAGTTTGCCGGTTTGACTTCAATAGAAAAATTGTGAGAAAGTATTTGAGTTATGATTGTGCTGGGCTTTTAAGAATGCATGAGTGCAGTTTCTATTCTTCACATTTAATTCAGGTTTTGCAAACAGAGAATAGTATGAGAAATATGGGCATGATTTACTAGTAGGTTCAGAACAGTGATGAAAATGCAAGTGGTGTACCTGTGATGTATTAGCAGAAGAGATTCAGTCATAAATAATAAAGAACACCTCCGAAGGTGACACAGATTCCAGTTGCAGCTCAAATATTTGATGATCTTATGAAAACTGTTTATGTTTAGATTTAAGAATGGATATAAAATTGTACTCCTAAAACGTAATTAGCAATATCTCCTTATGGGATTACAATTTATCTCTTAAATGTGAATGCATTGCTGAAGGAAAGCATCAGCCTGACAGCAGAATTATCACTACAGCTTCCTGGCACTGTCCTAACAGTTTATCTTGGGATTAGTGCAGAAGACAAAGTCAGTCATTTGCCACTCTAGTTATTGCTATTCTTCTGGAAATAGGGAGCAACCAAAAATACGGAGCCAAAATTCCTACTTCATTTGAGCGTCTTAGTGGCAAGCTCAGTTTTTGTGCCAGCCTCTGTAGGATCTTCTGGCATGTTTATTTTTGTAGACATTTGCATCCACACAGACATGTAGTTCAGTGGAGTTTGTGCACTGTATTTGTCAATCCTGAATTTCAGATCTGAAAGTTGAGGACATCTGCTAAGCATGCTCATATCAACTCTACTGTGCTTACCCTTGGCTGAGACATGTGGGAAGTTCTTCAGAGAACCTTCAGAGGTGTGCAATTAGGTCCTTCTAAGCACTATGTTTTCTGTGCAGGCTTCCTTGGAAGGCGAAACTTCCTGCTTGCACAATGAACTCTTATGCAGATAAATTGGAATCAGATAAGCTGTTTCAGTTAGATAGTAAATTTTCCTTAACCCTGGGACAAGTGTCTGTTATAATTTGTGACCACTGCTTCAGAAATTTGATTTTTTTTCAAGTAGTAAATCTATAAAAGTAATTTTCCTGAGGCTTATCAAATATAAATGGTAACAAGTTCTGATCGCTGCAGAGTCAGGTTGCTTGGAAGAAGTCAAGAAGATCAAAGTTCTTTGTGGAATATCCATTCTTGTAATCTTTTTCTATTTTTAAACCATCTACATGTCTTAACACTGAAAGACCAGTACCTAATTTATTATCTTCCAGACTTCTCACCATTTTGTGAGGCAGAGAGCTCCTTTTGTTCCCTACTACTTTTCTGTGTAATTCTAATTAAAGAATGAAAGAATCAAACTTAAGTGAGTATTCTTAAAAAGTTTGCTATGCAATGAAGTCTTTTTTAAGATGTTATACAGCAGGTAAAAGTTTGTTATGAATGTATGGCGTAATCCTTGCTTGTAAGGAAGATGTGGTAGAATGAAAGTTTTCAGGGATCAAACCCTTAAAATGACAGCTGAAGTAGACCAGAAAATTAAGCCAGTGTGTGGGGTTTACCATAAACCTGTGCTTCAGCAGCTGGAAAACATTTCCCTCCACTAGTAAACCAAGTCTCTGAGTTGAAAATTTTGTGCTGTCCATTATCATGTTGTAAAAGGTAGACATAAGAGTTTCTTACAAATTTATCTGAAAGATCATATACTGTGTTCATAATTTCTTGTATGTCTGCTCATGTGTGCACTCATGCAATTACAGAAAAAATTCTGCAGTTTCCTTGCACTTCAAACAAATAGATGAGATACACTGTTGTTGAGAATTGTGGGCTTTCCAATGCTAATCAATGAAACTACAACAAGACTAGTATCAGAGTGACGTGAAAAGCATCTACACCTAGTTCTTAGCCCTACACTGGTGTTTTCATGCTGTGCAGCTTTCTGAAGTCTTTAGTTATTCAGACAAAATTCACACATGAATATTAATGAGAACATCATATCCTCACTGTTTCAAGTGTTCAGACCACAAAACTATTTTATACTGAATGTCTAATCATTCATCATCTCTTTGTGACGATTAAAAATGTGTCTACATAGTAAATTAATTCTGCAGTGGTTGGTATGGTTTCAAAAAACCCACATTCTTTATGTCCTCTGAGGAAAGTAGAGCATGGGCCAAAATTTCTGCTTTGGTGTATATTTATAAATGGTGGAGCTACTCAATGATCATGATTCTTGAACAGGCAGAATATAAGTTTACCAAACCAAGATTTGTAATCAAAGCACATCTAGGAGTAACCTGACGAGTATCTACGGTTCCTATGATGGATGGAATTTGAACTGGGGTAAAATTTCCTGAACCTTCTTTTGATACGTGCAAGCATCTTAGAAGAAAAAAACCCAGAATACTGATGCTCAGAAAACCAAAAGCTTTTCTCAGCTTAATTCCTGGTGAGCTAGTTGGCATAAAACCAACTTTCTACAGCTTACTGTAATAATGAAGACAATCACTGCACAGGTTTATTCTAATCACAATTCTCTGCAGGATTCAGTATAGCTTGATATGTCTGGGATCTTTCCTGGAGCAGAGCTTGCATACCTTTAGAATGAAGTACTGTAGGAAGGACAATTTGGATTATAATGTTGTGAACAGGTCTTTCTGGCATCTGTTTTTGATGAAGTTTGGTAATTATATTTTTGCAGTATAAAATTCATACATATGCTGTGCTACTAGATATGAGGCCACAGTTGTATATTTCAGTTAGGTAATTAGTAATTTTGCCTTCAGACCTGAAGTGAGTTCTTTTAGGAGAATGATTTCCAAGATTTTGATATATGAGGTTAAAATTACCAGAATTTTCAAGAACAGCTGTTCTTCGATCTTAAGGCTTCATACTTTGGGATTAGAATATTCACTTTCAAAGATGAGTGCCCCTTGTACATTTAGTTGCACAGTATATTTGTAGCACCTGTAATAACATTTGTACTGGAAAGATCCTAATAGATCTGCTGAAATGCCAAGATGAACAATTTGAGGAAAAAAAAGTAAGGAGAACTGTGCTGGGCCTCAAACATATCCCATTTCTCAGGTTTGTGAACTTCAAAAGTAAACTGTGTATGTATATATGAAAGAGAAGTTATCACCATAAATGTATGGCAGAAATTCACACTATGAATCTTGCAGTGGTGGAGGAACAACGAGTTTCTTCCAGTCTCTTGTTTCCAGCCAGACTTTTGTGTTGCTGCTATGGTTATGAGACCTGCAGCCTCTACTTTTCCACAGATTAGTCACATTACAGTTAAGGTTGCTTATCAAGATTGTATGCCAAAAATGGCAATAAAAATAATAATAAAAACTCCACCAACAAGCAAACAAACCTGAAGAGACTGCAGCAAACCATTAAAGCTGAGACGATTCAAAATAAATCTTTACACTTTCCCAGTACCCAGTCAGAATGAAGAAACTTGGTTTTCCTGACAGCTATTTCTATGGCTTATTCACTGTTGTATCCAGCTGCCTCACTAATGTCATTTGCCTGCCTAGTTTCCCAGTCTAATTCATTACAACTTGATAGAGAATTTTCTAGCAGTAGAGGAGAGTAAATCTGTGTGTTAGCCACTGGATTCCCTCACTATAGACATCTGCAAAGTAAACAGGATACTAGCTCTTTGCGTGTGTTTTGGGAACACGATCTTCAAATTGGATTTTGGCAATACAAGTTGCATTTATATAATGACCCCAAGTTTATTGCTGTATTTGAATTGACATGACGTTGTTATGTTTCTGATGAAGCTATTTGGGTGCTGAAACACAGTTGTGGTTCTGTTACACATCTGCTCCACTGAGATAGCTCTATGAGGCCAACACAAAGAGCACAGGTCAGGCAGTAGATCCATGCCTTCAGGAGTGGTAGGGTGATCCAAAAGGAATCTAAAGTGATTCTGACAAGGGAATTCCACCTTTATGTCATTAAATTAAGGGCCTCAGTTAAATCAGAGTCCAGTTAGGTACCAGAAGCCTTAGAACAAAACTGTCTAGCCTGAGTTTAGTATAGTTCTTCCAGGCAGTGTTTTGCTAGAGATCTTTCGACAGGGTTGTATATGCGTGCAGCGTAAGGCCTCAGCTGGGATGTGCATGTGTGCTGCCTAAGGCTTCTGTTAGCAAATGAATTCACAACTCCAGGATTTTAATTTGACACACAGTCACAGACTTGAGATATTGCCTTTAAAAAGGGGTCTCTGTGGAGGAACTTGTTTTCGTTTCCATTTACAGAATCAGAATTAATGAGCTGAAAATGTTGGTAGGCATTAATGAAAGGTGATTCTGTTAGAGTGAAATAAAAAAAAACAACAAACACAGGCATAACTCCCATGCAGAAGGATAATGCTTAAATTTTAAGTTTCTAGAGGAATTTACAAAGCTCCTACTATTACTGTATGGGATGCCTTACTCTGTATGCTGTGCATAAAAATAAGAAAATGAGGTTCCTGCTTACATTAAAAGTAAGCAACATGTAATAAAAAATGGGGGAAAGGTGCAGCAATGAGCAAATGAGAAAACTGGAGTTTAGCAGGCACCTTGCAAGTCACACTCCTTTCCCTATAAAGTCTGTTGAAGACTTTGATGAGAAGAGATTTATGGGATTCTTGAGGAAAGATATTCTATGAAGCAACTTAACATGGTACTGAGAGGTGTTTCACACAGGTTTGGGTGGGAATCTGGGATCCAGGTGACTCAGCAGGAGAAAATTTAGCAGCCTAGGATTTCAAGGAGATAACTGCCTTCCGCAGATTTTCTTTGAAATTTAAGTATTCAGCTCCTTGAGTTTTATAGAGACAACAGATGGAAAAAAAAAAAAAAAAAAAAAAATGAAAAAAAAAAAAAAAAAAAAAAAAAAAAAAAAAAAAAAAAAAAGAAAAATGTGAGTTTTATTTCGTGTGCTTTAGATGGAGAGAAAGACCCGGCCCAAAAGCATATGAAGATCATAGGAAAGAGAGGGGGCTTTGGGTGGAGGAGTAGCTGACTTGGAAAATACGGAGGTTACAGTGCTCTTGGAAATGCTCTCTGTAAAGTGCAAGTTGAGGTTTTCAAGGTGAAAAATATTTTTCCACAGGAAATACAATACAAGTATTTAAAGTCTTAGAAAATTCTATCTTAAATTTAAAAAACCCTACATCTGTTTGTGGGGGTGTTTTTGTAAATGACCACTTTCTAGTAGTCAGGTAAAATGCTGCATGCTCTAGTCAAACACACAGACATTTTTTTTTTTTTAATATATCAACTTTACTAGAAGTGGAGTTTGTAGTTAACATATGACTATGACTTTGTGAACCCTAAGCAATCTCCAGAGCAAGTACTTTTGGTTTGGTACCTTTGCTTTTCAGCAAGGAAGAGTAGTTACATTATATTACGATGAGTGAAACCCTGTATGTTATAATATAGTTTTTTCAGGCTTGTATCCATCCTTTATTTATTTCACTGTAAAATGAACATAACAGAACACAGCCTTGAGATCACTGAAATGACAAAACTAGACAGTCTGTTTTAAAAGAATTGACATTACTGAGGGACTCAAATCCAATAAAGGATCAACTGTTTATTTTCTTTGTCAGCTAAAGCAAGAAGACATTGTGGTCTGTACTAGTGGTATCTCTGCAAGTAACATGTAATTGAAGACTGAGCATCAGTGTTTCACAGACACAGCAGATTAGCAGCCCCAAAAAGTACTTGTATCCCCCACTGGATTAGTTAGTGGGTTAGTGCTGGATTTATCTTGTTTGGCACAGAACAATCACGAGGCTGCCACTGGACTTGATATTTGCTTCTTGTATGAAAGCTGTACACTGCCTTCCTGAATTGGCATCTGCTGTAAACGTTATTGATGCTGAAGGTAGTTTTATGCAATGGTACAATAATGTAATGTAATGGTATAATAACACCATTCTTTTGTAATGATATTAATACTTCACTGGCATTAAAAGATGGTAAAGTGTGAGGTATTCTCTCTGAGAGGTGTACACAGAGAGAATAGGCACATATCTGTGTGCAGCTGTTTTACTACCGGAGAAAGAACTACTGTAAGGCAGCATCAGTTATTCTAATACTCTGTAACACTCAGAATCACTTCTGAGTTAAATATCACAAACCATATTCCTGACAGGAAAGAAATAGTATGCTCTGTGTAGACAGATAACTGTCCAAGCAAACTGAAAATAATATATGAAAAGATGTTTACAGGATTTTTCTTTACTAATCCCTCAGAAAATAGAAAATTTTCAGGCCATGCCCTATTCAAGAAAGCACTCGAGCTTTTTTAAGTAAGGATATGTTGCTGAGTCAAGGTCTTTGCAATGAATTAGCAGCTGAGGAGGCAAGTAAACCCTTCAGTCCTAATTTCTACTTAAACGGTCACATTGTGCGTCATGCTCATTCATTCTTTAGTGAAAAATACTCAAATGGATCCTGTTGCAGATCAGTGTGACCTCATATAGCTGTTACATGTTAAAGATATGTTACCTCTCAGGCAACATCTGTGCAAACTTTCATTGGTAAAAGGTGTTGGGGTCTTTCGTTGTTTGTACAGGCTACCTGTTTTGTCTCTTAATGGGCTTCTCGAGTCTGAAATCAGATGTAGTGACCAATGATGGTAAAGTGCAAACAGTGGCATGCAGGATGTTTATATTTTGAACATGAACACCCAAGTCTTGCATCTAGTTCACTTTGATGCATTTGCTTTGCAATTGAAACCTTATAGAATTGTAGAATCATCCAGGCCAGAAGGGACCTCCAAAGGTCATCTAGTCCTACCTCCCTGCAGTCACAGGGACACCCCCAACTAGATCAGGTTGCCCAGGGCCTCATCGGGCCTCACCTTGAATATCTCAAGGGAAGGGGCCTCAACCACCTACCACCCTCAAAGTAAAAACCTTGTTCCTAATATCCAATCTAAATCTGCTTTTCTCCAACTTAAAGCCATTGCCCCTTGTCCTATCACTGCAGGCCTTTGTAAACAGACTCTCCCCAGCCTTCCTGTAGGCCCCCTTTAGGTACTGGAAGGCTGCAATTGGATCTCNCCCCTAGTCTGTATTGATAGTGAGGATAATATATATGTGCAGTAGAGAATAATCTTTTTATGAAATGAGTTGCTGTTCAGGTCTGAAGACATCGAAGTACCAGGATAGTTACAGGAATTTGTAACTGGCATTAAATTGCTTTGGTTTTGTGTGGCATCTGTGTGTACACATAAACCACTCGGCTTTCAGGTATAGTTTGACTTGTGAAAAATCAACTGTGAAATTCAGTGGTTTCACAGTGCAAGTTTGCTTTCATTGCTGACTTCTGAAAAACACAAACCTATGTGAACTCTTAGTTCTTTTGTGTTCCTGAAAGCTGAAGATTTAGAATGGAAGGTCATCCCATCACAGCATATCTCAAAATATTCTGTGTACTGCATTTTCTTAGCAGGGCTCTTGTAGGTGGTTTGGTGTCCAGTGGTGATGCAGACAAACTGCTACAGCCTTGTCTGTGCTACAGTGATAATCTTTGAAGCAACCCATTGATAAGATCAGAAGGTGGTTTGCCACAGTATTGGTGATTGCCTGGGCCCTGTAGGTTAGGTTATTTATGTTGTATGATTTATATCTAAGGAACTGCATTATTTATGAATATATATGGATATATATGCTTTATATATTTTTTTCACATATATATAGAGGGCAGATCTGGATCTGTAGCCAGTGTATATATAACTACTATTGTTGCATTACTGGCCAGATTTCTCATTTCCAAGTCATGCATACTTACACAATTGGAAGTTATCTTGTCTTTTTGTGCAGAAAATGTGTATCAGAAGAATGAGGTGGATATCTGGGACTCCATTGATAGCGAGAAGCTTCTTGCTGTGTGGTTGTCATAACCTGTCAAGATAACGATTCTTTGGCAACTATTACTCGTATTTACTTATCTTCTTGTCCTGGTTTGAGGTTTTGTCAAACCAGGACGCTTCTGTAGTTATTGTTTCGTGTTAAATGCATACTTATCTTGTTACAGGTATATTTAAACTTCTACTCAAGGGATCTGATGAGCCGCATGAGCTCTCCTTACATACAGTTTGAAACAACTGATTTTCCCCATTTTTGACTTGTCATCCCCAATGTGTTTTTTCGAACATGAAGGGCACAGTGCAATTTGTGCTGATGTTGAGGGAAACTGTCGAGTTACACTATCTGCCAGAAGCAGTGGTTCAGGTCAGAAATATAAGTCATTATATTCTTCTGAAAATTATTTCCCCTGAGGCTGGTAACTTTTTGGTCTAGTTCTAACTGCCTAATTCTCATACTCTATTTATGGCCAGTGATTTCGCAATTCATTTCTAAAGATTAGATGAGGTAAGTGGCTAGCTGTCTCCTAAGGGACTGAGAGTAAAACCTGCTGCTTTATGTGTCCATGAACATTGAAGGTTGAGTGAGATGTTACCTCCATTTTTTCAATCTGCATCTTTTTAATATGTGGAATTCCTCAGAAAGCTGATTTCATGATACTCATTGAGTATTATGCTAGGTGAAGGTAGACATTTTAACAGAGATGAGCTAAATTAAAAATTTGAATCAGTCTGTGGACCTCATCTCTTGTTGAGGCTTGGGATAGAAAGAATTGGCAATACTTAAAAACAGTAAGAAAAAGCCAATGGGAAGACATCAGACAACATGAAAGTGAAAAGGAAGATGTGACTGCTCCCAACTGTTGGACAGATACTGATTCAGAAAGCTATAAGCAGCCCAAACCCCTTCCTAATCAATAGATAGAATGCCACTGTGTTTTGCTTACCAAAAGTTTGGAGTCTGCCTAAAATCCAAAGGTTAAAGGCCACTCACCTGCCAGTGATAGCTTCTAAACTTATGACAACTGTACACTTCAGTAATAGAAAACTTCTTTCAAACAAATTCATAATTTTGCAACAAATAAATGATAATGCAAAAAGTTACTTTGAATGTGTAGTTCTCTGCTTCTATGTAATTACAATATTCAAATTACTAAGGATTTGTATCTTTACAGTACAATAAGGGTGACTGTTTCTTGAGATGTCACATGAGTTAATGCTTGTATAAAATACTTTTTCTATAGTATGATAAAATACTGTGTAGAAGTTTTAGAAAAGAAGAAAATCGTGAGAAGCCTTTTTATTCTTAGTAAGTACTTAGGGGTGTGTGATGTAGTATTATTGTATACCGTATATTGCAATAATTCCCATAGGTAGGGAAATGATAATTTGGAAAAAAGAATGTGCATGTAGTATATATAAATACTTGTGTTTGAAAGCATTATAATCTTTGGTGGTTGATTTGAAGAATATCCAAAAGACATGAGGATTTTTCATTTTTTGTTTATTGATACCCAAACTTGCTTGACTCCAGTAAGAACGTAAGTCCTACAGTCACTTAAAGGAAACTGATTTCTGCTAAGCAAAAACATTAGAGTATTTTTCTCATGCAAAATGTTTTAAATGTCATGTCTGTTAGTTTGTTTACCCTTTTTTTATTTTTTTTTGCTTGCTTGCATTTTAATAAAAACACCTTTTTTATTTCATAAAGTTCTACAAATATTTTTTATTTCCATTTAGGATTACTCTTGCAAATGTTTATCTGGCTGCTGGCAGTACTTTAAAGTATCTACGTTTTCTCTATCATTCTGCCTATAAGATAGTGAGATGGACCAAATATACTTAAGTGATGAACATTCAGAAAAATGAGTATTGGATATTTACAGTCTTTTCATCATGTCTGTTTATATAGCAGGCGCCGTTTGGGGTTATAGTAGTGTCTAACAGCATTGCTTCCATACCTGCTGTTTGTCTACAGCTGCCTTCACACAGCTACTGAAGGTCACTGAAATGAGCTCAATTTTAGAGAAAGAGAGTCAGCAACCCACTGCTGCAGCTCCCCCGTGCCCTCTCACACTGCTCAGAGAAGGAGGTTAAATGATTTTCTTCCATCTTTTAAAGCATGTTAAAAATTATGCAGTCTTTCTGAAAGAGGGTCCTATTTAAATCTGGCTATTTCATAGTGAAAGTCAGAAATTTGATTTTTATTTGAAGCTTTTATAAAAGCACTGAATTGATTGGTTGCAAGAGTGATTGATTTTAGATTTAGCATAAGGAAGGCTATGGAGGCGGACTGCCTTCCCACCTTTTTCTGGACAAGGACACAGGAGGTGATGTATTTTGAGCTGCTCTGAATAACTAAGATGTGACTTTATCTCAGCAGTAGGCCTGGTGAGGAACTTAAATCTATTTTCAAGAAAATTGCATTATTAAAAACTATTCTGAATTAGAACATAATATAAATATGAAAAAAAAAAGTTGATAACGGTCAACCTGACCAATTTATTTAAGGAGCTATGCAGTATTTTTTCTAACTTAATTTAGACCTTAAATTTTATTTGAATATTAAATATATGTTTTCTTATAGACATATGGGAGGCAATTACACGAGAGGCATTGAGGTTTGCTCCACTTAAAGACTACTGAGTGTTCTCTACTTGTGCTACTTTTTCAATTGCATATAATTTTACCGATGTCTGCCGCTTGGGGATGGAATTTTCTATACTTGTGGTCTGCTCCATTGTTGTATCAGATCTACTTTGCCCTGCAAAAAAAAAAAGGTTCAGAATGAGACAAAGGAGTCATTGCTTTTCAATGTTAAAGATTTCCTTTGAAAAATTTATAGTACTGCTGTATTTTAGAGCAAGTACTTGACATTTCATGAAAAGAGAGAAACTATATTTATATTCTGCTTAGAAATCCACACAACTTGGATAAGTTATGGTTTGCATGTGGTCAAGACATACTTCTTAATTTTTAGATTAATTACTCCGTTTTCTCTAAACTTGAGTTTCTTGCAGTTCTGAGTTTGACTTACTTTCCATATGTTAAGAATTATAACACTGAAACTGGATTTTGTCTGGAATAGTTTCCCTGAGCATTCAGACTATGGAAGATGGAGGCACTTGATGAAGAAATACAGAAGAGAAGAATTTGTAATGGCTGAAGGTGGAAGTGGAGGAGAATATATTTGAATGCAACTGATTAGAAAGGACAATGAAAATAGCCATTAGTGGAGAATCGGTTTTCTGTGCTATAATTTCTCACCATTTACAAAATAATATTGGTAAACTTCATCCTGCTGTTTCCATGCACAAAGCTGCTACTGTGTGAAGAAGGCAAGTGTTACGTAGATCGTTTAAGTAGTTGTCCCTCACAGTTGCCTGAGCTTCACAGAAGTTGTGTTTGCTCCTTCTGCTCAGTTAAGACCCCCATTCTTTCAAAGAATGACCAGGTTGCTTGCTTAAGTACAGTTTATGGGAAGAGGCAGGAATGGTCTTGATAATGTTGCCATTAATAAGATGTCCTTCAAGAAAGAAAAAGTAAGAAAAGTGGAGAGTTCTTTGCATTCTGTGTGGCTGTTTATGGAATGAGTGAATCTTCTGCAGGCTTCAGTCATACAGTTTTTATATCAGAGCAAATAGATAAGGACCTCCTTTAGTGAATTTAACTACAGCTGTTAGCTCAATTTGAATGTTTATTTTAGACATTTATTTTGGTAACATTAGTTACCAAACATTAGTTGAGGACAGCTAAAGCTGAATTTTTATTTTGCAAGTTTGCTAGTTAGAAAAAAAAATTGGTCTTGTTCTCAGCTCTGGCTTTTATTCTTCCAGAGAAATCAATATTTTGAACAATTCATTTCATTTTCATTTGTTTTTTGCAGTTTAGTGTTGCTGTTTCAAGATTTGATGACATAAAAAATGTGATGCTCTTCCTCCTTTTTCTAATATTATGGCAACTTTTAATGGTTTTTCACTTGTACTTATTGCCAACCAAGAAAATAGACATGGTAAAGCGATACTGTTAGCTGCAAGATTTCAGAATTTTAGATTACTATTTCAGTTTTCCAGAGTTTTCTGTGTGCTGGGACTTAAGGAAGTTGTTGCATCAGTATTGCAAAGATGCATTGTGTACCCTTTTTTCTTGTGATAAAACAAGCTTTAATCTGTGAAACTTTTATTCTGTCTGTCTAGATAATCTGTAACTTTCACCAGTCTTTTTCTGGCTACTCCCATAAAAAGCAAAGCTTCCTCTGGTTCAAATTTTAATGTGAGATTTCTTTTCCAAAACCTACTTCATTTAGTTCCTGGCTATCAATATCTGAAGTCTGGAAATACCTAAAAACCATTTTCTGTGCTTGTACACATCTTCTAAAAGTAGATGGCTTATTTGGTTAATTACTTTAAATACATAAAATGAAGAGAATAAATACTTAAATATTGTTTCTCACAAAATTATAAAAAGGGCTACTGGGTATTAAAGTAAAAGCAGGTAAAAACAAATACTGAGTTGTAATACTTAAAAATTAGTTTCCAGATTCAAAAAAGTTAATGAAATATGTGGAAATCATACTTGATTATAAATAATTCTACTATGTTTTAGAAACAAAATTTGCATTATATCTAATTATTACTCTTCATTAAATATGTTTGTTGTTTGACCAGTAAAACTGGATTTTTAGCAACTAGCACTGGAGCCTCCAGATACCTGAAATGTGTAATACCCCAACCCCTGTTATATAGCTACCTGACTTTTCACTCATTACTGACTTCTCAGAATTCAGCCATGCAAGTAGATTTTCTATCTGGGCTTCCATCGGTGGAACAATCGGCTTCTGCTTTGTTTCACGGATTTTGAATCAGAAAGGAAAGAGAAGAAGTGTGGCTTAATGCAGCATTCTCTGACACAGTACGAATCCTTCCACAGGACTTAGGGGCCTTACTCGAAGCCCATTGTTAAGTTATAAAGCCATGTAGCACCTCTTGGCTGAGATGTGTTCAGATTTATATAAATCCCTTCTCTAGATTCCATCATGCAGAATTATTCTCTTGATACTAATTTTGAGATATTGCAACAATAGCAGTGAAGTGAGAATCCAAACAAGGGGTTAAGTATCAAGTTAAAAGAAAAGTCTCAGGGATATAAAAACAAAACAAAACAAAACAAAACAAAACAAAACAAAACAAAACAAAACAAAACACACACCCCTTCCCCCCTCCCCCCCAATCCTGAGTTTCATTTAGCCTTTTCAATTAAAAAACATAAAATAGTAAAAATCTTAGCAAAAATGAGGCCATGTGTTTTCTAAGGCTCTTCAGTCTCTGGAATTTTGGAGCAGAGTTTTAGGACAGAAAAAAAATGGACTTAGTTGCTTTCAGTCCATCTTTTTTACTTGCTATGGTGGCATGTATGTTAGCATTTTATCTAAAGAACTCAAGATTTTTCAGAGGGGTAGAACATTTATTTTCTAAAAATAGAGTGTTAATAGATAAATGTAGATAAATAAGCAAGTCAGAATGACACGGCAATTTCTGAATAGGAAACTTTTGGATAACTGAAAGAAGAAAAGCACTTAAGTCACTTGAGCTTTTTCATATTTTTTGTACATTGCTTGTCTAAGCTTTGTTTATCTGGAAAAAACATGAATTCTTGAGAGTATCACCTTCTGTTGCACTGCTGATATTGCTGCTAGTCAAAGGAAATTGAATGTCACAAAGATAAAAATGGATAGTAACTCCACTTCTTCGGGAAGGGTAATGACATAAGAACTTTTTCTTTTAAAGTTCCTCACATTTCATCTCCATCTTTTCTCCTTAGGTTTCTTCTCTTCTGATAATAATCTGCAGGCTTATAAAACCCTTTATTTCTAGGAGGCAGTCATCAGCTATGTAAACTCATGAGTCGATTTTCAGTAAACTTTGAAGGGACTGTTGCTTTTCAGAAAGCCCTTTGCTGTATCAGTGCCAACAAATTTGAGATCTATTTTGTTCATCAGATGTACTGAATCCTATATATCCTTTTCCTCCGCTTTGTCCTCAAAGATTTAGGAGCAACAGCTGACTCCCATACGATCACTGTATTTCTGCAGTGACTTTCTACAGATCCATTAAGAGGACACCACTGTAGTCTAGGTCAGCAAAGAACATGCTGCTCAATCTGCTTTGCTGGGTAGATAGGTGATCATTGCTACTAAGATGTAAGAAGGCTTGAAATTCATTGCTTTTCTCTTTTCTCCAGCCACACTCATTTTAAGCTTTTTGAAGCAATGCTGCTCTCTTTGAGTGAAGAAATGGTAGCAGAGTCTGCAATTCTGTGAGTTGGATTTTTGGGGTAAATGGGGTTATTCTGATCAGTGCTTGGCTTCTTTTGATGAGAAGGAAAGGATATGCCTACTGTTCGTATCTAAGACAGTGCTTTTCAGGTTTTGTCGTTGGAACGTAAAGGCTGGTTTAATGAATAAGACACGCCTTGGACTTAAGTAATCAATGTTTGCCTGTTTTGTCTGAACTTTATGTGGATGCTTAGAATACCTTTCGTCCCAGCTTTAAATGAAGATTCTAGTACTTGATCTCTTTGTTATCTGTTCTGAGGAAAATTAAAAATTCTGAGGTGCCTTGATAT
Source organism: Pedionomus torquatus (assembly GCA_013398155.1). Taxonomy (NCBI): domain Eukaryota; kingdom Metazoa; phylum Chordata; class Aves; order Charadriiformes; family Pedionomidae; genus Pedionomus; species Pedionomus torquatus. The sequence continues at coordinate 366,006 of VZRU01011082.1, forward strand.
TTAGGTACTGGTATTTCAAAAATGCAGTATGTAATATTTTTCTTTATGTTGAAATAAAACTGTGTCTCTTTTGGAATTTTAAACCTGTCAAAAACATAGACATCAAATAGCTGAATGTTAAATTATATAGAATTAATACCACTGGCCTTGATTTTATCTGTTAGATTTATTATGGAGTCAAGATCCATTACCATTATTCTGTGCTTGTATTTATTCATGAACATGGCATTATGTTAGTGGACATTCTAATGTTGAATTATTAACCTCCTGTAAGCACTAATACACTGAAGGATTCTTTGAAGGAATTATAGTTGTATCATTTAAATAATTGACTAATGGAACAAAATAATTGCCCTCTGGTTAAAGGAAAAACAGTGGGTCAGTTTGTTCTGCACTTCAATCAAACACACAGAGAGGATTTAATTACCTAATGCATAGTATGAATGTCACTCTTGCAGTACAGTATTTAATTTCTCTTTAGTCTCTATTTTACACTGGTTACCTCAGAAAACATTTATAGAGATGATGAATTTCAACTCTAGTGTTTACAGAAGAACCAACTGGTTTTCCAGACACTATTAGATGGTTTCTCAGGTGTAAACTTGAGCCATGTTATAAGACAGATCAGCTGGGACAGTGTGTTGTGATTAGAGTTCAAGGATATTCCTAAGGAAATAAATTTCTATGTTGTCATCTGTGTTATTTGGTTTTAAATTATATACCGCTCGTTTCTAAGAAGCTGTTCTGGTAGATGGCACTACCATTTTGAGAACTGAAGTAATTTTAATTTCCTGCGATATTTTTTCTTATCTTTCTTACCCTTTAATCTAAGAATGGATATTCTGGCCCCATATTTGTGTGGAAAATAGAATAATATTTCAAAAGGTTGTAAATTCACAACTTATCTAGGACTAATGGACCAAGAATTGGAATTTAAATGAGAAAGAATGAAGAAATCAGCATATGTATTTTCAAATCAGAGATTAAGTGAAAAAGGATAGCAGCACTTATCAAATAAATGGCTTTTGGAGTGTTTCAGGCAACACGTTTTCAATCAAATCTTTTTGAAATTTTATCATTCCCCGTACACTATTCCATGCCTTTTTAATTCCTTTTGGATCACAACATAAAAATAATGCAGAAGTGTTTTGTCTGACCTTCGACAATAAATTTTAGATGCTTGCAGAACTTTGTGTAGTGCTTCTGGTCAGCAGATAACTAATGCATGGATATCACTGAATTTAGCGGGATAATCTCTTCTCTTGGATGTGTGTGTTCTGTTACAGTAATTTCACCTTTTTAGAAGCCAGTATTATAGTGAAATTAGAAGGCAGATGGGATACTCAAAAGGATATAATCTGAAGTCTTCTGATACTTAAGACACATCCTCAAGTTGCCTTCAGGAGGCCCTCATTTTGGCTTACACTGCAAGAAAAGTTTATTAGTGAGCAGGTAATCTTTAGCTGCAATTAGAGGGAAAAAGTTATTAAGTATATTATGCCAAGGAAGAAAAGAAGTTCTTAGTGAGCCTCAATTGTACCGGTATCTGTACTATTCGATACATGGTGCCGTAACAGCAGTAAATATAATTATGCTATTCCTTATGGTAGTGATTTTCTAAAACATGCACATCTGCTACTATGGAGTGATTTGCCAGCTCTGGGGAAATATCACTTAGCAAAACATGCAATGCACACAAAGCAATTTCCAGAAAAGTTGTTTGCTAAACTGAATCCAACACGTTGGATATAGGAGAGCTGTACATGAGAAAATCCTAGCATCAGTAAGAACCAATGTATTTTGAGAGATGGCTGATATTTTTTAATGTTGTAATTTGGACCTTTCCAGTGGTGAGAGGTTGTAAAAATGACCGAAAGACTTTGAGTAGGGTGGGATCAGATGAACAACTACAGGAATGTCTTAAGCACACGTATAACCACATTTTGCTAATTTGTCGTGGTGTTTGTCTCTTTATGCTCTCTTTATGGCTTCTTAGCTGACCTTTCTTGAGATCTATATCACTAATTGGCCTTAGATTTAGCGCATGCTGGAAGTTAGGCAGAGGCTGTGGAACTTCAGTTTTGCAAGGCCAGGAGGCTGGTACCACCGGGCGATGCATACACTGCACCATGGCATCAGTGTGACATTGTCAGCCTGGCTCCCTGAACACCGTTAAGATCTTTAACACTCCTGGGTATCTGTTGGCTTTTTTTTAAGTGGACACCATCCAAAACATACTGCATTACATTGCTGTTTATTCCACTGACAGCATTGTAAATAGTGTTTCGATAAACATTGTGCATCAGCAAAAACCAAAACCAAAAAAAGTGCTTAAGGCTAGACCCAGGTTTTGTGATGAAGCTGTGCTTGGGGTTTGACCAGGATAAAATGGCTAATGTGACACTGCCCATGTATACTCTGAAGTCAGGGATATTTCCACAAGCCCACATTCTGAGTGACAGGTTATTGAATAAATCCTAATGTGAGGTGGTGTCTTTTGATTAACTTCTCATGTCTTTCTTGTGCAAAACAATGTCATGTTAAGCATTGTTAAACATTTGTACGCTATTTCTATTAGCTGATGTATCTGCCCTGCAGATGGAAGAAGGCCTAGGGAAAGGCATGCTTGTGTTAGGATTTACATGTACATTATTTCCTGGTAGCAGAAGGTGGCCGTGCCTTCCCTAGCATGTGCTTGTGTGAAGTTCCTGTGCATGTTTAGTCACCAGTGAACTAGTATTTAAATGTATCTTTCTTAACAGAGCTAATTCTGACTGAATGCAACTAAGGAGCATTCTTTAAAAAGCTCTGCTGAAATGATGGTGTTTTGTGCTAAGAATCTAGCAGGATGTGACTTCTTGTGTGGTCGAAGTTGTAACTGCCAGGACCACTCTTTCAGCACCTCTGAGGATTAGCTGGTTTGGATGCAGGGTTCTGTGAGGTTCTGCTCTCTGTGCTCTGGAGCTGGGCTGGAGTACTGGATTCTCTTGTTCAATAAACAGAAAGATCTTCTATCTTCATCTTTCTCATCACCTTCACACTGCCCCATGCTTTCTGTCCTAGAAATCTGCCTTGAACAACAATAAAGAGGTGTTGTTCACGGTATTTTAATGTAATTTGCATGTTGTATGGGGAGACAGTAGATGTTTCTGGATGCCAGTGTGGAGGTTGAAAATCTGAAAATTAGATGCTTAAAGCGATAGGGTTAGTTGGATATAGTATGTCTGATGAACTGAACACTGTTAAGAATAGTGACATTATTTTAAGTGGAATGTTCTAGTGCTTATAGGGTTAGCATAACTGTATTTATGATGGTGATGTTCACATATACTCTAAAGGAAATCTTTTCATTGCTAAGCATCTTTGAGAATGTCTGCTCTGTGAAAAATACTGGCTAAAATACTGAAGCTATAGTGGAGCCAGAATTTTTCCTGTTACTCGATGGAGGAGAAAACCATAGTGTTACATTGAACATGTCCTTGCCTCCGTTTGCTTTATTCTAGGCTTTTTTAGTGACTAAGCGGAGAAAAAAGGCAAGTGAAGGAAAATGAGATAAGAAATATATTGATGGATATTACTGCACTCACAGGGCTGGCAGAAATAGATGAAGAAACGGGGTGAGATTTATCACAGTAAAACAGTGGAAGATCTAGAATAGGACTTGAGTTTTCTTTGAATTCGGATGAGGTGCTATTATCAGTTCTTTCCATAGTATTTTCTGTTTATCTCATCTGAAAAGCAATGGTTAGATTTGAATATGGTAGTAAAATGCCATGAAATTCTGAGTACTATGCATAAAGTTCAAATTGCTAGATGAATATTATGCTAAAGTATAATTTGAATCAGCTGTGCCATAAGTTAGGAGTTTCCTCACTTCACATTCCAGTTCATGTGGTTGACTTTTGCATGTGGAATGAAAACATCAGGAGGAAGTCCTGTTTTCTGACACTGAGATACATCCAGGATCAAGAGCTATGACAATCATATTTTTCATGTAACATACCTGATTGCAGCAGGTGCACTATATGACAGGGAATATGGCAAAGCCACATGGAATTACCAATATGCATCAGATTTCATGACTGACATGAAACTGCTTCTTTTATCCACACCATATGGCAGTTCAAGACACATTAAATAGCCTTTTTCTTCTGCCAGGGTTGGCAAAAGCCCTAATCCAACAGAAAATTTCTATACAAAATCAGTAGGCTCTAACAAAATGACACAGTCACAATTCGGCATGGTATCAAGTGATGGCATTATAGCCATCCATCTGCCATGCAACAGGAAAAAAAATCTCTTAAAGCAACAGCTACCATTTTAAATTATGCCCATTTTGTTTCCTGTAAAACATGGCTAAGTCAGTAAATGAGATACATTTCAACACAAGTTATCTACTCTGCTCTTTTGAGGCCCCCATCTGGAGTACTGCATCCAGCTCTGGAGTCCTTAACATAGAAGGGACATGGGTCTGTTGGAATGGATTCAGAGGAGAGCCACAGAGATGATCTGAGGGCTAGAGCACCCCTGTTATGAGAGACCTGGGGTTGTTTAGCCTGGAGAAGAGAAGGCTCCAGGGAGACTTTATAGCAGCCTTCCAGTCCCTAAATGGGGCTACAAGAGAGATGGGGAGGGACTCTTTATGAGGAAGTGTAGTGATAGGACAAGGGGTAATGGTTTTAAACTGAAAGAGGGGAGATTGCGATTAGATATTAGGAAGAAATTCTTTGCTGTGAGGGTGGTGATACACTGGCCCAGGTTGCCCAGAGACGTTGTGGGTGCCCCATCCCTGGAGGTGTTCAAGACCAGACTGGATGGGGCTTGGAGCAACCTGGTCTGGTGGGAGGTGCTCATGGCAGAGAGATTGGAATGACATGACCTTTAAAGTCTCTTCCAACCCAAACCATTCTATGATCTTCCATGAAAACATACAAATAGTTACGTATGCCAATATATATACACAAAGTTAGTAGGCTGCACACTGCTGCAAAATAAAAATTGTGTTGTGACCCTGAGTAAATTCCAGTGCAAGTGCAGATTCAGAAGCGTCACTCAGACTGTAGTCTAAGAACAGCTGAGTGCTAAGTCTCAACACATGGCAGCATCAAAGTAGCATTGTAAAATGCTAATGAGCACCAGGAGATTTTTCTGTCAGATCAACTGTTGACCTCTTCAGTGCAAGTTATATAAAATAAATAGCTCAACGTAATGTTGGATCAAGGGATATTGTACAGGTTTAATCAACCAAATAACTTAGTCTGTTAAACCGGCTCCGTTTAATTGTATGGTTTTTATTTTTTTTTATTATTTCATCAATAGGAGACTGAAATGTGTTGCCTATGCTCTGTGGGATGATTAGGCTGCCTGTAACCCTGTTAGGCTATCCACATTATAAAAATACTAATACAGATTCCCTCAGGAATGCCAAAGCTGTTAAAGATGCCCCCTTTCAAACTCCTAAAATCCACTTCAGCTACTGCCTTAACTTGAGTGCTCTGGAGATTTTGATTAAATGAGCATAGAAACTAAGGTTACAGTAACCCCTGAAATAGCATTGGTCATCAGCAGAGATGTATGTGGTGTGTCTCATTTTTTCATTAAGTATTGTAGGTGTCTGCAAAAATGAGTTTATACAACACTGCTGACAAAGGTTCCTATGTGTTCTAAATATTTGGTGTTTGCAGTCTTGTTTTTTGCATTTTTATAATGCCACAGGGCCCTAAATAACTTGATATTTGCTCTTCCATGAGTTTTATTTAGTCCCCAGATATATGATGGAGAACAAAACTTCATATTATGTTGTCCCATAAATTTTTCTATATAAAAAAGAAAAAAGAATTGCGGTGTTTTCATGCCATTTGGCTCACTGGCAAATATATATATATTTATGCTAAATTTAATAAGAATTTCTGAAAGGCAGGCATGTACTAATATGTGCTGTGTTCTGAAGAACTATAGGAAAGCCCCTGACATTTATAATCTGAAGCCTTCGTTCATCAAATAAAAAATTAATAAAAAAGGAGGTTAAATATTGCTTGTTCTTTTAATTTCTTCCTGGGAAGGACACTTCACTGTCGCATAATCCTTAGTGCTTCACTCAGTAGTATAAAATGATCCAAAATAGGAAAGAAGACAGAAAAATAGACTTAAAACAGGTCTAAGAATGAATTAAGCTCTCTTAAAATAAGGTGCTTATTGCTTGAAATTGTTACTTAAAAACTGTTACAAAAGGATATGGAATTGCAGTGGGAGTCATTTAATAAAATCATATGATCCAATTTTTCTGGGTGATTGAGTAATCATAGGATGGTTTGGTTTGGAAGCGACCTTAACAATCATCAGGAATTCATCAGTGCATTCCAGAAACCTCCTGGATTGCTTCTGCCCTCCTGTTGTCCCTCCAACAGATATCAGGGTGTTTGAAGTCCACCTATGAGAGCCAGGGCTTGTGAACGTGCAGTTGCTCTTCTCTGTCTACAGGATGGCATCATCCATCATCCACTCATTCTTTGTTGTCAGGTGGCCTGTAGCAGACCCCCACTGTAATGTCACCTCTCCTTGTCCTCCCGTTAATCCTGACCCATAAGCTTTCAGCCTGCTCCTCATCCATCCCCACACAGAGCTCCATGCACTTCAGCTGGTCATTGACATAGAGGAGAGCATCCACTCCTTGTCTCCCCTCCCTCTCCTTCCTGAAGAGCATGTATCCTTCCATTCCACCACTCCAGTCACAGGAGCCATCCCACCATGTCTTTGATGCCAGTAAGACCATAGCCCTGCAGGTCTGCATATACCTGTAACTCCTGTCCTGTGTTCCCCTGTGCTAGGTGCGTTTGCACAGAGGTATTTAAGTTGGGTCACCAATGAAGCTGACTTACTGACTGGAATTATTCTTTGCTGTACTTCTGGTGCTCTCCTGCTGATATGTGATTCTTCTCCAGGCTCTGGGCATCTATTACTCACATTGGCATTAATCTGGTAGGACCATGATGAATTTGGGTTCACCTCCCCAGGCAACTCTAGTTTAAAGCCCTCATCACCATCTTGGCAAGTCTATGACTGAAGATGCTCTTCCCCTTCTCTAACAGATGGACCCCAACAGCCCCTAGTAGACTGGGGAATATGAGCATCATATTTCCTTCTGACTATGAAAGACTAACAGTAAATTCTTCTTACATAAAAAAGATGTCTCTTGTAAATTCTGGGCAGAGAAGTAATTTTAAACTAAGGATTAATGCTACTGAATGATGCCTAAATTATCTGAATAGCACTGAATAGTTAGTGTACACACACAAACCCCCCAATTACTTATCAGAAAGTTGCTCCCTCATTCATACCAATAAATACAGAGTGAATTCTGGCATTGTAAAACCATGGGTTTATGCCTGGATATAATAATTTTAGAATGGGTTTATATCCTGGAAATAATTTTAGAAACTACCTACTTATTAATAATAATTGCGCTTGTTCCTGTAGCAGCAAAACAAATAACAATTGCTTATATTTCATTTTTCAGAACACTCTTCTGGTGCCAACCCTGTAGTCTTATTTAAAAAACATTTTCCCAGTTTTGCATAATCTTAAATCTTGTCCTGGGGTACAACTCAAAAGAAATTTTGGAGATGGAGTACTAGAATACTAAAATTGATTTTAAATCTGTTAATTCAGACATTATCCATGGAAGTTTAGTAAATAAGTGAAAGTGGGGCTGCTGGATGTAGAGAATCCAAAAAGATTGAAGAATGTCTGCAAGGAGTCTCCATAGTTCTAGTAACCTGATGATACAATTCTGCAGTGTGTTTTCAGATATGTTAAATCAAAACATACCCCTACCTTAAAAAAAAAAAAAAAAAGAAGAAAACCCCAAAGCGATTTCTGGTCTTTGCAATTGCTCAGCATATAGCAGCTATCTGAATTAAAGGCCTGTATAATACTTCTCATTCTTCAATACATGAAAAGGTTCAATTGGGTTTGTATCAAGGATTCATGATGTCTGTTATGCCTTCAGCAATGTAATTTTAGCACAAAGCAATAACTGATTCTGATCTGGGACAGATTGTAAAGGCTTCTCAAAGTTTTGGTAAATTTAGTAAGAATGTTAAGTGCTGTTTTGGAGTGTTACTTGAATTCTGAACCGTTTTCCAGGTTTATGTTAGTTGCTCATGTAGTAATATTAATATAGATCAATACCTAAACAGTTACATATCTTCAGTGCATAGTAGCAACCACATTCAATTATGAAATAGTGATGAAGAACTAGGGATACATTTTACATTGGCTGTGCCTCCATTTGCTGTCCACATACTACTTGTAGCCAGCCAGCCATTTGTGATCAGATCCGATAGGACTGAACCCTCAGAAATCCTCTGTGTGTGTTCTCTGCTTTTCAAGATTTGTCCTTTAATGATAACCCCAGAGATGTGATGACCCAGAGCTCTGAAAATGTGTGTCAGTTTTTAAGGGCAATACATGCCTGCAGATTCTGGAGTTGAAGGTGGGCGCAGAATTTGTGCTGTATGGTGTCATGTAACAAATTGCCAAATAATTTAAAGATGTACTATATCTGCTTATGCTTCATTGTCCCTTCCCTTTGTGCTACACTCTCATTTCCTCTTATCTGCAGTGTCTGCTTTGCATAATCACAATGATTATCTAAGTAACTGAAGGCATGCAAATCCCCACCCGGTGACTGGCTGCTGGGCACTATTAGTCGTTCAAAGTGCAAGGATTTGCATAGTAACTCTGGGCTCATTTCTCAAGAACTGTATTGTAAATATGCCAATTACCTACTCTGGATGCTACAATCATTTTTTTCTGATTGGCTTCTGAATTCAGATTACTCAAGCTACTTTACAGGGATGTAAACATAATATTAACTTTTTGGTAAAGGCAAAGAATACCAAAACTTGCCTAAAAAAAACAGAAAATCCAAAAAATGAAAAAATTTAGGCTGGAAGAGAGGCTATTGTGTCTTGAGTTATTTTTGCTTGTTTTCTTTTAATTGGTTTATGACTTATTTGTTTTCCATTTGTAATAGTGTACAGGCCATCAGTGCTCTTCTATCAGAATTTACTACCACATACATGTTTTCCTTTATAGTATTTGTTGACTTGTGTCTGTGTCCAGTACTGAAATGCTACAGATACGAAAATAGAGTTATCCTTTAGAGAAGCACCTTGATCTGTCAAAGAAAGAGATAAAAAGCTGGGAAAAGGTAATTATAGAAGACTGTGAGGAAAGAGCAAATTAGTAGATGAAGGGAAAAGAACGTGTTTCTATTCGTTCAGAATCTTTACAGCCATTTTTTTAAAAGTGTGGATAGTTTAGTTTCTCCTGTCATGATGGTAGTTTGAAGCTTCTTCTTGCTTGTCATAATGAAGTCCTGGGCTAGCAAGGGTGGGAACAGTATCCAGCAAGTTGTTTGCTGTGGCCCAGTTCTAGGAGGGAAATTAATTTTCCCATTAACTCTTTTAAAGCAAGAGAAATTGCTTTCACGGATGCTTTCTGCTCTAAGTCTAGATTATGGGTATGAAACATGATCTGCAATATTGCAGATGCTCAGAGCTGCCTGTAGGCTGAGTCCTACATGCATTTAATGACTTCTTCATATTCTATATGTAAATGTTTTAATTATTTTTTATGATTACTCTCAAAAAGAAAGTTGTAGTTGCAGAAATAAGGAATCAATGAATTATTTTTCAGACAAAAATGAAGCAGTGATTACTTAGGAATACCTGGAGCGCTCATCGTCAGACTTCAAGCAGTAACCTTTTCCAGATTGTTCATCAGTATCTTTTTCATTCGTATCACTGTGGTGATAGAATCTGAGTCTTGCAATGATGTGTCTGTGGAAACATAACTAACAAATCAACTTAATTAGTTCATTCTTTAGAGTCTAGTTTACCGAGAAAGCAGGATCTCCAACTGTATTTTAAATACCATCAGCCCAGTCTCAATGCTACAGAGAAGAAGAAATATTAATGCAGAATATCTGTACTGATTTTTTCCACAACGAAACCTTTCTCTGTGTGTGTTTTTGTTTTAAACACTATGGATGATCTCTCCAAGGTTGATCCAAGGATTCCCATGCCCTCTATACCACCTATACCACCCTTTCCCTTGTAGTGTTCCTGTGTAGATTTGCTGTAGATTTGCTGATGTATCTTGGATAAAGGATAAAGCATTCTTTATCTGAAGAAATCTTAGTCAGATGCATAGGATGTATATTGACTTTTGCCCATTGCCACAGCAGAGAGGTCTTCATTCATTTAAAAGGTTGGTTGTTTTTGCCAGCTTAATAAAAGATTAAAACCAGACTTTTTAGCCAGTGCAGGATCTATCTTAAAATAATTCAGAATGTTTTTTATGTTCTTGAAGTTACAAAGTTGCATTGAACTGCATAAAAAGAATTCTGCTGCAATACTGGAAATGGTCAGTCTCCAGTGTTAGGTTCCTTCCATGGCAGCGACAATCTGCATATTTTCCCTGTTTTCATGTAAAAGTAGGAAAGAAAGATCTTGTCTCCTCAGAGGAAGTAGTGTTGGCTGAATGTGGGGCAGAGTTGTTTTGTAGGGGCAGCTTCTGTTTGCTGGTTGTGGCCTTCATTCTCCTTTACTTCAGTATCTTCTCCATCATTTCCCTTTGCAGAATCTCTGAGGACTTAATCTGGAAACCAAACAAATTTATACCCAGACTTTGACAGAAAGCTGAATGGATGCAGCAGGGTCAGTGACGAAGACCTGCCTTGGTTAGAGGATGGCAGCAAGTCTTCAAACTAAATCTGTGGGATTTTGAGGCAGATTCACACACTGTACATCTGGCCTGAAACCCTAAGTCTGGAGCTCACCCTTACTGAGTCCATGTGAGCCTGCTGCCTGCAGTCCTGTGTGTTATTCAGGTGACAAAGCAACTCTAAGCCTCCCTTTTCCTTATACAGGGGAAAAACTCAGTTTACTAAGCTGCATCCTGGCTAGCTTCTCAGATTTATATCATTGAATAGGTCCTGAAGTTATGATGACAAACTGTTAGGTTTACTGGTAAGAACCCTGGTTCTCCTGGTTGGTTGTTTTTTTTTGGTTTGTGTGGTTGTTGTTTTTTTTTTTTAAATAAATATTGTTTTTGAGGAGGGCAATATTATTCTAAAATGTTTTTTAAGTCTGTGTTTGTGGTTAGCCAAAGAGAGCTCAATATGACTTACATAATGGATGGGGCAGTGGCCTCGTGAGGGCCTTGTTTCAAGCACATCATTTTTCAAGAACTCCAGAACACTACTTATTGATGTTTTAGAGGTGCACAAAAGCTTGAAACTCTGACTATTTTGTAGCTAATTTATTCCCTTGCTGCATGCTAGCCTAGCAACCATACTGACTGAACTGGTCGTATTTTTCACCATGGGTGAAGCTCAGCTTTAGGGAAGGGTTCATTCTGAATGGTGTGCTCTGAAATTCACTGTGAAATAAATTAAACTGCAGTTCATGGGAGCAAGCTGCCTTTCCTAAAGCCTTCAGTGGGCTCATGCTTTAATAGACAAATAACAAATGTGCTTTTTTAGAGACAAGGGAAAGTACAGTAAGTTGGGAGGCATTTGGAGTTGCTGAACTGCTGCTTTTCAAAAAAAAATCCATCTCTCTCAGCCCCCCTGCCACATAGAACCTAAAGGTGTTTTTCTCCTTTTTAGCAAGGAGGTCTAGTTATGCATTATTCAAACGCTGGGGCTTTGTTATAGAAAAATGAAAAACCTTACTAACACCTTTTGGTTAGCTTTTTAGCAAGAATATAGCCAGTCCTATCTTTACAAGATTTAAATTACAGTTTGTCTCCTACTTAATTTGGTACAAGGAGTACAATGTGGTCTTTGACATTATCATTGCTATTAAGGTAAAAATTATTCATGCTTATTATTTTCTGACTTATTTCCTTAATGGTCTCCACGTTTTCATAAAACCTGTACAAAATATTTATGAAGTATATTCCAGTTGCCATTTTGCCAGTAAACATAGTAGAACAATTCTTTTTAGTGTTGCAGACTAACCCTGTTGGATTACAGAGGAGGCAAACTTGCAAAAGCTGTCTAGTATTTTGAGGATTTTCTCTTTATATGGGGATCTTTAACCATGAGAATTTTATTCTGCAGTGATACCACATAAGAGGAGAAATAGACATGAAATTTATACATGAATTTGCAATGTCAGATATTAAATAACATCTAGTGTTCAGGGTACGGTTTGTATTCAGTCACAAGGAAGGGTACTTGTGCTTTCTTCCATGTGCAGACTTCTCCATATGCATGTGCAGTGCAGCTCTTCTGGTTGGGTTTGGACAGTGCTGTTAATTCGCAGATCTCCATGCATGTTAAAGAGAAAAACTTTTTTTGTTACCTGTTTCTAAAAGATGATGGGAAGATAAGGTTGTGAAAAACCTATGTAAGAATACAAGAATTTCATACACACTTGAATTATGAGGTCCATCTTGCTGGTGCTATGGGTCCAGTAGTGTGTGCCAGTGGAAGTGGCAGGACAATAACAGCATTAATCTCACTCTTGCCAGTTTTAGCTGTTGTTTCAGGATCTTATGAAGACACAGATTTAATTCCAGTTTCAGATCTTATGCTCCTGGATGGACATACTTTCTTCCAATTTGTCTAAATAGATTTGATCATTAATTAATATAATTTATATATTATATATATAAAATCACCATGTAATTTTTACTTCTCAATATCCTATGATTCTGAATACACAACTTAACTCTTGGTTTTATAAAAAAATACATCCTGTTTCTAAAAAAAATTCTTGCCTGCAAAGTTCCTGTGGGCCACCACATGATTGTTTTGTACAGGGAAACCCTGAGTAATTCACACAGTTCTCATTATATGCTTCTCTATGAGATTTTCCATCCCTCTCATTGGGTCTGTTCCAAAACAATGCATAATACTCAATTTAGTCTTTCCTGGTATGATATATATTCTGATTTCTAGCCATTTTCATTAATCTTCTCAGTGCCTTTTTCTGAAGAGTTTTATTGTATCATTCTGAATTAGGTGGGTGAGAATTTGTTTGACTGAGGGGTTTTTCAGAACACTGAAATGATTTCCTCTAGGTGGAATGTTCTTAGATATGAAAGGGTTTTTCATGAAAAAATATACATAGAAATATAATGTCTGTGAGTGGAAGACTCTCATGAGTTAATGTACATTGAGCATTACCCCCTGTTAACTATGTAAGATGTTATACTATCTTACTACGCGTCTTGAAAGCCTAGACAGTGGGACCAAATGTTTATGTGGTTTCCTTAACCAGAACAATAGTATTTAGCGCGTTGTTCAGCATAAATGTAGCTCAGGGAGAGGGTTTTCAAGAAGTGGAACCTAAGAGAGCGACAGTACTGACATAAGTTTTAGGTTACATTTTTTGCCAAAGGAATGGTATCCTGTCTCTGTCATGAGCACCAGAACAACACTGTACGTTTTCGTTCTCCCATGCCAATGAGAAATTACTGCAACTGTTACAAAAGGTACTGTTCATCAATTATTACTCCTCTTGACATTGTATCTGTACATTTTTTTCAACTAGAAAGATAATTCTCACAAAGAAAAAGAAATTTCTGAAGCAGTCCAAAGATCTGTTACAGATCCATCAGGCTTAATGGTTTTCTAACAGTTGAATTTATTTACTGCAAGTCTTTCACAGCTCTATACCTAAGCAAGTTGAAATATAAAGATGTTGCTAATACGGGAACACTATTGCTATTTCATATTATCAGCAGATATTACTTTTCTTTTAGACCTTTGGGCTATTTCTACATGTTTGTTGGCTTGTGGGTTTGTTTGTGGTTTGGTTTTTTTGTTTGTTTGTTTGTTTTGTTGTTGTTTTTGTTAATTGTTTTTTTTAATCATGCAGAGAGCATTACTTGATTACTTAGATCTATTACAAGCGAAACAGAGAAATGAAGCCAGAAGCAGTGGTAGCAGTCATCCCTGTTTTCTACATCACCATCCCAGCAGCGGGATGCATGACGGGTAGTCCACTAGCAGTGCTGAAGTACCCTTCTCTAACATAGTTTCTGGAAACAAAACACAGGAAGAAAGGTCTTAAGTGGTACTGATAATAATAAGCTGTCCTGCATCTTTTCTTGGTAGCAGTTAGTTGGACTTAATCAGTCCAAAGAAGTGGGGAAAGTATTCAAGGCAGAAAGGGTAGGTATGTGCCAGCGGAGTCAGATAGCCGTTCAGCTTTGTTTCCTTTTTATTCCTTAAAAACTGCCCTCCGCAGCACAGGGTTTTTTCCTATTCTGTTTTGCGTCTCTGCATAGTTGCCTTTGTGTAATGCATTCTCACATACATTGCAGAGCTATGGGGCTTTATGTCTCAAGGACTTGAAATTATCTCTAGCTTCACATTATTACAACCCATCCCGATTCATTTCAGGACACACTTATTGTTTCCCATTGAAAGCTGGTTCGTTACTAATCATTACACTCAGACTCTAGATATAGTGTCTTCCTCTGATAAAACAATGTCATTCAGGGGAAGATGAAACGGTAATTACAATCAGAGTTCAAGCTGGCAGGAGATGGAGCAAAAATTAAAAGTGCTAAATCTGTGGCATTTTGATTATCTGAAAAGTCCCCAAATTTTGCAGCAGAGCTGCATTTAAATATGTAGCGAAGTGGCTCCTTGTAAATCAAGTCATAATTGTTCAGCTCTAGGTTTCAGGAGCCAATTTCAATTTTCTACTTCTCTGCAGAATTCTCAGCTTTGATTAAGAGCAGAGGTATGAATAATGGGCTTCCCCCCATTAAATACCCAGGAGAAAAAAGAAACAACAAAATATTCAAGATGCATTGTAGAAGGTTTTTTTAAAAAATGAGATGAGTTTCCGGTCCTGGAACTATATAGTCTCACTTACTAAGTGTGAAATGAGAAGGATAATGACTCTAATACCAATGTCCACCTCAGATGTGTCTATGGTTTTAGTAACATTACATTATTACATTATTTTACAGTTCAAATGCCCCTATAGTTGCATAGAACATCGATCCGAAAGGGTTTAGATAATATTGTCTAAAATCAGATTGCAACTTTCCCAGTGGCTGCTGGGACTTCACCTCTTCCCTCCCTAAAAAGACTGGCCTATGCCAGTTCTGCACCAGTTTCTGCAAAATGTGCTGTAGTCGCGGCGGCACAAGCACCTGCTTAATCCGGGCCAGGCCTGGCCAGAGGTGCAACATCGCTGCACGTGGTAGGAGACTTCAGAAAGGCAGAAAGAAGCGGGAATGACTTTTCCAAGTATTTCAAATTTTGATGCGTATGTACTAACACAGAACAGCAATACATCAGGAATCTGTTTGAAACATGGCATAATTTTAGTGACAGTTTTAGCACTGTGATAGCTATGTGAATTAAAATAACAATTGCTTCATCTTATCTCAGACATCAGCATGAAAACTGATCACCTGGAGGACTCAGACGTAGGGGGGATTGCCCTGTATGTACAGCGTAACACAGCCACGTGTAACATAAGAAGCTTTTGCCCGCAGACAGAATGTACTTGAATAGGTTGAACAATAGTATGGCAAATCCTATGATCCTATGAAACGTTCAAAATAATTGATTTCTTTTCATTTCTCTTCTTTTTTTTAAATGAAGTGGAGAGTGGGGAATTTAGCTGCTTGATTCCCGTTAAAGCTAACCAAGAATGTTTCACTAATTGTAATGTTACAGGGATTTGTAATTGATTTGATTGAATTTAATTGATTTAATTCTATGGGTAGGCATTAAAAGGGGTACCTGCAAATGCCTTGGAAGCAAAGAAAATAACAACGGGCTTTGTATAAATTGGTAGGTACTTTGCTGTAAAGCTAGATATGCATTTCTTGAAGAAAAAAGGATTAGCTTTTATCTCTATTAATTACATTTTACCTAAGATCATCTCATAATTAAAAAATATTAAGGGAATTTTGAATTTGATTTTTATATCGTCTTAATTAACATAGGAAATCTTAAAGAGATACATTAAAAATAGGAATTTCTTTAAAATATAATCAGTGGAAATGAAACCCCAGATGTTACAATCATGATTTTAAAACTTTGTGTTCAATGAACAGTTTAGTACCTTTTGAGTGTTTTGTCTCGTGCCTTAGATTTTAGTAAACACCATTAACAAAATCAGTGTTTAATGGCTTTAAGCTCCTTCAAATGAGAAGTTGTAGAAAGAGATAGTATAATGTAATATAAGATAACATGTTCTTTGAAAGAGAGGGACACAAAGAAAAGAAGCAGAGAAGTCTTTGTGCATAATCCTATACACCATTTTGGTTTTGCAGCTCTCTGCATACCATAGGGAAACTACAAGTGTTGGAAAAGAAAATATTTAGTTTATATAGTTGTGTTTACCCCTGAAATTTACATTCATTATCTGATTTTTAATCATTACAAGTTCATTTCATGAATCAATTCATGAAAGTCTTTAATATCAACAGTGACAGTGACCAGAGAATCGTCACTGGAAAGTCTTTCCACCAAAGAAAGAGTGTCTCTCCTGGTGCACAGGTGCCCATAACATCTCTAGCCTGTTGTCACAGTCAGCCTTACACCTTAGAATTGTTATCCACTTGCAGCTTCAAGCTGTGATGATACCCAGCTGAGGAGGTAGAACACAGTAACACCCACCTTGCTGCCTGAACTGCATACAGGCCCAGCAATGCCCATCCTAATCAAAGATAAACATCAACCTCAGCAGGGTCATGTCTTTAGAATTTTTTCCTGCTGTTCAGATTCTTAATTAAATGCACAGAGACTATTCAGGTCAGCGCTGTCAGATTTAAGAGGTAAGATGTTTTTAGTAGAGACTTTACATCTGTAAATTACTTCTTCCCTCGACTGGATTTGTCTTTGAATTTGGTATATATTTCCTGTGAAGAGCATCGAAATGCAGGATAGAGTTGTATTTGTATGACACCTAGCAAGTTTAAGTGAAACATAAGTTTTTTCTACTTGCTAGTAGTATACCAAGTGGCAGTCAGCTTGGTGTCTTGTGAATAGGCACTTCTTTATGACATAATTGTACAATTCTTGTTGCTTTACGTCTAATCAATCTAAGTTGGGCAAAACTGCAATTATAATCAATGCTTATATTGACAGAGCAGTGTGATAATAGGGAACAGCAGATCAGTGACAAGCATGATCTGTTGTTCTTTTTAATGGCTAAGTAAAAGACGACTAGTCCTATAGACTAACTTATAAACTAAACCACAAATTTGGGAGTGTCCCAATGGAAAAGGAATAAATTTTGTCACTCGTGAAAGAATATTCAAGCTGGCTGAGTTAAGCAAGCCGTCTTTTAAACATTCTGCTGCAGTAGATGCCTTGATCTGATCCTGACAGTATGGTCAGTTTTCACATGAGTTATGTTAGATGTTCATATCTCAGCAGTGATGAAAATCAAGAGATCTGTTCCATAGCATGGAACAGGGACTGGAAACCAAATCTGCTCTGTTTCTTTGACTGTCACAACAACTGAAGTGTTGTCAGGCTCCGTCCTGTCAGCTTCCCTTTTAATGTCAGAATTCATCCCTTTTTTGCTGCTTATTAAACTACTTTTGAAAGGACAGCCACAAGATCACACACCCTCAGTAGTGTCAAGTTGAGCACCCAAAGAGCTCCCAACAGAACAAGGAAAGCTTGATTCTCGCCCTGTCAGGCTGTTGGAGTATCTCATCTGCAAGGCAGTGGTGTGCCTTTTTCATTGAGCGTGGTGAACCCTGGGTTCCCTCTGTTTTACACAATGTTTTACAAAACGCAATAAGTTAGGAATTGGTCTGCAGAAGAAATTGTTGTGATGCTTGTGAAGAAAGAAGTGACCTGTATACAGTCTTGATTCAGACACCCAAACTCCAGGGAAGAGTTTGAAATCAGATGCAAAGCATGTAAGAATATGAAAAGGGATATCTTAAATCCCTAAGTGTAGCACAGCATTATATGTTTGACAATTGTCTGTACTAGTTACTGAGGAAAAAGTTAAAAGCCAGTGAAAGTGCTTATAGATAGTTCACAAGGTTATTTGAGTTGGTGTCTCAGTAGCTTCCCAAGCCAAGAATGACATCTGTGTTTTTGATAATCTTTGATGGAATCCTCTTCCCTAACTTTCCTGTCTGCTGTTTTCAGCTCATATGAACATTTGTCTTTTCCTTTACTCTGTGGCAATGCACTCTGAATGTCACCTGTGCCCTGTGGGGCAAAGTGTGGACTTGTGTTTGTTCTGCATATGGCCCTAAAAGAAAAATACTGTGGGGCAACACTCCCTTGGGTGCTTGTTGGGTTGTCTGTGCTCAGTGTCCAGGGCTTTTGGGTTGATGTTCATAAAATTTGCATCTCCATATTTAATGATATATGGACTGTGGTGTTCTGAACCCATTAGAAAAGAGCTGACACCTCCCTTTGAGGAAGTGGGACAGCTAACCTGGGGACACAGTGTGGCTGCTTAGAGCTTGGTTAGGGGTTTGGAGGGATGAAATAAAGTGAAATGGAAGGTCTCCTTTTCTGCTGAGATGGAGAAAGCACCTCCTCCTAGCAGGGTGCCTTAAACAAAGGACTCTTTAGGGAAACTTTAATATAAATGTTAATATAGAGGTCCCTATAACAGGAATCGGTCTGTGAGACAGCCTGGAAGTACTGATCTCTTGGTCTAAATAAATCTTAGTTTAAACATTATCATTGTTAAATCTAGAAGCATTCTGCTCAGTAATTCTTTAAAATGCCATGTATCTGGTGCCATGTAACTGATGTATTGGGTGATATTTTTGATTCAGCAGGAGACATATTTGAATCAGATGGTGGGTTTGATTTACTGTAGGAGATATCTCTTTTGATAGATGATGCATCTCATCCTGTATTGAATAAGCAGTGATTCAACAGGGATGTGTCTGATTTGGTGAATGAAATATTGTATCTGATTTTGATCAATTTTTCCTGTAATACACACATTTATTTTAATAGTTGATGCATTTATTTTAGCTTGAAGTATATCAAATTCTTTGTGTAATGTTCTTTCTTCTGTTGGCATGATTTATGGATTTTAAAAGGAATAGATATATATTTCTATTAAATGTAAAGCATTCATTACTGTCTGCCATGCATTCACAGTATTCTAGAATGTCTCAAATACTGTTCTTGGAGGCACTTGTAGTGGTCAGGTGTTAAAGTAAGGCTTCTGTAAGGTGTGAGCAAAAGCATTTATTTGACAGAATTAGTAGTGCATTAATATTGGAAGGCAAAATGTTGTTTAATGTTTTTGAAGAACAGATTCTGTTTATGCCCTTTCTCACACAAAGACCATCTGTATTTGCCACAGATATATAAAAGTATTATTAATAAGTGGGTGCTTCATAATCATCATCAACGAGGGTCTTGTCCTGCGTATATACTTGATGAGTTTTCTATTGCAATAAAGAGGTACAGGCCTTAGGGCCAAAGATTTTAATTGTTCAGGTGTTGCAATTTTTTGTTGGTTTTTCAGTAACTTTCCTCCTTTCCTGTCCAAGAACAAGGATATTTATAGAGCTTGTGATGACCTCTAATCTGTACCTGATCAAGCAGCCACATGATGTAATTTGGTGCATCTTTTCAATAAAGGGCAAACTAAAATAGGTTTTGGCTGGCACCAAATTACCCTTCTTTTAAGTGTTTAAATTTTACAGGACTGAAGGTCATTTCCCTGTATGCTTCTTATTCCATTTAGTACCATGCTATGAAAACCATCATATTAGGTTCAGCCCTGCCTGACCTTTTATATGTTACTACTTTTATTTATTATAAAACAATTGCTACAAGAAGAAATCTGAGATAAAAAGATGAAATTTATTAACCACCCTCAGGCTGATACAAGATTATATACAAGCGTAGCAAATAGAAAAGGAAAGCTGGAACAGGCCTGAAAGAGATAAACAGAAAGTGTAACTAATACTAAAACCCGGTGCTACTCAGCAGAGGCACCTCTTTTGCTACTGTGTGGGGCTCAGCCTGCAGGTTTTACTTCCCCTCACTCTCACCTCGCAGTGGATTGAGGATTGTACTAGGACTCTGGAGATCCAAGTTCTTCTGCTAATGCCTCTTGAGAGCCCTTGGCCACACTGCTTTGTGGCATGGGTCCCCAATTTGTACAATGTGGCAGATAATGCTGAGCTCTTTTTGGATGTTCTGATTACAAGACTTGAACTTAACTGTTTTAATGTAAAACAATTTTCCTAAGTAAGGGAAATTGGAATGAAGAGATCATGTATATTAATGTTACCTAATTCTGATACATATGTAAGTGTATTACTTCAGATTTTAAGGAGAAAAATATTTTAAACATTAAACCTACAGTGCTAGATACTCTTTACTGCTTCAGAAGGATGGTGAGATCAGGTAGCTGCCCTCACCTTTGCTATGCCTGGCAGGATATGTAAAATGGTGATAAAATGGCTCATCTCCTCTGATACAGATGTAGCTTCAAGTTGAGTCAACTCTGCCTTCTGGGAACTATTTCTGGACTCCCCCAGGAATATTGTGCATCTAAGCCCTGCTCTCTCCTGGGAAAGCTGCCTGCTTTGGAAAAGTGAAGGACTAAATGATGTAAAATAGGCTGTGTGACTTCAGTTAAGGAAAAGTAGTCCTACTTTGTTGGGTATTTTTCCTTTTGTTCTATGCTTGCTTAGCACACGAACAGAATAGATACAGGGGCTGTAAGCCATTCCTGCTGGCTGTAAGCCCAGCACTGAGGCATGCTGATTGAAGACAGGCTGAAGCAGCACTTCCTTCCTCAGCAAGATTTCTCCTCGGTTGAAATTTGCTCCCTATAGTGAGTGCTTGGGAGAGTGTCTAGGGCCATGTTCTCCTCTAGGCTCCAGGCCCATTTGGGACAAGTACAAATTTAAAATGGACAAAATGTCATAGGATGTTATATAATAACACTTATCTATTCAGCTTTTGATCGGAAAGATGGTTGACTTGATAGCTTTTTGACAAAGAAATTTTGTAGTTTTTCAGTGTTAGTGTGTCCATAGCCGTTTCATTTGCAGCTCTTGTGCAACTGTCATAGTGTTCAAACACTTCAGCAGCTGGAAGTTTGGATATTTAAACACTGCCAAACCGTTTAAGGTTTTGTATTAACTTTTATCAGAAGTTTACAAAAGCTATGAGCATTAGTTTCCCTAAAAGACCAAAAATAGAATTGAAGTCTACACAGAGAGAGACACATCCACAGATAAACAACAGTAGTACAAGTTTGTCAACTTGTAAGAAGTTGTCATTTCACTTTCCTCTTGAGCAGCTGGGCTATTAAATTACTTGAGCTGTGTAATGGACAATACACAGGCTGTTGGGAATTAAGTATAAAAACAAACATGTGGCCTTTTAAATTTTTTCTGACTTGTTACAGCGTGTAAGACTGCATTATGCCATATCACATTGGTATGATAGGCAAGTGAAACAAGACAGTTCATGCTAATGAACAGGAAAACACAGCAGTTTGCTAGTTACCAAATTCATTTAGAGTATTTCAGGGCATTTGAAAGTATTATGGGAGAGACAGTTATTGCTGAGAAGAGCTGAACTGTAATGAAATTAGGGAAGTGAAAACCATATGTTTGCCTCGGTTTTTACCAAAGCATGAAATGTTCTCTTACTGTAGATCTGTATCTCCTGCCTGCTTTAAAACAAAGGCTGTGCTGCGAGAGCATTTGACTAGGGTACAGGAAGCAGATCTAAATATTAATTGAAAATACATTTAATTTCAGCATAGTTTGTTTCGGATAGGTATCAGATTTTATGGCCTTTATGCTGAAGGTACAATTGTGTCTTATTTGTGAATATAATAAGAGAAAACTAACTGTAAATTTGTCCCAACCCTATCACAATAATAGCACTTTGGAAACCAAAAAAGAAAACAAATTTTTGATAGTCCTAAAAATTTCCTTGTTTACTTTTGCCAGTGAAATTCAGTTCATTATTTGGCCAAGCATACAATGTGCAATATGAACATCTGCTGGATGTTTTACACTTTAACCTTCTGTCATTTCTAGATCGTTTCCTCTAACTTTTCAGGTGCACCCAAATTATGTAGGCCAAGGAGTATTCACTAGTTTTCATAAAATCGATCTTTGTTGTCTCAAAATAAAAGCTGTTTCCAAACCATTCAATATAGCAAGGACAGCTGGAAGTGCCCTAAGGTCACATCTGTCTCGGCTGTGATCTGCCCTTCGCCCGTCAGTTCCTTGAAGTGGAACAGTTTTCACTGTACAGTAGTTGAGCTGGTCAATTCAGGAGAGGGAAGAGAGCCAGCACCAGACAGAAACCAATTTTTACCTCCTATTAAACTCCAAACACGAAAGGCAAGAAGTGCAGACAATCTTGTCATCTTCCTGTCTCACTCGCTTGCTACCCACCTGGCTACCTACCGGGGAGTTCAGGACTCCATTCAAACTATTTATTGCCCTGCTGTGCTTTTTTATTGGGGAACTTGATGAGGGCTGGGAATACTGCAGAGGATGGCTGAGGGAATTGAAGTGCAGGAACTGAAGTTGCCAGAGACTAAAAGGAAGCAGGATGGACAGTCTTCCTCTAAAAATATGGTGGGCACAGCAGGATGTCTAGCAGCACTGAAAATAATGACACCAAACTATTTTGTTCTTATGTGGGGGCCCAAAAATGTTGTCTGGGATTAATAAAGAAAGATATAAAAAACACTCTTTTCATCTGAATGATAATGATCTTCCAAATGCCTTTTCAAAATCCTGTGAGGTACTTGAGATAGACACAATATTTTCTATGGAGTTCGGAATTGCTTTTACAATGAAAATGTTCTGATTAACCTCATACATAGAAGCATGAAACATTGCTTGAAAGCATGAAAGCATGAACAGTGTCGTTTTCACTTCTTGGAAATTATTCTGTAGGAATGTGGTAACAGTTTTGGTTTATGCAGTGGATGAAGAAGACTACCCCAATTACATTATTAAACATGTCTGTCTTTCTGAGGTCATTTAGCATTTCTCAGGTTGTTTCAAGTATGCACCTGAGCAGTACAATGAATAACTAATAGCCCACATTTGGGCAGTATGACATTTTAGAAAGATTAACTAAGGTTCTCTAATTTCCTCAATAATCTGACAAATTTGCAACTAGCACAAAATTTCCTTTCCTTCTCATTATATTTATTTATTTATTTATTTATTTTCCATTGAAAACTGTCTACATAATAGGAAAGATCTTTCTTCCTGATTAGGCATAAAGGTGATCCTGTGTAGTCAAGGTGTCTACTTTCTTTCTGGTTATTTTCATGTTGCAAAAATACATCTTCTGGACTGTCAGGGAACGTAGTCTTTCAATCACTTTCTTATTCATGCTTGCTACTTAATACTTTGGACTGGCAGCATTTGAACTAATCACTGACCTCAGGGAATGTTATTTGGACCTTAAATGTTCTTATATTACAGTTAGGAACAATTGGCAGCTTTTAGTACTGCAGTTATCGTCACTTGGATGGAGGGTAGCAGCTCAAAACATATAATACCACCCTCAGTCCTCTTCCTCTCCACGGTGTCATTGTCTACTTCTGAATCTACAAGTTTAACTTCAGCTGGACTTTAGCTTCTTGAGGTAACATTTTACACATGGAAAAACTTGTTCTTATTACCTTACATAAAGGTGTCCCCATGCAGTGTTATTCTTGTCATAAGGTATGAACTCATTGTTAATCCTGTTTCTTAACTGAAGAAAATAGAGCTGAGAAAAGTTAAGAATATGGTATTCAAATTCAGGAATGGACCAATTAAATGTGCACAGTTACTGTAGCTGCACACACGTGCTCTATATTTAAAAAAAAAAAAAAAGGTGTATTACATTCTGTTTGCATGTACATTTGAACATTTGACATATGGATTTGTATACTATGAAAGCAGTTGTGCACTGCTGGGAAGAAACAGTCCCTGGTGAGTTCTACAAGGTCAGTCAGCAAATGAATATCAAACCTCAGTCTGGATTCCCAGCCTCTCAACTGCTGTATATCTTTTATTAAGTAGAAAATACACTGTTATAAGAAAGTTTCTCCAAGGTTATATTGCCTGTTGAGTTTAAACAGGTTTTCCAATCTCTTAGTGCCACTTTTCCTATTGTTCTGCTATGAAAAATCTCACTATGAACTGTGCAGCAGTGTCATTTCTAAAAGATGGGTATATACAGGAGTAACACACATACTTTAATAATAAAAAACTTATTACTACAACAAAAGTGTTGTTTCAGCTCTTTTTCTGTGCAGCAAAACAGTGGCACCCAGTGGCCATTCATGCAAAAATACTAGCCAATAAAATTTTACAAACTCAAATATCAGTGCAAACAAAAATGAAAAGAAGAAGAAATTAGCATTTGTTTGTCAATTTTTCTTGGATGTCTCTAAATATCCTTTAAAAACCTGTAAGTCTCAGACAAATGTCAAGGTCGTTTCATGTTCTCTGAAGCATAAATCTCTGTTAACCCCAGAATATACATGTGTGCTTGTAAATAAACTAGGGTTTTTTTTCTTTTTTTAAAAAGAATCTTTTGCCACCATTGGGGTGTTTTTTGGGGGGGCGAGGGGAAAGGGCAACAATGTCCCTATATTCATGATTTCCCAGTAATATTTTTCATAGGTTTTATGTATATCTTCCAAAATTATAGTAAAGCTATAGTATACAGTTATTCCAGATCATTAGGAAAACATGAACGTTTACCAATTGAAAATAGGACCATATCTTTTCCACGTGTTTCAAACGTATGTTGAATTTTAACATGAGTAAAGGCATTCTTGCATATATTTCATTTATCTCAAATAACTCCATTTGGAAAACTTTGCATGTTAGCTACACATAACTAGAATGTACACAAGAGGATTATCTTTGGAGAATTTAGAAATATTTTCTCCTAGAGTGTGCAGCTGTAGTAAGCAAACCCATAGAAAAACAAACTTCCTGATTTTGCATCTTAGGCCAAATTCTTATCAGATTTTGGCTTCAGAGAATTATGGAAAGCCTGTTAAAATTTCAGCCAATCCATTTTTGTGTGAGACATCTGATTCCCCTTTGTCACTGCGGATAGTTTCCTCATTCCTCAACAGGATTATGTTTGCATTCATGAGGCTGTATTGCTCTTGATATGTTTTTGTAATGCAGACGGGATTGTAAAATTTCGGTGCACCTTATTGCATCAGTGCTGCAGGTTTGGGCTAAAGGACTTGGTAGGTCAGTCTGAAGTGGTCCCTTCTTCCTCTTCTCTCATTTCCGAAACCCAGTGAAAGCATAGCAGACTGCTAAGGGGGTGTCCTGATCTAAGCTGTCTTTACTGTGCTGAGTTCGTTTCTGAGCCACCTAACTGTATTGTGTATTTTTCTGGAAGAACAAATTGCCTCATTAAGAGAGAAGTGCTAAGTGTTTGCAATGGCTATACTCACCCATTCCCTGTGAAAATGAAGGTCACTACTGTAGATGCTGACAAGTTTCAATAATTTGAATGTGCAGGTATGTCTACAAAGTGCTTTCTTGATGGCAAAAACGAAGGGCGTGTAAGGTTAAAGGAGATACTTAGCAAGTCATAGAACCTACTGGCTGAATGGTCTCAGACAAATACTTTGTTCATATCCTCCTCTATCCATTATAGCCATTAATGTTCTACATATGGAAATACTACCAAAAGATGCAGTTTTGTAATTTCCATAAAGAATTACTCTTCAGGTGAAATTCTGAATAAATGGATGGTGTAGACCGGCCTAATCAGCCCTTCAGTATTGTACTGAAATGAGCCTGGTACTTGGTGGAGTAAGCTGGGCAGGGGGACATGCAGGGCTAACGATTAAAGACTTGATTGCTATAGGATTGGACTCTCATTGTGGAGTGAGTTTTCGCTCCTGTTGTTTCTCAGTCTGCCATTCCATTTTAGATCAAGGAAAAGTTTTCCATAAAAACTGGTTTAAATTTTCCTATGAAAAATGCAGGTTTTAACATTTGACGTGCTCCACCCACCTCCCCGTTTCTTTATCAGAAAATATTGTTTCTTCCAGTTCATATGAGTGTTATATGCAGTGTGAGTAAAAAGTATGAGTAACTTTCTATCTAAAGATTTTGTGTAGTCAAGCTATTTCTGATAATGCAGAGGCATGCATTTGACCCGTATTTATAGTCAGAAAATCTAGTATCTATCTATTCTATGACCTGAACCTGAAATACATGGTAAAACATCGAAGTTTTACAGAAGTGAAAGAATTTCATGCATTAAAGCAGAACTACTCTTTGTAGGTTATAAAATATTTCTAATTCAAAGAAAGTTTAACAAGTTAAGTTCACTTTCTTGCATATTGGAAGCAAAGTCAATTTGATGTTTGAATTGGTAATGGCTTCTTAGCTGGAAAACTCATATCTTGTGTTGAATTATTCTAAATCAGACAATAGAAATGATTTGAAGGAGAACTCAGAAATAAAAAATATAAAGGCTTTAAATAAGGCATGTTTAATGTCCCATGAGTCAACAAAATTACTTTGTGGTTTAGACTGATTTTATATTATTAATAGGACTATACAACAATCTCCTACAAATCCCTTATTCCATTGGTAATACCTTTTTCCTAGTGCAAACATAGAAAATATGCATATAGCAGAGGATGAAGATAATTGTGAAATTAAGATCTGAAAACTTGAAAACCTCCAGGTGTTCAGGATTTGATTGGAATGTTCAGCTGCTGTGTGAGTAATTGCAGTTGGACATGGCTTCTCTGTGCAGTTTGTTCTTGACTTGGAATTTTTCTTTCTTCCCTGAGAACTAAAAAAGATTAAAAGTCTGAGGGATAAAAAAGTGGAATCACAGCCAGTACAGTGTCACAAGATGGACTAAAAAGAAACACCACTAATAATAATTTTTCAGATGGCGGGAAAGCAAACTTAAACTTCCACACCTTTATTGAAAGCAGCACTCAAGACCAAAGGTCTGGAAGCTTTTTTTGAGGTTGGGAAATTTAAACAAAGGATGTTTTCTTTGATTCCTCTTCTCGGGAGTATTTTTGGAGCAGTGGTTTTCTTGCAAGTGTCTCAAGCTCTCAGTGCACTGAGTATTGAAGGCTTATGAATTGATTTCAAGGCTTCGGAGGGCAAGGTGTGGGAAATCAAAAAGTGAGGAGAGAGGTTGGGGTGTTGTGGTATGCCCAGCAGTGGTTGTGTATGGGGAAATGGGGCGAAGATTGCGCTTGTTCTTTCAAGAAAGTTGCAGGTGACAGCAGACTTGTTCCTGCGCTGGCCAAGACCCCAGCCAGTGACAGATGTGCAGTGCAGAGGCACAAAAGAGATGTGAATCTCTTTGCAGAGAGTAAAGAGGAATGGAACCAGCTCTTGGAGTGAGGACAGTTGGCTCTTGGATCTCCATAGTGAAATGAGGCTGGAAATACTAGGGCCAAGGACTTTGGTCATAACACCTCTGAGGATGGGCTCTGAGAGTTGAGAGGCCAAGAGAATCCAAGCCCAAGAAGGAGAATTGGAGGTTGTGTGAAGAATAAAAGACAGAATTTGATGTAGAGATGTTAGAGTATACGCAAGAGTGTGAGGGGAACAGAGAGTTAAATGAAAGTGGAATAGTTGAAAGGTAGATGAGATGTTTAGCACGTTGACAGAAAAGGGTAGGTATGAAGTCCCTCAAGACTCTGGGATTTGCCTCAGAAGGAGAAGATTGACAGACCTTTAAGAAAGTACCTGAAAGAAGGGCTTGAACTTGTCCTTTGTTTTCTTGGAGACTGGCTACCTGGCAAGAGGATGGAGTTTTCAGTGTGTCTGGAGAACTGAACTAATTAATGAGGTGAGGCAAAGGTTCAAAGGTACTGAATGTACCGAGGAAGAGAGAAAGGCCTGAACTCCTGAGAAAACCTGGTCATGCAATCTATAAGGCACAAGTTCTCTTTAGACAATTACACGACCTGAGATGCACTGAGAATTTTTTACAAGTACAACTGGGTTTGCAAGCCTGAAAAAGAAAATATTTCTATCAATAAGAAAAGAAGGTGCGGAAAACTTCCATTTTTTATGTATGCTTAAGCAAACAGTTTGCTCTGTCAGAAACCTCTAAGAAGGAGATGTGTATTTCTAAATACTCCCATTTTAGAGGTTGTAAATGATCTTTTTTTAGCAGCTCACAAATATGTTGCACACCCTCGTGGAAACCCTTGTAGTTAATTTAGTAGACTGAGTATCATGGGTCTTTTGTTCTCATTTTTGTAAGCTGTAAGCCTTTATCCTCCCCATCCTTCTCAAAAAGTTGAAATACCAAGTGAATTCATCTATGAATCCTTTAGGCCTTTACCTCCCATGAAGTGTAACAACTAAGCAGTTAACATTTGTAAAGCACATAGTACAAATTTTAAGAGCCTTCAGAATGCATAGGCAGCTCTGCTGAAGCTGTGTGCATAGAGTTGGTCTTTATTTGAAATATTTTTTGTTTGGTGCTTTTTAAAGTTGTCAGCAGTACAGTGATCTTATTCAGGCTGCTGGCTCCTCTCCTGTGGGAGCAAGAGAGTAGGAAAAACTGGAGAGGGCAGCAGCAGGAGATTACTTCTGGGAAGTTTATGATTAGACTTAAAATCTGCGTTTCAAAGTACTGGCTTGTGTGAACAAGGTCACTAAAATGAATTGCTCTTTCTTTTTTCTTTTTAAGTTTGGCTTTTTCTGTGTTAAGAAAAGAACAGGAAAAAGAACCTTAAGAACAAAGGTTCACAGATATATTTGTTGGTTGCCACTAGGGATGATGGATCTGGGTATGGCTGACCGTAAGAAATGTCCTTGGGCTCACTCTGTAGGTTCCTGTGATGCACCCAGCAGCAATACTGCAGGACTATGCCCACATTTACTATCTACCCTCCTTCTGCCATTAGCACCCCATCCCCATTAGTGGGTACCCTCGGTGTGCAAGTCAGCTGCTTAGGCAGGGCAGAGGAGAGCAAGCTGCCCCTATCCTCTCTAAGGGGTGGGACATCTCCCTGTTATGTGCTGGAGAACTGGAGCAACCCTGTGTTAGAGCTAATTCCTCTCCTTCAGACAGGCCATGAACTAATCTGGGTTCGCAGGCAGAATCAATAGATGTCGATAGAAGGGTTTTTTTTTCTAAATCTTAAAGGTCAGCCCTGGGCAGCGTAGCATGTTATCTTAAGGAAAGAGCGAGTGAAAAATTTTCAACTGGAGACACACTTTACTGACTGTGTGACTATCCAGAAGGTTTGGGACTTGTATTTTCTTATGTAATTGAAAGCTGAGAAAAATGCTTATTTAGATTTCTGCAAATTAAGAGGACAGTGTCTATACAAGGAGATTTTTTTTTTTAACACATGACTCGGAAGACACAATGTGTGCAGTGACT
The DNA here is from genome assembly GCA_013398155.1 of Pedionomus torquatus. Taxonomy (NCBI): domain Eukaryota; kingdom Metazoa; phylum Chordata; class Aves; order Charadriiformes; family Pedionomidae; genus Pedionomus; species Pedionomus torquatus. The sequence continues at coordinate 395,401 of VZRU01011082.1, forward strand.
CAGTCTCAGTGCTGAGCCTTTCTGTTGTCATTCATGGCATGTCCAATAAAAGTGATTTATTGCCTGGCTTCAAGTCAGGACACTTGATCATTATCATCATTTTTCCCTCCCCATCAACCTTTTTCCGTCTTATGCAAGCCCAAGCTAATTTAGATAAGGACAAGATCTAGGCCACTCCTTAAAAGTTTTTTACCATGGCTTTTCCTTCCGGTCCTTCCATCTCATTCTTGAAACATCTTTTGTAGTATCCCCAAGGCAGAACTGGAAGAGAAGGTTAGTGGATAATTCAGTAGTTAAGCTATCCTCCAATATTTGATATGCCTCCAAGGCATTAAATTTTTGCTTGTATCTGTTAAATTGCTAGGAGCTTTCTTCAGTGGTTAATTATCTTTATGAAATATGTGGGGCTTGCAGTGATGCAGAACGTAGAAAAATCCTCCTCATATTATCATTCTAAAGGTGGACAAAGAGATATTATAGATTTGTCTTCACAGTCTTTGGAATGTATATGTATACATATGTGTACATATACACATATGTATATGTGCGATAACAAAAAAAATTACAAGATTGTTTAACCCATCTTATAAATGTGACATGAATTTAAATCATCCTTCCCCCCATTAGCTATGAATGTAGGAATACTCTCTGAATAATTGTTCTCCTGTTTAGTGTGAAAAGCAAAGCAGGAACAAGTTTTTTAAAGAATTTTTTTTCCCAAACCATCCCCGTAGACATTCTCTGAAAAGGATAATCCATCTTAAAACAGGCTGACTTGCAAATTCATCATGCCTCTGGCAGACCTCAAGAATGCTGCAGCAACTAAAAAGCCACCAGATGCAGTTCTTTCCTCCAGCAATGTCCCGGGGAATTTTCTCGATAGAGTTGGTGGTGGGCTTTTGTGAACTGTTTTGACTGACCAGCTGAGTGCAGAGGACAGTGCAGACATAGTACGAGGGACAGAAACAACTGTCTGCACTTTATGGAACTATAAGAGATGGAGGAATTACAATGCATTTTTTTTTTCTTTTAAATCACAACTTGCAAGCATGGTGAGTGTTCTTTGTGCATATTCTTGTCCTTAGTGCACTGAGACATCCCAGTTTTTTCAGTGGCTCAGCAGAAAATTATTTCTGTGTATTTATTGAGTTAAATTCTTTTCAAATACATCAGTGTAAGTCTCTACAAACCACATCTATTTCACCAGACTGATCTGAAATCTTTTTATTGCAATTTCTGATGGTATCTTACATACAGAAAATGAAAGTATCTTATTCACACAGGCACTTAGCATTTTCCATTCCATTGTAAGAATGCTAACATTACTTACATCACCATTGTGATACAGAGGAAAATCAATATGATTTTAATTACCGGTGGCCTGTGCTTCTTTTATCTAAGACTGCCATTGCACATATGGTGGACCTGAGGCAAATTTAGGTGTCACTGAATTAAGTTTGGTTTGTGTTTGTAACAAAGGTTTTCACATCCTAGGATAGCAAGCTGTACTGTGCTCTGTGGAGCTAGAGCTCTTTGGAGGCTGCTGTGTCAATATATGATGTGAATATTTGATGTTTTCTTTGAAATGGATCTGTGCTGAAAGACTATGTTGTAATGCATATGAAGAGGGGCCAAAAAAGGGAGTATGTGCACTTCTCATTCTGGAACACACAGCGTCATGCCTGGTTGAAGTAACAAGCTGCAGGCAAAGCCAGTATCTGAGACACTTGGGACCAGCATGCTGTTTTTCAGGAAGTGGGTGGCATTTTGTTTGTCTGTAATCATCTTAAATGATATACTTTTTCCTCTCTGACTCCCTGATTTCTGCATTAGGGCTGTGTTGTGCTGCCATGGTTATCTGACTGAGGAGCAGGGAGCTGTGTGGGTCAGCATCGCTGACCAAAGAATTCTCAGGCTAATGATTATAAGACAAAGATGAGCCACTAATAAGGAGACACAGTATTGGACTTTCTGCTCCTTTAACTCCACTCCTATAAGCTGTAAATCTGAACAATGGCTGAGCAAGCAACATTAGCTTTACTTCAGCTTGTTGGATGATGAGCATGTAGATACTCTATCAGCACATTTTAAAATAGCTGAATTTCTGCTCCTTACCATTCTGTAAGTCTGCAGTGTCATACCCTAAATCCAGACTTTGCCAAATGCTTTTCCTCTTAGTTCAAAGAACTGCATAAAGTTAATTTGCTTTTCTCATGTTCCTTCTTTTCATGATCATTCACATGGTTCTGTGTGCTACTCAGTTCCTTGGGGGAGAGCAGGGAAAGGAATACCCTTCAAAGTTTTATGAGAGTACACTCACAGAAGCTTATTATTAAACTCAGATATGAAGATGTATGTGCCAATTTTGCTCTCCTTTATTTCTACTCTACTATACAGCTCCCTAACTCTGAAGTATTGGACATGCCATGAAAGTTCGGAATGTGGCTTAATTTTTAGGGAGACTGCTTAAAAAGGGGGTATACCTGAGATTGTAACAAACTACTCAAGGATATTCTATGAGCAAAAAGAAAGTATGTCAGATATGAATTGTTTGCATTTGGCTGCTTAAATGAAAAAAAAAAAAAAAGCAACAAAACATGTTTTGCATTAGTTCTGAACTTTTTTCAATTTTCATTGTCAATATTTGTGTTACAAACTGCTGGGTGGTTTTGTGAGCAAACTTGTGAATGTTTCTTCCAAGCACAACCTCAACAATGAGAATTATTTAGGAATTAAGTTAGAATGCTACCTATTGAAAGGAAAGACCAGTGTTATTTTCATCCTGAGGCTGAAAGTGTCTCTCTAGCAACTGGAAATACTGAAGCTTGCCAAGAGTTCCTTGTGAAGCAGATGGAGAGGCAACTAACAGTCTTGCTGAAATCTTGTTGGCTAAGCCTTCTGAGTATCCACAGAGCTCCCAGAGTTACCTATCAAATTAACTTGATCACTGCACTATATGAAAATATTCTTTGGTCTTGTCAATGATTGTTGCAATTTTTCACCCTTTCCCCTCCCCAAGTTCTGAACAGGTAAAATCTCAATTACCTCTCCACATGCGTGAGAGTGTGTCTGATTCCTGGAGAACTTTGATGGCCATGTGCATCTTATTTTCTTATGGGCTTTATGGTTTTTTTACTGATATTCAAAAGATACCAAAGAATGTGATAATTATGTGTCTGCAGACTTTTAATGACTACGCAAAATAGTGTTATATTTAGCTGCATGCACCAAATGATAGAAAGGGCAATGTTTGATTGTTGCATAAGACTTGTTCGCAGAATGCAGAGAAAGAAACAGCCACGGACTCTACCAGCATTCTCAGATGCACAACATGATCCAAAAACTGATTGTAAGATGATGCTACCAGTCTGTCTTTTCTTGCTGCCTGTGGGTTCTGAATATAAATCACAAGCTGTGTATGCTTCAGCTGATCCTCTTTGTTTCCACGGTGACATTATAGTAAATGTATTGTTTTTTCATTTATATTTAAGAAGAAAGTATGTTGAGACTTGCTTCCCTATCCACACAAACTAAATCAATATTTCAGATACACTCTGTGGTACCAATTAACTGTTCCTGATCAGAAGTAACGTTGTCTGTTTTAGAAGTTACTGCACCATCCATTCTGTTTGTTTCTTATTCCTGCTAGTATGGAACCAGCAAAAGTGGAATCAAAAGTTGATTTAATTGACATTTCTTCCTTTTCAGATCCACAAAAATTGTGTCTATGCAGAAAGCACACTGTGAAGTGAGTAGATACATAGATCTAAAGTCATTGATGTACTCCCTCTGCTTCCATGATACGGTGCTGAGTATTCAGACCTGTGTCTGTGTGTCATTTTAATTATTAAGAGTTTCTCAGTCCACAAAGCCAAATTATGCTCTTTGATATACATGGAACCCCTTCTCTGAAGCAAAAGAAGCCATAGCTAGCCAATTGCATGTAATGTGGCCTTCAAGGGTTGCAGGCAGCCAGGAATGAAGGTAGCCTGTATTTTGAGAGGAGGCAGGCTTTGGGAATGACAGAGTGATGTGTTATCACAGGAGGCGAGACTGAAATTTCAAACCTGTCTGGAGAACGTAGGTGGCCAAGCCCTGCAGGCAGCTTTGAAAGGCACCGCCTCAAGCTCTGCATGTTGAGCAACTGATCAATACCATTTTCATTATACTCTGGGTCAGTTTATAGCAAGTTGCAGGAAGGACAGATGGTGCAAGGAGCTCCTTTTGTCCTGCTGAATGTACAGAAAACTAAACTATGACATTGCTTGCACCAGAGAGAGAAAATGCAGCAGGTGTCTTTTGGATTGCTTATTTTGGCATTGTTTTGAATTTTATTCTTCTGAGTTTAGGTTTTATAGATAAGACAGTGAATAAAAGCAAGATAATATATTTTCAGTTAAGAAGAACGTGGGCTAGATACAAGAGCATGGACAGTGATATAGACGTACAGGTGGTGGTCAAAAATTGAAACTAGTATTCTGCATTAATGTAATCTTCCAGACCGTTTTTGAACCAAAACGGTGCTAAATGAAAATTGGTTGAAGAACACACAATTTATGGAAAAAAATTATAACAGGAAATGTATTTATTTTTAAAAAGCTAGTTTTGACCCAATAGCATTTGGCAGGGGACTGCTGTGTGGACAGAGGGATTTCAGATCTGTATGGAAGGTGAAAATTGTTAATGAAAGAAATATTATTCACTCTCTGAGAGGAGGTAAGAGATTTCTTCTCAAGGTTAGATAGAAAGGGAGCTGGCTTGGTTATTTTCTTAAAAATGCATTAAAAATTAAATTATTAGTAAAGGCAAGTTGAATTTCTTGAGTAGTTTCAAATTAATTTAAAAAATGAATATTTTCAATTAATATGATGAAGTTATTATGGATGCTAGATAGGTCCCTTTTCAGATCTTTCATTTTTAATAAAATATTTTAAAATCCTTAACCATTTGATGAATATTTGTCCCCAAACCTTCCTTTAGATTGACTAAGAACTAGTCAATCTAAAGTAAGAATCTAAGAACTAGTCAATCTTGTTATTTGGATAAAAACCAAACTCATTTATTAATAAAAAAATAAATGTGTAAAAGCAGACCTTTTTCGCCTCCTCACCTCTAGAAGAAACCTGGGATAACCATTACGTTGATTGCAGTAGTTCATTCCTATTCTTTTTTTTTTCCCTCAGTATTTCCAGTCTGTTATGTATATACATTTGCTCACATTTCTTTTCTGGCGCAGAGCTCCTTTGTCAGTGTGGCTTCAGTATAACCAATACTTCTACTGGAACTTCCATAAAAGAATTTCTCATTGAGGGACTCTCAAGTAGCAGGGAGGGAATAGGGCAAATCAATCCTGACAATGTCAACATTAATTTATCACAAAAGAGCTACAGATAAATACAGGGATAACGTGCTGCTGTGTGGAACAGCCCCATTGCAATCCTGAAGCCTCTGCCATTCTGCAATGGCACTGCTCTGGCCAGGGCTTGCTGTATATCTGTAAGCCCTGCTCGTTGGGACGTAGAGTTATGTTTTGATTCTAGCTAGTTATGTTTTGATCCTAGCTAGCTCACACCGAGTGCCTAAGGTATGTCACATCATGACTCTTTTGTTTGAAGGCCATGTGTACTGTGCAAATCTGTTGGCAAAAGAAAATTCTTTCGCATCTCATGATTATTCCTACGACTGCAACCACAGAGAAGCATCATGCTGTATGCAAGCAAATCGATCTCTGAGAATGAAGGCAATTTCCTGTTTTCAAGAACCTGTAATGAGATTAGGAAAAAAAAAAAACAACAGCAAAAATGTAGTAAATTCACAAACGAGATTGCTGAACAGGCTTGAAAGTGTATTTCCTGTTTGTCCCATGTTATAAGTTTCCATTATTGCTTTGCCAGGGGTGGGGGCTGATGGAAGTTTTTTGCAGAAGGTACTTGGCACTTCCTTTCTTTGGATAAAAGATACAAATAGTGACAAATGGAAAGTCATATACAAATACACACACAGGTCAAATATCTATTTTTCTCCTGGAGAAAACAAAACAATCTACTCCAGGTACACCAGGTCCCTTAGGTGATGTAAATTATCTTGAATTTCACTCAGGTCTGTGGATTTACACTGTTGAGCCACAACTATGGCTTTGGCTCTGGCATACAGGCAAAGAGTTTCCTACTAGAAGCCTGAAGCCTCCTAAGAAGCTGGTCTCCCTGTAAGAGAGGCATCCATGGGGCTTGAATTTGAATTCTGAAAGGTTTCAAGGTTGTAATGGAGCAATTCTGTAGAGCATAACCTCACTTTTCCACTTCTGAGAGACACATAATTTTTACTTAAATCTAGTTCCTTTGTAGGCAGCATTCTCAAACAACTGCATCTTAAAGATACCCCATATCTGCAGTTACCCAAGGTGATAGCACATAAAGAAGCAGTGGTAGTTTCAAAGAGAAAGTTTGAAATAGGAAAATACATACAGTTTGGAAATAAAGCATTTATGTATGCTTAGTGATATGTTAAGTGAAAAAAAGTACTTCGGTTCCATTTTTTTCATGAAGTAAAGCAAAAAACCCCACACTGCCATATATTGTGTACAGGTTTTTCTCCTAAATAGAATGTCCTTTACAGCATACTTCAAATTGTGCACATGCTTATGCTTTTCTCCATGCTTCCATCAGATGCAGCTTTGCCTGCACCAGTTGGTGTATAGTGAATCCATTCAGATGTGGAAACCTGTGGGTAATACATCAGGTAATTTGTTACCTGACATGTGTCATGGAGTTCACGTGACACTTAGCCCTATGTTCTTCACTCACTGTGTTTTGGTTTCCTGAGAAAGTTGGAAGTGTTTCTTCTGACGGGGAGAGTTGAGAGGGTTTGGACCTTTCTACCTGAGATGACCCTTCTCTAGCTGCAGTCTACAGAAATGCTAAATTCCCTTGAGATAAAAGCAGGCTGCTCAAAAAATGTCTCCTTACAGATTTGTACTCGACTTTTACTTTCTTGCCTGAGGTACTTGTAAGGCTTTTTGCACTTCTGCAACTGCAGTTGGAGAAGCTTTATGCTATCTTGCTGGCAGGAATCTCAAAACAGCCAGTGCTTCCAGTGTGGGTTTTTCAGCTTGTGCTGACCTCTGTGCTGCTCTGGTCCTGCATTAGCTCTCTGAAACCCAGTTTACAGCTAAATGTAAACTACAGAAGTAGATTTCAAATGCATCACACGCTTACCAGAAAAGCAGTTTCGTTTGATTACGTGATGGTGCTAGTGAAATGAGCCCAGAGACTAAGTGGATTGAAAAATTTTTCTTTCTGGCTCACTGTTTCTCAGCTGCAGTATCTGAGGATTCTCCTAAGATGCTGGATTGCTGAGAACTCAACAGTGAATCCGAACTCTAGAATAAATGATCTCAGAATTGGGGCATCCATAGCTTGGGGGTTTTGTTGTTGTTTTTAATTTATTTACTCTGCAATAAGGGAAGCATTGTATCTGTTCAGCAGATGTGAACTTTTCTCTTATCCTGTAGCTCTCATTTCCAACTGTCGATTTGGTATTCTAGTTATCTGTCAAATAATTACACATTTCTTCCAATTGCAAGATGCTAAAATCCATTTAGAACTAAGGATCCTGTGGAAAATGGTGTTTCTTTAAAGATAACTTGGTGATTCGGTGTTAAGCCTTGTCTGTAAATACATCATGGCCTCATTCTACCTAATTTGGCTCTCTCACAATATCCAGGAACCTGTGACAGATCAGAGTAAGTATTTAACACTGTCTTGAGGTTTCACTGACTGGTGGGTAGCTGAGCCTAAGAGGAACATTTGTACTGAACAATGTGAGAACAGAGGACTACTATTTCAGTTTTATTTACTTACTCAGTTATTACCAAGAAAGTCAAAGTACTGTCAAGCCCCCACAAAGACAGAGCTTGTGAGCTTGCCTGGTACGTTTTCTGTCTGTTACACAACTGTCAGTGTGTCTGTTACGCTTGTTTCAAAGAAATGGTTCTTTGAAACAGAAAGAAAACCGTGCCACTGGACGTGTTCATTGTAAAAGGTTGGCTACACTTATTACTGGCTACTGGTATCACTGCATTGCTGGGCTACTTTAGTTCCCAGAATTTGTTTTCTAGTAGTAATTTTTAGTTACCATGAACGCAGCAACTGTCCTGCATGGGAATATGTATCAATGAAAAATGCACATAGAAAATTGAATTTAAATGAAAGATACAGCATGCAGAAAAGTGATATGATCAGGATAATTTTTCATGTCCTTTCATGGGCAGAGAATGCTGAGTACCGACTGGTATTTCAAAGTTCATGTTGAATTCAGATTGTGATGGCAATGTATCGGTTGTAAGGGAAGCTGAGTTGCAGCTCAAATGGTGCTTGTGTCATATAAACAGGCAGTATCTTGAAGGTTGCTTATAAGCTTCTTAAGTATTTATAGCTATACTTTATCATTAAAGGAAAGTCTGAATAGATATAGGCCCATCTTTACATACTGTGCTCCAGTACCTTCCTATACATTGTGAATGATGTAACCAGATTGATTGGCAACAATTACTGCTCTGTTCATGGGAAGCAACCAAAACCTTGAAAGATGAATGACTGAAAAAAAAGGAAAAGTTGTATGCCACTGTCTGTCCAGTTATTATCAAACGCATACAGAGTTGCTCCATTTAATTCATTCTCTAAGGGGGAGTCACTTCCAAGAAATAGGCCGAAACCTTGATATATAAACCCTTTTGGAACAGCTGCTCGGTCACAGCAGAGCACGACAAAACAGCCTCCCCTATTTACAAAGAACTGCTAGACTCCAATTTGCTCTGTGGTAAGCACTGACCTCAACACCCACTGGGAGAAGGGAATTTGAGACTCAGAGTTACTCAGCACTGCATAGGATTAAAGGCCCCAGTTTCAGTCTATTCAAATGCATGCTCAAACTTTTTTTGGTACCTTGAATTAGATTTTCAAAATGGAATTAGATTTGAGAGTGCTGAAATTTCATGTGAAATGGAACTCTTATTTTTTTGCCTGTCTCAATTATGACAAAAAGACCCCTGTACTTTTTGTACTTTCATGGCAAGTGTCCAATGCAAAGAAAAAAAGACTATAACAAAAATTAAGAGCTTCCTTTGCTGGACTCCCTAGTAGCGCTCTTACTTTGAATAGATTGGTATCCACAGCTCTAGCTTCAAATCCGAAGAGAAAGTGGCTTTGTCTGATGGTTTTATTATATGTTTTTAAACTACATGCAATGAGAGAAGTGGTGATTTAGTGGTTCTGCAGTGCTTTACTGACTCAAGTTCAGATTATAACAGACTGCTAACACCTATTTCTCACCTGTAAATCCAACCTATAAATTATAAACATGCTGGCACAATCGTTATATTATTATTTTTATATAGCTCACAATTTACAACTATGGCTGTCCTTGAGCTGGTTCTTTTGTAACAGTCTCCTGAGGGACGATTCATTGACTAGTGACTCCACATTTTAGCTCAGAGAAAATTCAGTCTCATTCTGGTGTCTTCAGTTTTTCACAATACCTTACTGTTCCTCATTGATTATGTACTGAGGATTAATTATGCTGTCACTTAATATATTTACATGCTTGGACAGTGTATTGGTTCACTTATTCTAGTATGGTCTGCATTTTTCCCTGGGATGGGGCACGTTTGTTTTATTAATTTCTGGAGGAGCAACATGTTGCTGTTAGAATGAGTGGAAGTGATCAGTTAGCAAAGGTGTATTTATTCTCTCAATAAATCTATGAAGATCATTTTCTCTTGCTACTTGGAAAACTGGGGTACCTACACCTTTTGCCTTGAAGGCATCAGAAAAATTGGTGTTTCATGAAAGAAGATTACTCTCTGGTAGGTTGTTCTACACAGATCAGTGCACTATCCAGAGAAATGTGATATTATCTAGGTCTACTTTTTCAATTACATGACAAAAGAAGTGTGGTCCTGTATGGGAAATATGTGATATGGATTCCTTCTTTTAGTAGTGAGAAATTTCAATCCATTCATCTTGCAGAACTTTAAAGAAAGAAAGACAGGTGGATGTAAAATATATCTAATTTAATTTTTAAGTTCAGAAAGATAAAGTAAGATTTTAAAAGTGAAGAAGTAGGCATTCTGGTACACTGAGACTACTGCTAGTTCCACTCCACCAAGTGGAAATCCACACGATCAAAAGGGAGGACACCCCAGGGGGTTTTCTTCATAAAATGTTGTGCCTTTGGAGGGAACAGCATTGTCATTGTAGATTCTTTTGTTTGCTTTTCTGGAGACTGTTTAGTATTAGCCCCAAAGTTGTTAGGAAAATGCTAGAAAGCCAGTGCCATTCACAGAAAAGTTTTCTGCTTTACTGTTAAGTCAGTTCCCCAGCACAACTTACCATCTCCATACACAGATGCATATATATCTTACTATTTAGACAGTATACACCTTCTGTCAAAAATCGTTCCTGTCCATGATGTGAACTGTGGGAAAAGCACTGAGATCTTATTGCCTGACACTGTGATAGGTTGGCACCTGAAATTACACAGAAGCAACTGAGAACCATATGGCCTCCAGGCTGAGCTGTTTGAAAATTTGTCCCTCTCAGTCCTTCTAGCAGGTCTCCGGACTTTTGAGATCCCTGGAAAAGGGAATTCTGCTACATTAAAAGTAGGAACATGTGAGTAGATACTCCAGAGATGTGTACTGAAGATCATCTTATTAATGATCATCATTTATTTATTGGTAATAAATAAACGTTGGATAGAGGTTGAACATAGTGGTCAGGAGGAGGCACAGCTTTACTTCTATTGTAAAAAAGGAGAACATCCATCAATAATGATTTTTTCCTGATTTGGATATGTAATGGTTCCTTCTTGGGTGCTGTGACAGATGGTTTTCATGTGTTTAAATCCATTATGGCCATAAATCTCAGACTAACAGAATCCCTAACCCTCCTCCTTGGTTTACCTAGTGAAAGATGAAGAGCAGAAAGCACTCTGAATTATCAAAATAATCCTAAAAGCTTCTTGGTCTGCGACACACAGAAACAGAAAGGATTCAAACGTTATTCTTCCATGTTTTTTAAAAACTACTAAGACAACATTTTTAGCTGATTTTATTGTTTGTTTTCTGGTATGATTTTGCTCATGTCAGATGCTGGTTGTGTTGGATATTTTAATGTTACAGATGTAGTGTTTCACACAGTATCGCAGTCAGTTAGTAGGAGAAAATATGCAGGACTCCATTAAACACAAGAGAACCCAGATTATTTAAAATCTGTGTAGCTTCTCAAAACAATGCAGCTTTCACTGGGTGTGCTCATAATTGCCTGGTATAGTCATCCCTGCACTTCCCTCACTTCTTGCAGGAATCCAGTCTGAACGAGATAGCTCTTCTCATCCAAAATTTCTTAAATATTTGTATCATTCCAAGTTGGCATTTTGCAATTATAGAATTGCATTTGATTAGTAATAATTTATATGAACTGATTTTCTCCCACCTGTAGACAAATATCTGCAGGGAGCCTCGGACAGTGTGTCTGTGTGGTGCAATAAAGCATGAACGATGCTATGCTCACCCTGCCAGTATTATGTTGGCTGTGGCGATCTCATTTACAAATACTAGGAACTTCTTAGTTAACATCTTTGTGTCAGTGGTGTGAACAGATCTCTCTCTTACACTTTCTGTGAACTGAGTGAGTTTTTCTAGGGTCTAAGACTAATGTCAAGGCACATAGTGCTAGGCCAGAGGATTAATTAATATTAGTGTAAATGCATTGTTCTTGAAGACACGTCTGTTAACAACTCAGAAGCTTTTGTATGAAGATGTCATATCTGACACCCTCATCCTGTGTTTGATACTGAACTTTCTGTGTGTTCTGTAGCTTCTCAGCTTTAGCAGGGCAGGTAGAGTCGATGCATTGCAGCTGTGAACTCCATGGCACAGCACTCCAACCTTCCCTTCCTTTCTGCATGTTCTGACAGTCTTCTGTAGTCATAGTCTAGGCCATAAAATACTATGATGCTACTGGATGAACATCTCTTGCTTGATAGTCTTATGCCAATAGATAGATCTGATTGCTCAGAATCATTAAATTGCTGGCCTGATATCAAAGAAGTTTCAATGTGCCTGGTGTTAGGATACATGCTTTTTTGACATCAAAGAATTCATAATGCTATAGTCATAGTTTATGTCAAGCCACATATTTTCATGAGATCACTGGCTCTCTACCTTGTTGCATGACTGCTGAGAGTTGTTGTACTTTTGAGATCTCTGGTCTTGCAGTCTTTCATACTAGCTTGGTATCAAGGTGCAAAGGCTCTTCTTGTTGTCATTTCCATATTAACTTCAGGTTGCCAGGATGATATTAAACCACCAGTTCCAGTAGGAGTTACTACTCTGTCTCTCCCATGGCTGTATGTATGCAAAGGCAGATAACTGGTTCATCGTCTCAGGTAAGATGGGTTGGTGACACAATGCGAGTGCGATGCCAGTCTGGCTTCAGCACACCCTGCCTGACCTACACAAATGTAAAACTGTGTTTGTGGGAATGGTTTCAGCAAAAAATTAGCTATGTGATGGTACTAGTCTTACATAAATCCTGGGATAAACCTGCTCTGGGATAACACCAATGATTTAAAGGAGAAATTACTGAAAAGTAGGATCTTGAATGAACTACAAGAAAAATAATCTGTTTCTCCTTATTTCCGGTAATAACATCATCACTGAATATGGAAGAATTCTGGTATGTGCACCTAGCTCTAAGGTTACATTACCATCTTTAGCAGGAGCGATATCATGTAGTTAGAATAATTCAGAATAATTCAGAACAATACCTTAAGTATCCCATGTAACAGAGAGTTCAAGACATAATGATTGATCTGAAAGAAGACATGTTTATTCACTGGAGAGACCTGAAAAAGAAGGAAGGACAGTCACTGTGAGTCAAAGAGAGAAAGCCTGGGTACACTGGGTACCTTAGAAGTTTGGGAGAAAGGTAAGAGTGGGAAGAGGATAAGATCTTTGTGTAGGAAAAGCAAAGGAGAACCGCAGGAAGACAGCTGCAGCATTCTGAAAGCTTATTCCACACAGTAGGATTAGCTCCATGCAGTTCACTGAACAAGAGCCATGCATTGACTGTGTGACAAAAGCAGTCTGTGGTTATTCAGTGTCTCATGTTTTGCATTTGGTCTTTCTTTTTCTTTCTGTCTCTGTCTTTTTTTTTTTTTTTTTTTTTTTTTTGTACTTTTCCTCCTTTAGTGGCTCATATTATTTTACTTATCGTCTGTGTCCTAAGGGATTTTTAAGGAGGATTGAGAGCTGCGTTTGTGTCAGATGGAGCCTGAATGCTAATTACCAGCCTGACAGGCTATAATAACAATACAAGAGCATCAGTGAAGGAAAAAAAATGAGCAGAATATACAATTATTTTATAAAAGAGTTTCTTTCCTTGAGGGAAAAATCTGCACATTTACCATCTGTGACAAAGGAGATGTTGAACTGTATAAGTGAATTACCCATAGCTCTGCGAACATGTGTGTATGGAACAGGATGAACTTGAAATGACATTAAGCAATTTTGTTCTTGCAAGAAAAGACTAGAAGAGGTACTGAACTGCAAAGCTGCATTTCCCTCTCTTTCAAAAGCCTAATTGAGGTTGATAAATGAAACACGATGTAAAGCAAAAATACTATATAGAGTTCTATGGAAATGTTTATTATACTGCACAAAGCTTTCATTTTTCTTTGTGCCATGTTCTAGATGGAAATGTACAGTATGTTGAAAGAAAAACATAGACCTAAGTTGTGTAAGTATTAAGGATATGTTTAGATGGAGTTTATTTGTGTACAGCAAAGGACATTTTAGCAGTAATAAGGGATGGCTCTCAGCAGCAAAACCCTCTTACTCTGAAATAAGTGTGTTATTTAAAGTTCTTAACTAAATTGATAATATATACTGCTATCTGGTTTTCCGTCTGGTTTTCAGATTTCACTGAAGGAGTGTCAGAAAAGTAGGCCATACGACATTGCACAAATTAAATTCTGGGTTTCCTCAGTTAACTTTTTTCACATGCAAGGGAAGGCTTCTTGCCTATGTACTGTTTGTATATTTGATCAGGAGTAGTCCTTCACTCTTAGTCTTAGCTCAAGTCCTGTATAATTATATATTATCAAATGACAGCTAAATCTGGACCTTTCTCATGTGACATTCTTCTGCTTGCAAAAGAAGATAATACATTATGTTTAATGTGTACATTGAGTGCAAGGAGCTAGAGTACAGAAATATCTGGTACAGGCTCTGGAAAGCAGCAAAGGATCAGGCTCTGTGGCATATGAGAAAAGAGTAACTTCTCTTGGGAAGCTTCCAGTGGGGAACCTGACCTGCAATGCATTTCTATCACCTTTCCTCTTACTAATACTTTCAGGCCATAGCTAATAGCAGAATCACAACTGTAGTACTAAACCCTGATTTGTCATCAAAGTAGGTGAAGTAGCCAAAAAGGAGACTAATTTTAGAAGAAACCTGGAACATAGAGAAAAGAATTGAAGAAGCTCTAGCCAGGTGATCTGTCAGTCCTGTGAACAAACCATTTGAAAACACAGTGGAAGACTTGTAGACAACCATATACAAGAAATGATAGATGGAATTTCTGTGGATCGAAGTGTGTGTACACTGTAGAAATACACAAAATAGCATATGTGCATTCACTTGAATTATTGCATTATTTTCTGTTCCTCAAGAAGCACATCATGAAAATTTTCCTGTGTTCCTTGGAATAATTTGGGCAGCTTGCAGACCTTTACCTTTAACAAGAGCCTTGATCATTACAGGAATAGGAAAAAGCTGTTATCACCATTTGACCACAAAGCAGTGTCCTTGCAAAAAATATTTTGATTCTGACTGTAAGGAGCACCCTATTGAGTAGAACATGGGGGTCAGTTATAGCATGTTTGGCTTTACACAGCTTTAATTTGGCCAATAGTTTTCCTCTCTTCATGTAAGTTTTCACAAGTAAATTTTCTGTCTGTTACTACACCAGTGATAATGTAAACTGAGTTAAAGAGAGGCCAGTCTTTGTAGTATAGCAGACGTATGTGCAGACAAGGCTGTTATGATGCTAAATTACTGTATCCTTACTGCCATGTTGAAGGAACACATCACTAGAAAGGCCAATCGGTGAAAGCCACGGAAGTGTAGTGTGGGGTCAGCAGTCATCATTAACTATTTGAATACCGAGTCAAATATTTTAATAATATGTGTCAAATATTTTAATAATGTACTTTTTTTTAGTGTATATTTCCTTGCAGGTTTTTTTTTTTTTTTTGTCAGGGAAAATATAAAGCATGTTGCCTGTCTTCCGACATTTCATTCCACAAGGTTTGACAGTAACAGTACTTGCACAATTTAAATACTAAAAATCTAAATAATACATGTACTTCCCACATCTGTGGCAGATATGTGACAAGCTGGCATACCATGAATGAGATACTTCAAATATTTTTGCCTAGAAAGGACAGGCATCAGATAGGCTACATACCCAATTGTAGAGGCAACTGATGATATCCTGACTCTGTAAGTTGGTGGGAAAACTGCATTTGGCTGCACTGAATGCATTATTTTACCCAATTATTTTAGAAATACGCATAACCAGATGCCTTCTTTATCATGCAACAAAAGAATCTATGCATTGTAGCATCAAGCCTCAGTGGTTAAATCAATCTTACGCCGTAATTTTTCCCTCCTATTCTGTTTTTTCAAAAAGTTATCCTTTCCAAATTGTAACTTCACTTTGTTGCTATCTTTCTCTTTCCAGGGGAAACTAAGAGTTATTTTTAACATTGCTCTTTCAACAAACAGATAACTCTTCAATTAGATATGCTCATATAATTAGAAAGCTGTTTTGATTTAGCTTTGTTTAGCACTTTTATGTGTTCTAAAAAAATGTGCGTTTCATGCTGGTTGTGACATGGGTTATATATAAGTATAGCAATTTTGCAGGGATTTTTGATCATTGTGTGGACCAAATTAGAGAGAAATGCTAAGAACTCCGTTCCCGTACAAAGTTATTTGCAGCTAAAAGTTACAAAACACAAACACTGGTATCCAGACCATATATAAGTAACAAATACAAGCCATTCAGACAATAGTCAGCAGAGTCAGAATTGTGCTTTCATTTATATGGTTGCTCTCTGGTAGTTAAGAATTTAGAAAGATGATGTAAGTTGGACTAAATAGATAGTTGATTTAATGAGTATTCAAAACCCAAAACCTGTATCAGTTTGAAATATATGTGATTTTTCAAAGTTGCTCTCACTCTGTCCTTGAAAAACAGTAATTCTTGTCTACATCCCAGCATAGCAACATGTTAGAGTAGTGTAGGCTCTTTCTCTACTATTAAGCAATGATTCCATTGAAATGAGAATTATCTTCAGAAAGTACAGGGTAGATCATAAATTCTGGCAGATTCCTTCCATCTAGAAGTAGTTATCAAAATATAGCCCTGAGAAGCCAAATGGCTGAGCCTAGGCAAGGGCAGCCAGTTCTTGGTGTGAGTTTCCCAAAGGAAATGCCACTCTTTCCAGTTTCAGGGACTCATGTGCGATTTGGAGAATCTAGGCTATCAAAATAGGTGCTGTATCTCAAATATACAAAGTTGACAATTGGCCATACCTTTTACAAGCAAATGTTTGAGCTTCAGCTTTCAAATTGCTCAATTATTTTTCTGTTATAGATGACCTTATAGATTTCCTGCCAATTGCCTGTTAGTAAGAAGCTCTTGCGCAAAGATACTTGCTCTTGATGGGGGAAAAAAAGTCATTTAACAGTGTCCCCTGTTTGAAGATGTGGTTGTAAGCACATAATTGATTATGGACAATGTTGTGACAGTCTGTAAAGTTTGGGATCAGCTCTTGCTGAAAAGGACAGGTGTACCTGCACATTATCAATAGGATTAGCAATAAAAACAAAAATAATTTTATAGTATTTCAAATTTAACAGTCTCATAGTTTTTTGCTCTGTTTACATGTCATATGCACATAATTAATATTTAAAGAAAATTACTTGGTGTGCAAAATGGTGTAGTAGAAGTTAGAAAATGTCGTAATGGAAATTGCTTATGCAAGTTGTTCACCTGTCCTGTACTTCCATGTTTATACAGTCTTTAATTGTGTACGAAGTAGAATGACAGAATCATAGACTGGTTTGAGTTGGAAGGGACCTTGAAGATCATCGAGTTCCAATGCCTGTGCTGTGGGTAGGGACACCTCCCACAAAACCAGGTTGCTCACAGCCCCAGCCTTTTTCCTTCCAGTCTCACACTGCGCTTGACAACACAACATAACTAAAGTAATAATTATATGCAGCATTGTAGATATTGAATTAAAGCAATTTAATATTTGGTGTCTTAAATAAAATTAAAATAAATCTTAAATATGATTAAAAATTCAAACTTGAGACATGATTTTGCAAAACACATTATATGCCCACTCTGAAGTTTGGAACTGGTCTCACTCACTTCACAGCTGTGAAAGTGGGCATCAGACCTATGCCTTATGCTTTTGGCAGAAGTGCCTTAATAGGCACCCTAGTTAAGGATCATTCTTTAATTTCTTGTTTTAAAAGCAGTGGCATTTAGCAGCACCCCAGATTTCACGTTCCCTTTGTATTGTGTCTGACAGCATAACGACACGCATCCTGGTGTGGCAGAACTTATGCTGTACAATGGTGGAATTGCAGGGGTTGAGTGTGGCAGTGGTCGTGCTTGTGTGTAGTTTGACTCATTCTCCAATAATGTCAACTCTGTGTGGATAAATTATCCTGTGACACATTTTGTAAGAGTCGTGGTTTGCTGTGCTCCATATTGGGTGGTATGTTCACAAACTCCTCAGGGGGGCTATTACAGTCTAATATTGTTAAAAGCTTCAAAACCTCTCAAGCAGAACTCCCGCTGGAGCTGCAGGGAGTTCTTCATGCCCAGCACTTGCAGGATCATGCCCATGAATGTAGCGCATTTTAGGATTCCCTGGGAAGAAACCATAGCCCTCACAAAAGAAATGCCTTTCCCATGACAACAATATTTGAAAAACCTCTGTAGGGTTACAGTTTACAAAATATTGCAGGGAAAATAAAAATGGAAAACTATTTTTCCTTTTTCCTTCATTTTGTTTTCATTAGCTATACAATTAATAAGCGAAATCTTTTTTAGGCACGTCCTGTTAGCCTGCGCAGCAGCAGGCAAAATGCCTAAGCTAGCGGTGTGACACCGAAGTAAATGACCAAGGTAGAGGTGAAGCTTTATAAGCATGAGGGAGGTGACTCCTCATTCTCCTCCTTTCCTGGAAGAACAACGGGTATTTTCCAGCATTAAACTTTCTAGTCCAGATGCTGGTTAATGGCCAAAGATGAGTAGCACATCTAAGGCAGGCAAAGACAATCTTATAAAACTCCTTAGCCCCTTCTTGGTCCTCAGCTGTGTGAGTGCTGAGCAGAGCATGCTATGCAAAGGTCTGTGGGCAGTGTAAAAATTAAGAAAAGAAGTAGGGCCACCCTGAGTAAGCAAACTTACCATGTGTGATATTCACACATTCTCCACTTGCGTCGTCAAACAGCCTGTGCCGGTAGTTGATGGATGGCAGTTTGCCTTTTGGTACAATCAGCCTCAACTGTGAAACATTTTGATAATATTTACCTTCTGTACAAGTGTGTTGTTAGAATTAATCGTACCTCTAAGAAGCACTTTGGGAGTTTGAGATTATTGCTAGTAGTACCTATAATCCACAAAATAATACATCGGTGGAAGCTCATTTGGTCTTTTTTCCTCATTGGTATTTGATTGCCATGTCTCGTTTTCAACTGGTAAATGAATTCCAAACTTAGTAGCATAAATCCCTGCAAATGTGTGCCATTTATGGTCTAAAACATGTGGAGCTTTGTCATCCCAATGATAAATACTGCACTTGAAAAGGGAGCATCCCAATCACATTTGACCGGTTATATAGATAAAGTCAATAGTGTTTGCAATTACTCCACGATCCAACAATTCAAACCGATCTGTTTTTAAAGACAAATCATGCATAAACTCAAGCTAAATAGTGGTCTCCTATGATTCTGATTCATGCTGTGCTGACAAACCCTCATAAAAGCAGATAAGCTGTGTCAAGAACTAATTAAGAACAGAGTGTTTTGTGCCTCCTTTGCATGAAATTAAATAATGACATTCTGGGAAGAACCAAAGCAACAAAATCCGGCTTTTTTTTTTTCTTATTCATACATAGAGCTTTAAAACATGTCTCAGATTTCTCTGAAGCTTCAATTACTGTATGTGTCTCTGGGATGTGAATGCCAAAAATGAGCCATAGGCAGCAGGATAAGATTTATTTCGCCAAGTATTTTGGTCTTGTTAATTCAGGACTGGGACTATTTAGAAAAATAAGCCTAAATTATTCCTCATGGAATCAAGACCAAAGTTCTTGCCTTCCCTTACAAAGTTGCTTATTTCACTGTAATGATTTTTTAGCAGAGACACCTTGTTTATTCTTTGGGGAAGAATATAGTACCTGATCAATTAATCAAGTAATCTTGAACTTTGCAAACCAAGAAAAGGATAGGAAAATAACCTTGTATTAACTTGCTGCTTGATACCTCTACTGAGTTAGACTTTGTCCCAAGTATATATGGCCCTAGTGCTCCTCCACATTGTTTGTCAGTAATGTACTTTAGAATAACAGTATGATGCCTGGAATGAAAGTTTGCATGGTTCCAGTAGCTACACTGATCTGGACAAGTGCACATGCCCCAAGAATTGAGTACTTTCTCCTGTACACTTGATTAACAGAAGTATCTTCTAGGACATTCCTAGGAGTATTGTCATATTCACTGAAAGTAAGTTGAAGACGTTGGAAGGGTGTACAAAAGTCTGTGTTTAAAATTACCTTTGATCAGAATCAAACCTTCATCTAATTAACATAATGATCTACATCACATGGTAGTGCATTTTAATCTTTTGTGAAGTCAAGGCAAAGTAATAGCAGTGGGTTTACCATTTCTGGAACTTAAAATTTGAAGATCACAAAACACTTTCTGAACCTTAGCCTTAGCAATACGCCCATGTATTAATGTTGTGCCTATTTACAGAAATGAAAGAAAAGGTAAATGAACTGAGTATTGCTTGGCTTGCTTTATATTCAGAGTATAGTTTCAAGAAAGCAGCTAAATTACCTTCCATGTAGACAGAAATATTTTGGTTTATTTTTCCCTGGTTTATATTGTAATATGCTTTTTTTTCCCCAAAATATATGCTTTAGTTCTTATGATGATCTTTTAAAAATATTTTCCAACTTATTTACACTTAAAATAAATATTTGTTGTCTGCCATGGGAAGTAGTTTTCTGCAAAGGGATATTGTTGTCCTCTTTCTATCTCTTTTTGACATTTATCTAAAACAACTCCAGTACATCTGACAAATTTAAGTCTGACAGTACGTGGGGAAGACAGTGGTCTCCGACTAGTTTGGCTGCACTCCCAGTGGAGAAATAGGAAGTGGTAGCGGTTCTAAACCAGCATATCTTAACTGCAGACACCTGTAACCTCAGCCCACTGAGAACAAGACAACAGGGGAGCTACCTTGAAAAGGATAATTCTGTAGGAAATTCTTTGTTGCAAAGGGTTTGTTGTCAACTACTAGATTTCAGTGAGATTCATTAGACTGGAGAGTCAAAGCATCTGAATCACTCCAGCCTGAAGAACATTTGTGGAAGATGTATTTCCAGTGGATCCAGTTCTTAGTCTTAAGTCACATTAAGTAATTTCTTTGTAAATTTTCATACATTAATGTTTGAATCTCTGCTTTTTACAGAAACTGTATCAAACACTGAAGTATTGTATTCTTACCAGATATTCCATTAAACTGTCCATTTCTTCTGTTTTGAGCCATTCATGTGAAGATGGGTGCCTCTCCTGCCATTAATACAGTTTCCATGAACACATAGCCCTTTTCTTGAATGTTTCCTAAAGCTTTGAGGCGTTTTTTTCAGATTGGCATCTGAAATTCAAGTATATATCTGTACACAACTTAAAAATGATTAGTCATACAATTTGATTGGTGTTTTTCATGTTCCCTGACTGGTATGAATGTTCCCAGAAGGCTATATTTAAATGATCTCATCCTGAGATTAAAATGTATTTTCCCTGAACATCTGCGCCAGTAAACTGAACGCGCGTGAGAAGTGACTATAAATGGGCTGTTCCGATGTGCAATTCAAATGTGTCTAAGTCTAATTCAACTGAAGATTTAAACCAGCATTCTCTCTTTTTTTAAAATTTTATTTTATTTTTATTTTGGCTGTATTTATTCTGTTTCAGAAGACCCTGGTAATAACTAGTAAACCTAAGTGCCCATTCTGGAGCCTGATGTGTTTCTAGTGCATGTGTGTAAAGCCAATGGGAATGTTTCAAGGCAGCTGGAGAAAGATGGTGGTGCGACAGTCCTACAGGCAGAATTAGACACTGCTAACAAAAAACAGCTGAGGGAACAGGTGACGATTTCATCTTTAATTATCTTCATAAAAAGATTGTAAATTACCTATTACTGGGTCAATATATCATTTGTTAAATGTATGGTTCCTGCAGAATGTGAATACGTGGCAATGTTCTATATGTTTCTGTGCACATATAAGGAATAATCTGGGGGTCATCTTCCATTGTAGAGGGAACGTTGCTCATTGTCTTTTCTGGCAAATTCAGAGGAGTTGCCAATCTTTTGAAATGCAAAATGACTTTAATTGCTCAAACACTGATTTCTGTTAGGTATACAAATGGAAACACGCCGAATTGTTTTCTCTGAATGTCAGCAGTACAAAGCTGTTCAGGTGGAAACCACCATTCCTAACATATTTTTGCTGCTTAAGCAGATCTGTAATCTCCCTACAGTTGCTTTGCAATCTTAACAGAGGCAGTCACCAAAGAAAATTGAATGTGTTAATATGAAAAAGGAAAAGTTCAGTTCCAATTTTAAGTTCCTTTCTTACAAATAATTCAGTATTAATAGAAATGTGTTAGAGAATTTCCCATAATACTTTTGTAATTTTTTTTCCAAAATCTAGTGCTTCAATTCAGCCATCTGACTTAGTGGCTGGGTCATTTGGGAAGTGCAATCCCACAAACGTGGTGTTAGGAGTAGTGTTACTGCTCCCACACAAAATGATCGGCCTTGTTATCTTGCAGGTGCTCATGCAGAAATTAGTGGTGCCATTTTTCATGCTATGTATTCATTATCTTTTTATTACGTATTCTGCAACCTATACAATCTTTCACACACACTCACAGTATCCTTTTAATGCCTGTAGTGTGTTGTTAAAAAGTGTAGCATGCAGTTTAATCAGTGGTATGAGGTCTGATTTTCAGTATGCTGTCATCCTTTTCTGAAAATCTGGGGCACAATATTGTGCCTTGTATCGAACAAGTAAAATGTGAGGCTTCCTGAATCACTGCTAGGGAAAATGACAGCAGTTTCACTTTTCCAGCAAATGTAACAACATTCTACAATTGTTAAAGTGTCTCATAAGTTTTCACACTTTTTGCAGATATGCAGAATATGGCCATAATGCACACTTACAGGCAGTAACAATACATACTACGCGTTCTTTATTTGTTTCTTTTAACCTGCTCATAAAGTTTTTGACCTTTGTATCTTCCATGGCTAGGTACCTGGCTCAGCTGTTATTAAATACAACTTGACATTTTAATACTGGTACGCTTTCATGTTTCAAAAAATGCCATTTAAAAGGCCTTCTGCAAGATTATTTACCTGGTCTACAATAATTGTGTTTAAATTTAGAATTCAGGGTCATGGAAATTTTTTGAATAGCTTTATTTTTTCAAAATTCTGTTTCATGTTTTGATCTCTTGGGAAGCTGATTTTCTTGGGTTAGTGCATTTCCTAAAATGCTTCAAACATCCTTTACCATGCCATCTTTTTGGTAACAGCTTTAAAATTAACATTCAGCACCAGAAGATTAAGTCATTCATAAAGGCTTTGTTTTTTTTGGTTTGTTTTTTTTTTTTAATGTGTTTCAAAGACGTTCTACTCTGATGATCAAAGCTGTTTTACAAGGGTGTTTGAACGCATTGACCAACTGTCTTTTTAATAGGAGTCAACATATTGACCAGAGTTTAACCAGCTGCAGAGTACTCCTCCTATTGCCAAGGGCATTGATAGGAAGGTTCCATGTTTATCTCCAGTCAGATGTGATGACATCCCTCTCATAATGATAAGATAGTGGGCATAATTTACTTTTTAAAGTCAATAAATACAATTGAAAATGTTCCCTTTACTTGTCTGTCAGATAAAATAGCTGGTGCGTTCTAGCTTTGCTATTTTAGGGGGGTATACATTTTAAACACCAGCAAATGGTTAGAATAATGGATGTTTTACAAGATAGAAGAGAACTAAAATGTTTCAGCTCCATCTCTGGAGATGATTTTTTTGCTGTCTTTTTCTTTCTTTCATCTGAATTTTTCTTTCATTTTGGATGGGGTTTGTTTTCAGAATCTTCCAAATGTGCAAAGTCTGGAAATATGCACCGACATCACATACATTTCCAAAGAATTAGATTAAAGAAAACTATGATCATGGTAAAACCAGTCGAAGGATGAAGTCAATAGTTTCCTGCTCAGTAGGTTTTGCATATGGTGTTTGTTACAGATTGTTATGTATGTTTATTTTATGTTGGTCTGCTAAATATTGTCTACCGCTGCCAATAGCAGTAATATATTTGATAATAAAAGTAATAAACCACAAAGTGTATGTTCCTATTGGCAGCTGTTACAGGATAAGAAAGGGGATATTGATCCTCAAAAAAAATATATCCTTTATACAGTTAGATAAAATACAAGTTGATGTAAAAAATATGTCTCCAGCTCTGCACACATTCTTCTTAATTCCCCCTGACACCATCTCTTAACTCATTTTAGCCATTAGTGCTTTAATAGTTAAAGTGTGTGTATGCAAAGGGTGTTTTCATGTATGAAATGAATATGAAATGAGGTAATGAGTATGTGAGTGAATGTAAATTTGAATAAATGTGGATATACTTATGTGTGTTTTTACAAATGTAAAACATTATCTTACTGCTTGCATTGTTCTCAAAATCCAAATACCCAGTGCTGAGCTTTGAGCACAGATGCTGTTTTCAGTCAAATAGTACTTGTCTATTCTTTGAATGTCATGGCAGATGTTTTACCTCGAGGTTAATATCTGACTTGTTTTAAATTCATGTGGGAAATCTGAAAGTTCCATTTCCTATCTTCAGAATCAATAGAAACTTAATCAGAGCTGCTAAAAACAAGTCCCAGTTCTTTTGTAACAGAGAAAGTAAACAAGATACAAAATTAAAAGTGACAGAATATTTTACATGAAGGACATGAAGTGCACCACCAACTAAGCTTCAGCTCTACAAGGCTTGTGTCTTTCAAGTTGAAGTTTGACTAGAGGAAGCTCCATCTGGTTTTTTTTTCCTATACCAAGGCACTATAGTGCATTTAAGGAATATTTCAATTTTTAGTATAATGTAAACACATTTTGTTGCAGACATGAGCTTTACATTCAACAGCTTGTATGGTGACCTGAAAGATTTTCTTTGTCAGAATCTGGGTGTTTAATAAAGACTCTTCATACAGTTCTTTACATGCATATGAATCCAGATCCTGAGTGTTATTTAGTCCTTCTTCCCCAGCAGATTTTGTGCTTGGGCTTCCTGAAGCTGAAGTGCTGTCTTCTCTTCTTGCCTAAACTGATTTATTCTTTGTTGTTGCTTCTGTTTTCTTTTATCTGGGCACTATCATGCTGAAAGCAGGTATTGTTTGATGTTATTTATCCTAAGTCTCAGCAGAAGTTGAAGCATCCATTTTGGGATTGTAGGACATCCTGGTCAGTACATTCTGCAGCTGGATTCAGTCTGGAAACGAGGATTATTCTGTCAAGTAAGATTGCATAGGCAAATAAGCAAAGTAGATGAAATAGTGTAAACTATTCAAGGGAAAAGAAAAAAAAAAAAGAAAAAAGTGCCCATGTGCATCTTGTTTACACCATCCTTTGTCCTGGTTTTTAGAACTTCAAAGATTACAGGTTCATTTTGAGAGGGACTGTAGCAGATTCTGAAGTGACCAAACAATTGTAAAACTGCCAAGTGGAATTTCTGGGCAGTTAAGCCTATGAAATGTTCATGTGTGTTTATTAATCTACATGGTCTTTACCACTTAAAGGGAGTATACAGGTTGGCAGCCAATAGAGAGAAAATAAGGTTGAGCAGGGCATAGCTAAATGGAAGGTAGGAAGAAAATCACAAGGAGGATGCTCACTTCAGATAACTGCAAAATACATATAGTGATAAGATCTGGAATACTCATAGGGCTATCCATATTTTATCACATTTTTCAGTTCAGTAAGCAATTGTGTTTTCAGCTTGTGGACTGTGCAAACAAAGCAAAACAAAAAGGAAGTGGGGAGAGAAACATGAGGCATGCATCAGGCTTTCTGTATGTGATTCACTGATTCATTAGTCAGTACTCATGACTTGAGTAATTTCAAGAGCTGTGCTTGTTTCTTGGTTTTTAGAAAATGCTTCATAGTCTTGGTATTCTTAAAATCATTGTGACTTTGAATGTTCAGTTCAAGCAAAGAAAGCTAGTCTGGTTGAGTTTGAAAAAGATGACCACTAGCCTCCTAATCCTAACAAGTAACTGTGCATCCATCAGTGATAGAGATTTACTTAATTTGGTCTTACTGGTATACTTCAGATACACTAGATGGGAGTAAGGGTTTCTTTGAAAAGTATCAGTAAAACTTTCCTCATGTAAATCTACCCTTAACCAGTTCTGAGCATGATCTCTAATCCAAAGCTAATGACAATAGTTTGAAATCACTGCAGCTGTATAAATAATATTATCTTTGTTATACTGCTGTAATTTCTTTGTAAAGACTATATCCACATGGTGGCAGATGGTGGTAGAAGTACTGTTCTGATCACAGTGCTTTCTTCTGCTGCCGTCATCGCAAAAAGAAGATTTTTTTTATTTCTCTGCTTTGACCTTCTGAAATTCCTGTTTTCCTTTGAGCTTGATTTTTGAAGAAAAATACAGCTCCTAAGGTGAGCCTGTACTAAATCTCATATTGCGGCATCATCTGGGAAACACATTTTAGTTTTCCTTGGCCAGTGGTAGCAAGGAAAAGGGCAAGCCTATCACAGGCATCCCACAAGAAAGGGGAAAAAAAAGCCTGTGTGGTCATTGGAAATGTGATGTGGAAGGGAGGGCTAATAGGCAGGAGCAGAAATGCTGGTAGAGGAGTTGAACTGTGAGCTATCTTCTGAAAAGCAATATAGCAAGTGGAGTATAGATTTCCCTTCTCTGTCAGCATCTGAAATCAACTATGTGCTGAATGGGCAGAGCTAAAACAAAGCCTAGATAGAGGAGGGAACCTCAGAAGTTCATGCCAATGTAAAGCAAAACTGTTTCTGAGGATGTAGAAATTTGACCTGCTTCACAGGGGCACTAATTTTTTCAGAACAAGAATAAACTAAATCTGGTGCAGACAAGAAGGAAAAGTCGCAGGAGGGAGTGGTATTCAGATAGGTGTATCAGTAAGCGCGTCTGTCTTGCTTGATGAAACCTTCAGCTTGTCTCCAGGTAACACCTGTAGCTGTATACAGGGCTCTCCTCTGTATATACTTCTGAGTTTGTTTGTTTGTTTTCATTTGGGACTGGCTTTACTCTGGTCACATGTATTGAAAGCCCAATTGCATCTGGAGCGTGTCTTCCAGCTTCTGCGCTGAGTTGGCACTGTGGCACAAGCAGAGCTCAGTCAGCAGGGATAGCTGGAAGACTGACCGAAAAGTCCACTTTGGATGCTAACTAATGTACTGGTGTTGATGCCCCCATAGTAAACTGAGTAAGAGGACTCTCCAGGGATTATATATGGGGTTAGGAGAGAAAGGCAAGACATCAAGAGAAGAAACAGAGGGCTTCGTACAGGAGACTGGCGACACAATTGAATTCCAGCTGCCACTCTTCCCGGGAAGGGCACGTAGCTCTATACAAGACCGTAACGATTTGCTTGTTTTGAGTATGTGCTTTAAACAATTTTTATGATTAAAAGAAGAGTTTGGCGTAATATCTGTCAAATAAAAAATTCCAAAGGAACCAGCAAAGAAAAAGCTTAGTTTGTCAAGTGGATTTTGTTTTAAAAATAGAAACATTGTCATTGCTATCTTTCTTCTTAAAAACCTCAGAAATTTTAATGAGTATACGAACTAGTAGAGTGAAAAAAGCTGTTAACATTTGTCTCATGACTTAATTTGAAAAGTTCTTTTGCTTTCTTTAAAGTTAAATTTAAGAAAACAGAGCATTAATATGTTAATTAATAAGAAATTCAATGGAGATCTAGAAAGTAAGTAGTTAGACTACTTTTTTCTTTCGTAACTCTGTGAAGCTCATTAAATGTTTCTTGGAACACATATGCATAGGAAAGAAGTACAGAGAAATCTTCTTAAGATGAGCTTGTGAAGAAACCTCCTGTCTTAAGAGACATTGGTATTCTCAAATGTATTGAGTCTGCTCTTAGAAAATCACATTAATTAAACAAGTGATTTTGTTTAGTCCTTTGAGCTAATACTTGAGACAGTTCTCTTTAGGTCCTAGAGCTGAGTGGAATATTGACTTTTAGATCAGTGGCTGAACTAAAAAATGCTTTCAAATAAGTATGTATTAGTCTAAGTCTTTTTGTTTGCTTTATAATTTTTTTTTTTGCATCAAAATAAGATTGCTTGAAATTGCTTATGTGGGGATAATTTTATTGATTGAGTAAAACTTTCATTTTCTCCTCTGCAGTTTTTAAAATTAAATTAATTTAGTCTGGTAAAAGGTTTCAGAGCCAAGCTTCGAAACATTATGTTTTTAAATACCTTTCCAAATGCACCGCTTCCATTGCCTGTCCCCTCTCCACAAGGGAAGTCATTCTGGATTCCACCACGAGTCTGCATGGAGATGAGGCTCCATTTGTTTCTGTGACAGACTCGTGACCAAAAATGTGATCTTGTTGATTCTGCGCCAAAGAAGAGCTGTGTTCTTGAGAGTGTCATGATTTGATCTTGTCTTGCTTTCGCTATGACTTTTTTAAAGTACATAGATCAGCTGTAGGGTATAATATGGCTTTGGTACTGCAATGGTGGTGTCATTTTTGCACATCTCTACCTTTATAATTTTCTGTGATCAAATCTGACTGTACACGTTTAGTCTCTCAAAAGATTTGTCCTTCCTGCATCCCAGTCTCAGAGTGCAGCAGCACCTGGATTCACGTGGGGTTCCAGACTGACCCTCGTCTTCTTCATTCTCTCTGGTAACCATTCGGGCTAACATTTTAGTCTACACCAGATGCTGAAACCCATCCATTACCACAGCGGTAGTTGAAACTTGGGTTGCTGTGCTATTTCCAGCCCATCTCCATGCTGTGTGAGCAGGAGGGGCCATTCTGTTACTAGTTCTGTTGCCCGTGGTATTAGCTGGAAAATCGTGCCTTCTGAAAACATGCTTTTGTTGCAAAAGTAAGTGCAAGGCCAGCCCTTGACACCAATCACGACAGTGGAGGCTTTTAGAGAGGGCTCATGCATTGTTCAGACCTCTTTTGCTAGCAATTACTGGTAACATGAATTATTTCACAGTGGTTATGAATGTATAACTTTTTGAAGAATCTGATGTTAAAAGCTCCTTTAGGTCATTGCAGTCACTTTGGGCATGTTGAACTTGCCGTTACGTAAGTATGCACAAAAGCAGAGCCAGCTCCCCGCAGCGCTCTGTCGTCCTTGTCTGCTGTCTGTGAAGTATCTGAAAGGTTTGCAGGCTTGCCTGTTTCATGAATAGAGGCTGAGCAAGCTGTCCTCTTCTGAGAGCCTGAAATTACCGCGTGCTAAATGGGGAAATGTATTAAGATGCATTAATGCTGTATTAGCTGCCTCCCCTCTATCCACTCAGGACCTAGATGGGGTTTGCTCTATTAATGTAATCCCTCACAGGTATTTATCAGGAGTAGAAAACATTTAAATGAAATGTTTCGGTGCAGGCTGACTAAGTTTCAATTTATGAAGAGCACAGGAAGATTGATTGCACTTCAGTGTTTACTCACACCTACTATTGTGGTATAAAACCCTCTCTCTTAGGGGGATGAATAGGGTTGAGGACAAGTCTGAATCACTGGGTTGTAGCTGAGAAAAAATGCCTGAGTTGGGAGAAACCTGTTTGCTACTGTGTGGGTGTCCTGAAATAGACTGTGCAGAGAACTCAAGAAAAAAAGAAGTAAAAAATGGGGATTGAGGGGGATAAGAAACCTGTCCTTCAGCACTGGTAGATGACATACCAGTCAAATACTGCCACCAGGGTCAGTGATTTTAGATGATTCTTTCAACAGACAGGAGAAAACAGCAGAGAAAAGGGTGCTGGTTTTGACCTGTCTTCTGTCATCCACTGCAACACCCCCTTAAATAACTGTTTCTATTATTAAGGAAGAAATTTTGAAAAGCATAAAGTAATACTCATTTGAAAGCATAAAGTAATACTCAAATGTATTAAAGAAAATTCAGATGTATTAAACTGTGTTCTGACTACTCAGCTTAGGAACTTTGGGCTAGAAAGTGATTGCTGTTTCATTTCAACTTGAAGAAGGTCCCTCTTCAAATTCCTGCAATTTTATTTTTGCCAAACAAAAAAAGATGGGTTGATTGGAACCTTATCCTTCAGTGGCTTGATTTCACTTCCTCAGTTCAAGGCTGTATTAGCTTTTATAACATTTTTGGTTTTGCCCAGTTTGTGTTCTTACACATCAGTATTGTTTCCTGTTGGTTGTGTGCACTCGTCCTCTCTGTTGTACTTCTAATCATCTTTTCATTGGGTTTTTACCTTTCTCCTTCATTTCTGTTGGATAGTACATTTTCTGTTCCCTTGTTATTATTGTAATAATAGTCAAGTTTATTTAAGATTGAATTTTTCCTGCTGGGGTATAGGTGATTAGAACTGTGCAGAGTAATTCAGTTGACATCCCATGCGTCAAGCTGGAACATAGGAAGTTCCATTCAAATATGAGAAAAAAACTTCTTTCTAGTGAGGTTGGCAGAGCCCTGGAACAGGCTGCCCAGGGAGGGTGTGGAGTCCCCTTTTCTGGAGCTTTTCAAGCCCTGCCTGGATGCAGTCCTGAGCGGTGTGCTCTGGGCAGTCCTGCTTAAGCAGGGGAGTTGGACTGGATGATCTCTAGAGGTCCCTTTCAACTCTGACAGTTCCATAACTCTGTGAGTGTCTTGCTCTGTCCCTACTGGAAATACCTTTTCCAATCAGATTTCTTGTCACAGCCACCTTGTTCACAGTTACCTTGTGATTAGCTAAGACACCTCTTTCTTTAATTCAAAATCTACATAACTAGAGTGTTCTTTAAATGAATGTTTAGAAAATGTCTGTGACTGTTGTCAGTTCTGTCCCACTGGAGCAGAGATCTTATTGTCTAGCTAAGACTGTCTGTGAGTGCATTTTGCTTAAAATATTTGGTATTCATCTTTGTTCACTTCCTGTTTCAAACATTTGCGATTCTGTCAAGTGCCGTGTCACAGTCAGTCAAACTTTCTTGACTTTCAGCATTAGCAATTTCAGCAGTCATGTACAATTCACACAAACTTCTCATTATTGAGAGCATAATTAGCCATCTCTATCGTGTGGGACACTGCATGACACACAAAGGATTAACAAATAGTGAATGATGAATACTTGGAGGAAAACTTGAAAGTAGTATGGCAGGAGAAATGAATGCTTCATTGGCTGTGACCTGTGCTGAGTACCTGTCTTTCTAGGACAGTCAGAAGAGAAATAACATTGTGTTTTGTGAGTTTGGATGAATTATTTCAGGAGGTGAGGCTGCTTCAACTTTACAGTAAAAGATAAAAATTTGATTTATGTCACACTTCCATCAGTCATATTTTGCTGTAACCTTATGGATTTCAGCAAAGCTATTTTGGGTTTATTCTACTGTAAATGATATGAGTGTCACGTTCTTAGCTTGAAATACAGAATTTTTATGAACTTCACAAATTAGTGTTTCTGGTCTGGGATAGAACTGTGATGTAGCTTGCAAATACAAATGTCTGACCAATCAAGATCTCAAAAAGAAATGAGTTTTGCTGGCAGAGTTTTTGTCTTTTGTTCTCCCAAAGGGGTGATTAGTGTAACATGCAAAATGTTTCCAATTAAACTCAGAAAAAATAAAAACGCCAGCTTTTCATAGAAGCTTTCTCCTGAGGACTCAGACCAATTCTAAGATTTACTAAGGTTTAGAAATATTTCATTTGTATCTGGTTGTTCAATAAATTTACAGTGAAACAGTGAGTGAGCACAAACCTTTAATCTAAAGACCCTAAAAGCTGCATAAAATCACAGGTTGGTTTCAGCATGGATGCATCCTGATCTGTACCTGCCTTGATCTCATGTGCTGCTTTTTGGCTCCATCTGCTTGAACGCCTATGGTACAAGGTGAAGCAACGTTCTGGACCCCGGTATCCAGGAACGCTGCAAAGGTGGTTATCATCATCCATGTGTGGTAAAGAATTACTAAGGTTTATTATGAAGGAGAATGAGAAAAAATTATCCTCTTTCTTTGTGTGTGATCCTCCAGTAAGATGGTCCAGCTTTGCAGGTTTGCCTGTGTCTAAAGCAGACCAACTGACAGTTTGCCATTCCTGTTGTCTTCTACTTTGAGACAGTGGTTTAATTCAAATCAGCATTTTCTGAAGGGGATAGAAAATTCACAAACTTTGTAAAGCCAGGGAAGCTGTTCATATTGAATTCCTGTGAACTAAATCTGGTATTTTACACATAAGCACTAGAAATGTGTTGTGTACCGTCATCAGTGAACTGGTAGTTGGCAGATGTATTTTCCTCCCCCCCAAATATCAGAATTGGTAATGCATTGAGAAAATGGTTTGAAAACCAAGACCACTGCAACCTTAAAACCCATTTTATCACAGCATGCCTAAGTGACCTATCTATAAATTCGCTTCCTTTTATAGTACATAAAAAAAGTAAAAATCCTTTCAGCCTTATCTAGCTTACATCAGAAAGCTGTACTGTATAGATGAAATCTTTCCTATGTGAGCCTATCCTTTTTTAATAAAAATGTTAAATAGCAGTATTAGGTAAGACCAGTATGTTGTACTATCTGTATTTCAATATTTGGTTTTGACAATAGATTTTAAAAAAATTAAAACAAACTTGAGCTTCTAAACACACAGCACCCAGACAGATTTTTGTCAGCGTGAAATAGTAAAACATCTGTGGCTTTGGACTCAGTTTTCCATCGTGCTGCATTGTGTTCTCTACAGAAGAGATTGTCACTGTATGACCCAAAGCCACAAAATAAATTTTATGTATCCTGTATTTAGGGGGATAAGGTTTCTATATTTAGTAACTCTTTTTCTACATGTAAATATGTCACAGTAAATATTTATCACTGCATTTTAAACTATGTGGATATAAAAAAAAATGCACACATATGTATCAACACACAAACCAGGGATTCAAACTCTAATCCTTATACCATGTTCTCATAGTCAAAACAGCAAAAAAGCCAGAGGAAAAAAAAAATCTAAATTCTTTGGTCTGTTTGTTATGCCATACTTTACTTTAAATATTTTCCTCTGGCATTAAAGAGTTCCAGAAATAACAGATAGCCCTAGTTTTCAGAAGACTGACTTTTGTTGTGTCCACAAACAACTGACTGTAAGCAAATTGGATGGAGAGTGAGGGAAAAATAGAATAACCCTCAGCAGCTGCTAACTCGTTGTATTTGAATATTCAGTTTCTGGGTAAGATAGGGGCTACATTCAGAGCAGAGTTCCAAGCAATGCCTTTTTTTCAGCAGAAGCTATTGAGAATGTGCAGTGTTTCCAAAACACTCAAAATGGTGGCCACGAGGGTCCTAGAGACACACGTGAGGAATAATGTGATGTGATTCCCAAATTCCCAACAGGTTCTCTCAGAAGGCAGAAGCAATTTCTTGAAGGAAAAATTCCCGTAACTCCAGGCTGCATTATCAATGTAAATTTTTTTTAAGTAACAATTTCTATTGTCTTATTTCTGTCACCTTTCTTTTCTTTCCCCCTTTCTTTCATATGAGCTTGTACTACGAAGTGCTGGGGGTCATGTGAGTTGTTGACTTCAGCTGTGAGGCTTGAGATACACAAGGTCATGCATCTTGCTGGTCTGTGGCCAAAAGAATAGAATTCTTCTGCTAGAATTTAGACCTTTGTTAATAATACTAAAATGAACTTTTAATACTAATTAGTATTCCTTGGTGCTATTCTCATATTCTAACTTAATTCTAACAATAATGGAGCTGGTTTGAAAATGGAAAATTTCTCTTTTTCATTAGCGAGTCACACAGGACAAAGAACAAAATTTTTAATGAAAAATTTTGATTGCCTTACTTCCTATTCAAGCACTGGACATTTGGCCAGCTACTCCAAATAAAGTTTGACATCTTTTGATTAGAGAAAAGGACACGTTTTCTCACTCTGTTTATAAATAATGCCCCTGTTGTATAGAAAGGCTGTCCAATATTCCAGGAAATCTAATTAAATAATCCCCTTCTATGAAAAAAAAAAAAACAAAAAGAAAAGCAAAACCTTAGTCTTCTGCAATGGAGATTGTATTGCTGATAGAGTTGTTTTGTTTGTAGATAATGGTGCTGAGGACAGTGAGGTACTTGTCCATTCCTTGGGATCTCAAGGGACTATGATGATAGAAATAATAACAAATCAAAATACAGCTTATATTAAAAAGCACGGCAGAAATGAACAGTCTCACAATAGGTGCATATCAGATTGGTGTGCCTCAGCTACAGAGCTAACTGACAGGATATGGAGGAGGAAGATAAAATTGAAAAGAAGGTGAGCTCTTTCATGAGGAAGGGGGACTGTCACAGTGAACACACCTGAAATCAAAATGACAGGCAAATAAACTTAATTTCTCCCAGATGCCCATGATTGGGAACAATATATGTATGAGAAGTAGGACCAGAAGTGCTACAGAAAAGCAAAGCAATATAACCCATGGGAATAATTACTTAGTGGCAGTAACACAGAGCGGTATTCTTAAAGGTTCTTAATTTTCAAAGATTTAAGCTGAAAGATGAACCCTTGCCAGAGTTTTCATGACATCAAACAGGACCTCCACAGGCCTTTTGAATTCCTGTGTGAACCCATGGTGGCAATTTAATGAAGTCAAAGATTATATTCATCAAACCTATGCTGAATGTACAATATCCATTTTTCTGATAAATTATATTTGCCAAATAATTCTTTATTGGGGTTTACATCATTGAGATCTAAAAGAAAACAAAATAGGAACAAAAATGCATCTGCGCAAAAATGTGGGAGGTCTTCCCTGCCTGGTATACCCACCCATCTGTGCAGAGCCCACACACACATCTGAGCACATCTGGTGGTGTCCATACTCTCTGATGTTCTCCTGATGGCCAGCTGACAGTTAAATGTGACCTTTCTCGGGGAGGACTTGCCTTGTTAGTAGGAGGATCTCTTTCTGATGTTACATGTCTAGATAAAAGATGAACAATTTAGCATGACAAGTAGTCTTGTTCATGATAGGGTTGCAAGCTTTTGGAATCTGGTTTGAGCAAGGCTAGGACTAGCAGATAACCCAGGTATGGGATTAGAAGGTATGTGCTTGGAGCTGTGAAATTAAGCACTGAATGGAGGTCTGATACTTCAGTTATTGTTAATATATTCCTATTCTGCGGAGCACAAAGCCCAGCTCTGCTTCTGTGAAGAAACAGAAAACTTCGTTTGAAAGTCTAAGTACTATATTGATGTTAGGTGATAGCTTTGTGCAGGAGGTTGCATAGGCTTTCTGTAGTAGAAGCCACCTTTACCAGATTGTATATTGGATGTACTTTGCTTCTAATAACATCAATCTTTAATTCATTTTATGAGGAGAAGTTGTAATAAATCTGTTACACCTTAGACCCCAATTACAGGGGGTATCTAAAATTTGCTGCAATATGTGTAAGCATGAAGTCTAAATTAAGAGAGATTCATTCCATCCACTCCTTCCACTAACAGGTTTAAGGTCTTGGCTTTGCATAGTAACAAGATTATAGAAATGCCTGAAGGACAATTCTTGTATAAAACCAAATGTCCCCTAGTGATTTAAAGTTGCAAAAAAAATTCCCTTTCATCTTATTATTAATTGTATAATTAATGCATCCTGTGTACTGATAACAATAATGCCATGTAATTAATTTTTAAGAATTAAAACCTTGCCTTTATCCAGTCTCATGGTCCACTTTCATGTTTATAGCTGTGAATATAAATCCTCTTATCTAATTATAACATGACTGGTTTCATTGTTCCAAAGGAACTGCTCTTTATTATTTATTATTTTATTATGTTATATTTTACTTTATTATATTCTATGCTTTTCTGTGTCCTTTAAAGAGACCAAAGAACGTAAAATTTTAAGACTTCTAAAGCTCATCAGTGAAATTTTGTGCTGGTTTGGATAAGGTGTGATATTTTATTTGTTTTCTGTGTCTGTTTTTGTCTTCCATGATTACCCATTCTGTTTACAAAAAGGCTCAATTAGCATTTGAATAGTAAGCCAGAGAGCAGACAGGTTGAGAATTCTTATAGAACTAATTTGGCAGGCCTTCTCATCCCCCCCACCTCTGTCTCTCATAGCTTTTTCTTTCTCTCTAATCAAGCTGCAGTTATTAAAGCTAGAATAAAAGAACTGATTTTCCATTACATTGATGCATGCTGAACAGTGCCTTGCTTTGCTTTTTCTTTCAGCTATGCTAATTGGACTCAAAGGAAATATTTAGTTTATAATAGCAAATGAAGAATTCATTAAATTCTAGCAAGGAAAAAAGTCAAGCAATGGAACTGGACATTATTTTTTGAATACATCTTCCCCTTTCAAGGTACTTATCTTAATACTTACTTACAAATAGCAACAATATTATTTAATTTTCAAACCTAATTACTTTGGGAAAAGAAAACAGAATCTGGGAAAGAAAGGAGAGGTTTCTTTACAAGTAGCAGATACCCTGCAAAGTCAAAAATCAGGGTGGACAGTTGACTTCAATGCAGTTACACAGGAGCTCCTAAGGAAAAAAAATGTACTGTTGTGTCTTCAGCTTCTGTCTTACTGCCCCTGGGGTAAATCAGGAGTGACTGCATTGAAATCAAAAGACTTACATTGACAAGAAAAGTCTGCAAAGCCTGGAATCGCACAAGAACATTGTTTTACACTAGATTCCCAGAATTTTTGCCTCTGGTCATAGCCGTATGTCTCATAAGAATTGCCTTGCTCAGATTCCAGACTCAGTCAGATACAGTAAATTGGGGAAAGTGATTCATTGTCTTGTGATTTTATTGTTGATCTTGTGATTTGAAAATGGAAATGGAGCTTCTTGATGGGAACTATTAATTAAACTCGAGATTCTCATACTAAACAAAATGAAAACCCTCTCAATTCTGAAAAAAACATGATCTAAAGCAAGGGTTCTAAAGCCATGGTTTTAAGCAATGCCGTTATTTTATGCTAGTTTAGTAAAAATCAGGAGAATTGGAGTGCTTGAGGTAGATAGTACTGGTTATTTAAATGTAAGAGTCTTTAGAACCTGATCAAAAAAAATGTCTAAATAATTGAGAAAACTGACTACTTGTATGTTAAAGTTAAGCCCCCCTTTCGGTTAGTTGCTGAAACAAGGTCTTAAAATGGTTTGTGCCTTCTAGAAATTGGCAGAGATACGTGTCTTGATTTTTATTCCAAATGTCATTTAGACTAGATGATTTGTAGGAAATTGGAAAGAATCTGCATGATCCTAAAGTTGGTTTATGCTGCTGTGCCATAACTCCCTTCATTAGAAGCAGTCTTAAATTACGTGGGTGGCAGAGTACTCAGAATCATCTTCAAGATCTGAAATCTCTTCTTCCTGTGACTACAGAACTAAGCAGATCATCATCCTCACTGATCTGTTGATTCATTTGTGTGTTACAGGCTACCTAAATTGAAGTGTTTTTTAAATTCAATGTGTTGTCTGAATCATGCCTGGGTAAACTAAAGCTGTCCTGTAATTCTCCCAAGAGCTTCTCCCAAGGCTACTTTGATTCTGTGAAAACCTTAGGTTTGCTGACAAAACTTGCCAGTTCCAGCTGCTGACATTGCTGGGCTGCCGGAGCAGAGGCAGGCAGTTTGTGTTGCTCGTAGAAGCGGATTTACTTGAGCAGTAGAAAGCCTGAAGTGTACCGATTTTCAGCAGATTTGTGCTGTTTTTTTGCATAACGTAGGAGTGTTGACTGGACCTCAAATCTGCCTCTTCACTCTGAAGATGAAAGGTCAAGTTTGACATAAAACTGGTTTGTGTGCAGAGGTGTCTCCCATAGGGGATTACTGTCTTAGTTCTAGGGACTATCAAGAGCAACATTTTGAGTAAATAGTAATGAATTATATTAAATGTGTGCTGCAGTCCTTTGAAACATCCAGTATGGGAAAGAATCATCTACCCTTTTTATTATTTTTTTTTGCCAGTGGATAGTCCTTCCCATGGAATGTTTCCTTGATGTGGGTACATGGGGTTTGGGTCCCAGCTCAGTTCTGGTTACATGCAGAAAAAAGGTGCAACAGGTACTTAGCTCTCATAAAATGATATTTGTTTCATTTAGGGAGCTAATTTGTAGATATCCAAATCGCACTCACTGTCTTGGAAAAAGAGTGGTTCTTATGGAGGCACAGCTCTGATGAGTACAATTTGTCTTTTAACATATGAATGCCACCACGGAGGTTGAAGATGTGCTGGTATCCCCTTGCCTAGACAGGACGGTTTTTTCTTTGTATTGAATTCTGAGACAGACCGGTTTTTAAGCAACTTGCTGAAGCTCGGTGTGCTATTTTGTGGTGTGGTTCAGAATCAAAGGGCTCTGCAGTCCTGAGGAGAAGCCTGGTTGTTAGCCTGGCAGTACCAGCACCTGACAGCCAAAATCAATAAAGTCTGAGTATTCTCACATAACTGCCGTATGCAGGGTAAGCCAAGGACTGAAAGGGCTCTGTGCTTGTGACACAACAGTTCTATACCTGGGGAGTCCGTTGCTCTCTCTGGTAGTCAAGTATTGTCACTACAGTCATTGGTAAGGTTATTGCAGCAGAATTGTTACAGTGCAGTGATTAAACCATTAAAATTGTGTTCTTAAGTTCTTTGACAACCAATACCTTGCTGGTTCCAGTACATGCCCTGTGATACTGTAATAACAATAAAAAATGGAAGAGGTGTGTGGGTAATCTGTGGGCAATCAAAACTACAGGTATGTAGTTTTGTAGTTTTGTGAAAAAAATGTGAAATATGAAAAATACCACTGGAAGCTTGAAGTTGGAGGATTTTTTTAGCCAGCTTAGTAGTTAGGTTTTGTTCAAAGCTTTAGTTTGAATTTAGCTGCCTGTAAACTTCATTTCAGCAAACTCGGTTATTTCAGGTCCTCAGTGTCAGCCTTGCATTAGTTTGAGAGGTGTGGGTGTGAGGTGTCTGGGAGTGCATTACAGCCTGTGGGGCTACAGCCTACTTGGCTCCAACTCATTTTACAGCCTGAATTCACTGGTAAACTGGAGCACACTGATGCAATTTCCATGTTTCACTACCAAGAAAATAGAGAAAAAGGTGCCTTTTTCTACCATCCCGTTGTTTTATGGGTTGGGTTGTCCCTTGGCAGTGAAGTGTCATTTCTTCCTTTGCAGCTTGAATCTTTACAATGCTACCTTTTATTAATAAACAAGCACACAGATCAAAGCTTAAATCATCATAGAATCATAGAATTCTCTAGGCAGGGAAAGAGCCTTTAAGATCAACTAGTCCAATCATCTGACTGAATAACCAGGCAAATCCCAGCAGTGACAAGGCAGTTCAGACCGGGCACATCCAAACAGGCTGCCAGAAGCCCCTTGGCAGAAGGGTGGCATTACCGAGCCCCCGGGCGGCCGCAGAGGCACTGTGTGCTCTCGCCCCCGCTGGGGCTCCGGGGCTGAGCTCTCAGGTCAGTGCCCAGGCCGCCTCCAGCCGCTCTCTGCTGCACTCGCACGGCTTTGCCTTTGCTTTCCTGCTCTGATTTTTCAGCTCACTGCGTTCCTCCTCTGACCTTTTCTCCTTTCCCCTATGCCTCTTATTAGTCTCCTGCCTCCGGCGGTTCCCTGAGCTCCTGGCACCTTTCAGCCCCGAGCTGCTCGTTGTGTCCTCCCGGCTGCCGCGGCCCTGCCAGATCATACCCAAAGGCCTTTCCCGGCCTCTCGCAGCCCCCGCGTCACGCCGCTGCTGTGCGCACTCATTCTGCACACGCTGCGGGTGCTGTGGGCAACTGGGACCAAAAGAATCAGCGTTTGGTCAGAGGGCGATGCTGGACACTACATGAAACGGATAGGAAACTCTCCAGTGCTTCCCGTTGCAAATATTCCAGTTCTTTCAGTTTCATGCCTCCTAAAATATTTATCTGCAAGTCACCAAGAACAAATTGCCACAATGAAAATGCTGTTAAGATTTAAATATATAAAATTTGTATTTATTTAAAATGAAAGTATGTTCTTGGTAAATTTTATTTATATTTTGCATAGCATATATTACAGTGTACCTAAATGAAATATATAATACAGATTATAAGATTTTATGTTATGTTTACAGGTAAAATGAGGGCTTTACAGAACTGGTTCCAGTCCGGCATAACTTTTATTTAGATCTCTTTCATTCTTTTTAATGTTTAAACACCATTTTCTGACATGACAACATTTTGGTTTTACCCAATTCAGTAGCAGGCAACAGAAAGCGTGGTTGTTTAACAGAAGTGGATTAATTCAGGCTGTGTAATTGGTCTGTTATTGCTGAAGGTAACAAGCTTCCTGCAAGTAGCGCTGTAGCCTGTGTGAGCTTTGGCACAAGATAGAAGGCAACTTGTTTATGGCTGAAGTATAGCTATGTAATAAGGTCACTGGTCTACCCGTTGGGATTGAGGTTGTGAACCCTTTTAAATCAGA
Organism: Pedionomus torquatus; assembly: GCA_013398155.1. NCBI lineage: Eukaryota > Metazoa > Chordata > Aves > Charadriiformes > Pedionomidae > Pedionomus > Pedionomus torquatus. The sequence goes on from VZRU01011082.1 coordinate 435,509, forward strand.
GCAGGAAAAGAATAAATCCACCTGCAAAACAGTTTTCAGCCATTGCATTCCAGGGAGGAGTTTAGTCTCAAAGGACCAGATTTTAAGAAGCATTTAGGAACCTAAAAAATATCTGTGGAGTTGTGAAACGCCTCTTAGCACCAGCTGTATGCATCTGTCTGACCTTCAGAGGCTGGTCATGAAGAGGAGACCTGTGCCCTTCTGGACTGGCAGCTGGAGGCCAGCTGTCTGTAATGGCACTTGGGCACTGAATTTTATCATACACACAGAAATCTCTTGAGGCTATTTTTAAATGGTGTTTTCTGCATTATGTTGCAGGGAAAGTTGTTTTAAATAGATATATAATTTTTCTGATTGCAATTTGCAATCTGCTCCAATAAACAGCTGAACGTGCAGACTTACTGCAATTAACAGAGGTGCCACTAGCTGGTTTTCCTATGCAGTAGGTACGCTGCTTACTTCTTAAGCTTAAGGACTGATTTGTATTGCTTGGAATCCCTTGCAGGGTAACCATGACGGTAACCAGCACTTCCTGTGTTTCTCCAAAAATTCACTGGTTTTATTTATAGTGTGAAAATGATCTGTGGCTTTATTTAGCTGTTTCCTAAACAAGGGACATATTTGACACTGCACATGAAAACAAAACCAAATAAACAAAGTGAAATCTTCCCAGATGTATTTTTAGGAATTTGGTCAGGATGAAAAGATTTTGAATAACCATTTACCTAAAGAACAAATCCTCTGAAGCCTTTATCAAGATGTCAGACCAAACTTGGGTTGGCAGCTGAAAATACTCCATCAAAAATGGAAGTCTTTTTTATATTATCAGTCATTTCTTGCTGCTGTGCTTTCACCTAACACACCTAAAACCTGAAAAATGTGTTGAAAATTCCTCCTCTTCATAAATGTGGAACTATTTGCTTTTTTTTTTTTTCTCTCTTGAGTGCTGGAAGCAGCTGGAAAACTCATGACAGTATGTGTTTCTATAGGAATTTTATGCTTGTTTCAGTTCAGTAGAGACATTCATGAATTGCAATTTTATTAAAAATCATGGCAGCCAGATACAAACGCCTGTACTATAAACAGCCTTTGAGGAGTGATGGAAAGCTACTTTCTGTTATCAGCTGAAGCCTCTGTTTTTCATATCTAGTCCCATCTAATTACCATCTTGATGACAGTAGGTCCTTAGATCTGTCGTTAATTAACTTGAGCTTTTCAGGGCTGAGTTGGACTGAGAGAGTGAGGCTTACGCTGTAAATACCCAGACTAAATTTTTGAAGCCTTTTCTTATTCAAACACAGCTGATAGAAATGACCAGAATCACTTCAGCTTAAACTATAGATGTGCAAGAAGGAGATGATAAAATTTAAAAAAAGCATGGCCTTCTGGTCCTTGTTAAGATATGAGGGAGAGGAGGAATCCTCCTGTAGCAGAGTTTTCAGGATACATACCAAGCTGTTCGAAATGTGAGAGGAAGTCAAGTATATGCTGTAATGAGATCTCCAGATGAATTTTGCTGAACAATTGAAAATTGCTTTCAGTAGAAACCAGCTTTGCAAAATATAGGGTCTTCTTTCTGCAGTGAAATACATGCAAGCAGTGCTAGGTATACGAGGAAATGTGCAACGTTTAAGAGTAAAACTTGCATTTGTAAAGTTATTCACGTGCCTGTACAGGTGACAGCTTTCATCATGATGCTGACATCTTATGCATGCGGTTAATTTGACTGCCATTGATTTGAATGGAGCTAATTGCGCTGGTAAAGTTAAGCACATGAAAATCTTGGCAGTGCTGTGAGCTCCATAATTAAGTCCTAGAGTTTGTCACACTTTCACTTCTAACATACAAAGGATAGAAAGTGCAGTCCTTTGCAAACAGAACTCTACTAACAGCCAGGAAAAGAAGAATGCAAAGATTTCAATTATTTGAGGAGAAAGCGTGCTTGAGTTGAATCTGATTGTAAATGGAAATTTCATTTCCATCAAGTTTGCTTTGGCCTGGGAGGTTTTCTGATTGCTTGTACAAAAGTGCTGATTAATGATCATCATTTACAAATAAATGTTTTCCCTGCAGTGCCAGTGGGAAAAATGCTAATATTTATTGCTTTCCAGCAGAAGGTTTTCAGCAGGCCTGTCAGCATAACTAAAAATGCTTTACAGTGATAAGGCAGATTAAGCTGACAACAAGCCATTTTCTGTTGTCACATGAACAACCTTACATGAGGCTTATTTATTGAGTCGAGTGAAAATTAATTACATATATCAAAGGAAAAAAGTGTTGATTTAATTTGAAGATTTGTTTACCTTTATTTGAACAGCCTGAAAGCTCTTTTCAAGATTAAGTATTTTAATTAAGTGAATTAATAAATTAAAGTGATTCAGGGTCATTTTCTGAGCCAGAGTTGTTATAACTTTAGAATAAATATTATTAAAGTGTGTAATTAAGTGACAATTAATTATCAATCCCAAAGCTGACTGTATCACATAAATCTTAATATTGTTTGTTAAAGGGAAACATCACTGAAACAATACAGGCAGTAGTCATTATTTTAAAACTTGCATTTTCTTGAAGATTATGAATAGGAAAGAAGTTATTTTCAAGTTTAATGCAAGCAGAGTTTCAGCTACTCCTGAAAGAACTGGCAGATGGTAATTTATTAATATTCAATAGACTATAATAGAATAGATAAAAGCTGGCAGAAGTTTCTGATAGCACTTTCTGCTCCAGCAATAGGTAAAAAAAGATGACGGCATTTCACCACAAACATATAGGAGTGTTATATGGTATTGTTCTAAATAAATCAGCTTTTCTGTCTCAGAATGAGAAAACAGAATTATTTCTGGCTCTAATTCCTTCTTCTTCAGATAGAAATTCCCAGTTGTACAGACCTGTATTGAATTTGTTTCAGGGATCTCCTGCATCAGGACTCTGCATTCCAATGTCCTTGAATTTTCCAGAACAGTCTTACTACTGGAAATGACATACACTCTAGATTTATATTAGTAAAAATTGACAACAAGCGGTAAAATCAGTCATGTTTTCAGTATCTGAGCCGTAAGTCATGTTCCTTCACTCTGCCCAGACCACTGAACTGGAAATTCTTTCTTCAGCTCTTTCAAAGCCGAGGAAATCTATCGTGCCTCCCACCCCAGCCTATGCTGTATTTTGATGGTTGTGACACTCTCCGATGTGGAGAGAAATGTGAATTTTGAATCCCTTCAGGCAGAGCAAGGAACTGCACCAGAATTTCCCTTATCATGAGTGACTTTTATATAAAAATAAGAGCAGGTATGCCTCTAGGCTGTTCTTTAGCTGTCTTAAAGAAAGACAGATCCGTGCTCAGTTGTAGAATATAAGTAGCTCTCTTCTAAACAAGGCTTGTAGTAACACTTTCTGAATAGATAGTGGTGTGGTATTGACAGCTTCAGAACAAAAGTATAGGTTTACCTAGTAATGGTGGCGCAGGTCAGTCGCAATTTTTTCAGGTCTGTCTGTGGGCAACCACTTGCTCAGTATTCATGCTGTCCTGAATCTCATTTTGAGGAGCTGAAGGGTGATCCCAGGCCCTCTAAAAAGAGGAGAAGAAGAGATTTGGATTCCATTCCAGACCATAGATATCTAAAAATCTCTATTCACTTTGATTCTGTCTTAGTAAATTGGTATCATAAAAATCTGGGGTGTTGTGGGAGCCAAGATACTGAAAGATTGTGAGGAACTCAGGTATTAAAGTAATGGAGGCCAGAGAGGGATTGATGTATATTCTGAAAAAAATACCTAAAGGAGCCTGGGGATAACCCAGCTCCATTCAGTCTCAAAAAGGAAAAAGACATAAAAGCTGTAATACAAAGCTGTAAATAACAGAATTGCAATAGTCATACTCTTTTGTCCTCTAGGCCCTCCATATACTAGTACCATTGTTTGCTTATACGAGGCAGAGTTTTTTCTCTTCTTGTCAGATTTGATGGTATCTACTTCAGTAAACTTCACAGGCTACTCACTGAGTTAAGTATATGGTGAAGAGACAGAGAAAAAGGGGTCAACATGGAGTCAGCAACTATTTTACAGACCTCCCAGAAAGGCAGGGGGAAAAAAACAGAGGAAAAAAAAAGCAGTTTAGAGCAAATCTAGTGCAAAACATTGTGAAATGCTGCAAGCTATCTACAAAATGCATAGACAGCCTGAAAGAATGCTTCAGGTTATGTTATTTATTATTGGTCACGTGTTAATTTTCCAAAATAAAAAGGTAATCTTAGCCTTTTTTCACTCTGGAGGACATTCTGAGCTAGAAATTTATTGTGCATTATTGCAGTTAGGAGGAGAAAGTACTGATAGAATTAGTTTTCTTGCAGTCTTTTAAATCAGAATTGGGTTATATGCAAACTATATACACAAACCAACTATATGGGGACATCATGAATCCAGCTTTAAGGTTTTTTTTCAGCTGCGAACACCCCCAGGTTCCTGTGACCCCAACCTTTGTCTTCATAAGCGCTGTCTAGATGTGACTTCTTCCACCCTCTCTCTCCTACTAGATACCTCACCTTCCTTCTGCCTCCAAAGGATCTCCAGCTGTCTGAAACAGGATTTTTTCTTTCCTTGCTCAGCCAGGAGAGGAGAGGAGAGAGAAGGATCTGCTTTGACTTAATTTACTACCAAGAGTGTGAGTTCACTGTTCTGGAACCTCAGGGTAAAGCCTGCTGGAGCCTCTAGTTTGCCATGTTATCAGTCTCTTGGCCTTTGATTATGCTCATTGAATCTTTCATATTAGAGAAGCTTTGGAGAATGGGAAACCTAATGCCTGTTGTGCTACAGGAGTATGAGACACCTTTACACACTGAAATTCAAAACTGTGGCTACTCTGCTCTACCCCAGTCCAGTACAGTTTGTACTTTCTCCATTATGATTAAAACCCCCATCCATTAGCTCAACACTGCCTGCTATGCCCAGCTGCTCAGGATGAGTGATTTATTATGCTGCCACGGTTAATGTTCCTTCTGACTGCAGCGTACTTTTCTCATCTTGTTTAATCATAAGTGCTGATGAACTTTGAATACACAGAAGGATAAACAAAATGAAAAAACCTTCCAGCAATTTCTTTATGTGTTATTTCCTTTTTCCTGAACATAGAGATTTCTAATTAATAGAGAGTAATTCTTTAAATGTGCAGTTAAATTTTAACGTTCTCGCTAGAAAACTATATTTTGTACCTGGTGGTAGAGAAGAAAGAACAGATTAAAGTTCAGAGGCTTCCATGGTAAATACACATCATTAATTATTTTCAAAACACCGTGTGTATCAGGATCACAGGGGAAGTATGGAGAGAGGAATATTTTGTATTGATTAAAGTAAATGTATAGATAATCAAAGGGCTAGAGGTTGCAGTGTGGAGCAGAGTGAGACTAAACTGAGGGCTGACCGCTTTTACAAAGGTACTTTCTCAATTACAGATTAAATGAGAGTGATATGGTGAAAATAATCAGTTGGCAGATCTTTAGAGAAAGGACAGTGATATTTTAACATTAAATAGATTTGTTCTTGGGCTTCAGAACAGGGGTATGACATAAAGGGAAGGGCGAGCAATCATTTTTAGATTTGCCCTTTTACAATATACCAAGCTCCCCTTTCAATATAGATTCATAATGGGAGCTTTTCTTGGCTTCTACTATATGAAGATTTATAAAGACAAATGAGACAGGAAATTAAAGGATTGAAAAGAAAGCCAAGGTAAGTTACTTACTGAATTCATATTGGAGGGAAGAATAAGAAACAAGTGGATGAAGAAGGGTGCTTCCCCAATTTCCGTATTGCTATCACAAACTTATTAATCTACAAAGATAATAGAGGAATCTCATTTTCCTCAGGGATGTTTTCTAGCATTCAGTTTAGGATTGTTCTCTGATAACGAATTCCACTTCTGCTTACGGTGTTGTTCATGAGAAGATGTCTAATGAGACAAAGGTTGCTGTGAATATACTTGTATGTAAGTGAAGCTGTCTTCTGAACAGGTACATTTATTGAACAGAACGGGGGAGAGCAGATTTGAGAGGAGAGGGTATCTTTGCTTCATTCAGATGTGGAAACGATTCAGATAATATAGGAAAGACTTAATGTGAAATTGGAAGAGTTCAGCTGCTTCATGCCTTTGTTGCTTATGAAACATGTCTCTTCTGTTCCCCAGGTTTTAGCTGAAGCAGAAAGACTGCTTCTGCAAGACTGAGCCCATGTACGCTGCTCAGCCTGTGTTGCTCTCTCTGCATACTATACAGATCCTTCCATTGTATTTACAGCATACTATGATAGGAGGGGTCTGGCTGCTTCTTCTTGTGCTGATGTGGACAGTCACTCTTCTAAGTGAGCTATTTCTGTACTTTGATCCTTGTCAGGATTACAGTGTTTCTGCATTTTTAGTGTCTGAGACAAAAAAAAAAGATGAATGTATAGACAAGGCCTGAGTGTTGCTTGGAGTACAGTGGATACACAGTACTTGGGTTATCAGAATATAGCTCCTAGAACTACATGACTTAATCGGGATCTCACATTTAATTTAAAACAACGTTTTCAGTTCTTGTGGTTGCAAAGACAATTTTGACGACATGTATCAAATACAATTAAATATAATTGATAATGTCTTATCAGCTTGCACGGTATCTGCTTGAGCAAAGGAAAAGCTCTTTCATCTCAAACTTACCCCTAGGACAGTTCCAGCCTCCTGCTGTACTTCAAAGGGCTCTCCATACCTCTGCTCTCTTCCTCTGTTGCTTGCAGCACTTCAGTTCTCTCTGCTTCTGCCTTAGTGAATACGGTTAGCTTGTTTTCGGCACTATCGAGGAGAACAGGTTGGTTCTCTCACCTTTATTTCTTGGTGTCCTAGCCCTGTATCTCTTAAAAAAACCCCGATATAATATTTGCACATCTAGTGGTGTCCGGATATGCTGACAGCAGTGCACTTTTCAATCCATATCTTTATTGGTGAAGTACCCCACTTCCTCTCGTCACACTTGGAATTTAGAAAAGCTTTGAACAATCCAGTGCATCAAGACGATTGCTGTCAAATGTCCTCAGTTCAGCCATTCTCTATACATTCTTAAATCTCATTGGTACTGTCCAGTGTACAGCTTCAGGAAGACAAATGCAGTCTAGAAATACATGTTTCCTTGATGGGGTGAGCTGTGAAAATTATTTAGCCAAACAATAACTTTTCTCACATTTAAGATTTAAAACCACACTAAGCTGCTTTGTTTTAAATTGGTGTTAAATGTAATTGTAACTTTTGTATGCACTTTAGGGACCAAGCAAAATAAAACATCATAGTCACTTTCTGACCTTATAGATTCCCTCATTCATTTTGTAATGTGGAGTGAACTTTCAAAGCATTTTTTAAGAAATTAGTACTCGTGTGCATACTTGAGTGGAGGCTAATGGTTACTGATACTGAGAGTGAAACTTCTTCAGATACGCTTTCAAAGTGTTGGATGTGGGGTACCAGTAGGCATTTTTCCATAATCAGGCAAGCCTTAATCTCTTTAGCTAATATTGCCATCCATACTGTCAGTTAAGGTCATGTGTTCTGTGATATGAAATATTGATTCATTGGCAGCTAGACAAACAACTAATTTCATATAGGTCATTGAGCAACTGTCCAGCAGCAAATGTCAGTACAGTAGTATTCGCATGCTATAAAACAACTTCTCTAAGTTACCATAGCAAGTGTAATTTCAGAAAGAAAAGATGAAGATAAATTACTAATAGTCAAGTGTTTAAAATTCCCTTTTTGATGCATGGAAATAAAATATATTTTTAATTTATTTGTATCCCTTTAAAAGTTGTAATTATATATTTATTTGCTGAATTTTCAACTAGAGAATTCTATGTGAGCTTTTCTTTTAAGTCTGCTGAGCATCTGTTAACATTTAAAACAGCTCAGGTATGTGAGAATCTTCAAGAAAGGCAAACCCAAAATGAAACACAGAAATACTTTCTTGCATAAAATAAGGACTAGTTTTTTTTCTCCTTTTCTGGTCTTTTAAATGTCAGTAAATACTCATCAAAATAGGATAAATAAAATGTTGATCTGCCTATAGTGAGATATATTTTCAGGTCAAAAAGCACAGCTGTCACACCTTCCTCTTAAGCTTACTTTAGGAAGCACACTCTGGGACTCTCCAAGGTGACACCAAAAGCTTTTTAAATAGAGAACTAAAAATGTGTCATCATGTAGGATATTTCTCTGTCTGAGCACAAATGAAAAATCTTTGTACAGTCCCTTGGAAAATAATCCATTTTCCTTCAGAGAGTATGACCTAAAAGTTGAAATGATGTGCACAAGTTCAAGCAACATTTTACTGCTGTCCTTGCTATGCTAAAACCTGAAGTTTTGGCATTGTTACCTTAAAAGCAAAGGTAAATCACTGGCAATTTTAATAGCCGGTCTGCATTTATAGGAAGGATGTCATTCGTATGCATATATATATTCACATCTTAAAAGTAAAATGCATTTTGTGAAAGCAGTATAGTGTATGGACATCAGTGTAGTTTATTCTGTGTGCTATATAAAGTGTGAAGTCGTAAATAAGCAATTTAAAGAACTTTTAATATTGATACTATTAGGTATCTATAAGGACAGGTACTGAACCAGCTGGATTCCAGTCCTAGTTTATTGTATGGCTTCTTCTTCTAACGTAGAATGAGAAAAAAAGAGATCAACAGTCAGTTCAACATAAATGGTTTCCTTCAATTTCTCTGCTTAAAAATAACGAAGTGCTGACTGGCTTGGAGTTGTCACATGGTAATACCTCACTACAATGAACTGTAAAAAGTAGTAATTCAATGTAAACTGTAATGACTGTGTTCTCCAATAAGATTAGCACTCATAGCATGATATAAGTTAGATTTATCTATACATATATTGCATGTCTGTACAGTGCTTGCCAAGGTAAATTTTTAAATGAATACTGTCCTTGTACAGAAGTACAGGAAGTCACGACTGATTGAGGTTCCTTTGGCCGATTCCTCTCTCTTGTTTTCTCTTTTTTAAAAATCCCCACTGTTGTGAAATATTTTAGACCATTCCTTTCTTTGGATACTCTGAGCAGTTGAATTCTTTCTTGGGGACAAACTGTAGCAATGCTCTGAAAGTATGATGATCCCAGTAAAGTACAAGCTCTGATTGACACCCGATTGAAGGTGTCTACGTATGAATACTACGATTATGCAGTCTAAGGCTAATAACTGGGAAGAATAGTTCCTCATTTTTATGGGTCCTCTAATCCATTTGATATGCAATTTCCTAGGATTCAATCATGTTTTCTCTCCTTTTTTAATGGTGTGGAGTACTTGGTATTCTTGATTCTACCATATGTTTAGCTTCTGTTTCTCAAGGAACATCTCCATGGTCAGCGAGTCCTAATCAACTTGGAAGCTTTCTTGAGGATCTCTTCAAATGAAAGAATTGCAGTTTCCACAGCTGTTTCTTCCCTGGCAGGCTTCACAGGACAACTACCTACAGATTATTTCTTTCTTCTGTGATTTCTTTCTGTGCCTTTTTAAAATTTTATTTGAACACTAAAGAAGGCCTCAATCTGCGGTAGTACTTTCTTGTTTGTTGAAAGACCGTGTTTTTTCTCGTTTCTTCTTTCATTATCCATTACCTGCAAACAAGAAGAAATTGCACTCACTGCTTTCTCTTAAACTACCACTATTCAGTTGTAATGAGTATACCACCCACCCAAACCAGACATTTTCAAAGAACTGGGATCATAGAAATAGCCTTTTCTCTCTCACTGAATCAAAAGAACATAGCAATATGGACTAGGGAAAAAAAAAATCTACAAAAATCTTTCTGAAATGAAGAAAAAAAAGAATAAACTTTTATTTATTGTCAAAGATACTTTAGGAAAGTTTGATGGTCCTTTACAATTTATATTGTAAAAAGTCATTGATCAAAAATTTACAAACAATTTTTACTGTAGGAGTTCTCATTTATGCACTTTTTTAACCTTACACTTCAGCAAATTCCTCTTGATTTTTGTGGCAATGAACTTAAATCAAAGATAAAAGTTCAGTCACATTTACTGTAGAACTGAAAGTTTCTGTATTAGGAGCACTGCCTGGACTTGACTAGACCACCTCCAGAAGGGGATCTCTTCTGAAATAAGATGAAAAGTCAGACTACTTGCTCTTTCATGTGTCAAGGGGGTAAAATTCTAGTGAACTGTGCAGTAACTGTCTATTCCCTACTGTGTACCAAGATTAAAATACCATTTTGACTGTGATCGTTACCAATCTGAAACTTCAATAGTTGTTCCTTAGAACTGAAGATGCATTCATCTCTCATGCCACACAACATCCAGCTCTTTTTCTGTGCTACTTTTAAAAAGATCGCTTAACAAAACCTGATGGGAGAAAAGTGTGTATTGGTTTGGATAAAATTGAATTTTACATATCTCTAACATTTGCAGAAGTCCAGGTTTGTGAAGGAAGAAACATTACAGGCTGTTAATGGAGAAGCATTTTTGCAGCATCTATAAATACTTAATGTAGCACTGGAACACAAAGAGATATTAAAGAGATGGAGCTAGTCCACAAATTATGCTGTTTGGGATTAGTAGATTTCATTAAAAATGATAAACAAAAGATGGAATGTTTTTTTCTCTGTAACCAAAACAGTACTTGGGCTGGATTTCCTGGTGCCTTGAAACATACTCAGATATTCACACAACTGAGGTAAAAAGGGGGTCAGTGCTGCTTGGTGGTGTTATGTCAACTTGATACACTGATTAGTGGGGTCAGAAGAGATACGCGGTGAAGGTGCAAAAACCCAGAGAATCTACCTCTTCTTTGTTTAAAATGAAATTTCACAACAATTCCATTTAACATGGAGTGTAAACATTGCTTAGTCTATTAGACTAAATAAGTGCGTGAATTTTATGAGGTGCCTTTTCATATGTTAGGGAGGCATTTACACAATAAAACCTAGGAAATGAAATAGGGTCGCTGTTACGGCAGCCAACAAAAGATATCCCGCTAATACCTGAGCTCAACTCATCTCTTCAGGGCTGCTGGTGTTAATCAGCAGTTGTAAACTAATTCCGTCTTGAATGTTTGTAATTTCTATTTACAAGATAACACCATTCCCTACAAGTTGAATATGCCTTTTTTATATTCATACTATTTTTTTTTTAAATGTCACTGAAATTATCTCAGAGGAGCAGATCTGACAGGTCAATCACTGCAGATGGTAAGTGCTTTGTTAATTATACAGAAATTTAGAAACAATTGTAGAATGTCTTGCCTCAGGAGGAATTTCTCTCTTACTCTGTTTGAGAGTAGATTTCCTCTACTGAATTAATTTTGTGTTTTTGTGCAGATAACAATCTCTCAGCTGCTTTGTAGGAATAACTCCTTGCTCCTTGTTCAAATATGCAACTGTAAATAAGCAGAGGATATTGCAAATAAACAATGCTATTCTTTTTAAATAATGCAATGTGTGTAATTAGGACAGTGCAATTACAACAGTATACAACTCTCAGTGTAACAATTAGTTTTTTGGTAAAATGTAATTTGTTCCAATGTAAATGTTTTCCCTCAATCCAGAAGATTCCCTTGAGTTGTTACAATAATAAGCCTATTTCTACGAATATATGCAGTTGCACTGTGTGTTCCAATACACAAATCAAAGAGGACAGCTACATTATAATAAGCTACGGGAATTATAAAGTCAGAGCAAAGTGATATCAATACTATTTTCTGGGGGGAAAATATGTCCAAATATCCTCTTTCCATTTCCATTTCAATCCCAGAGATGTCGAATGTTTTCTCCAGTTTGTTTTGAATTTATGAGAAAATACAGAAATGTTTCCTTGTGTTACACTGCTACTGTGTTAGCCTGTCCTCCCAATGATGATATCTGACTACTTTCCAGTCTCTCCACTGTTTATTCTTGGAGATAAAGAAGTGCTATTATTGTAATTTTACAGATGAGTAATTCAGCTACACAGAGCAAAAGAGATCTGCTTTAGATTTCACCAGAAGTTTGTTAGGAAAAAGGATTTCAAATCTGCTCGTAGTCTCTTCCCATCACTATCCCCTGAGTCAGAGCCCGGCTCTCGGCATTCTCTCAGAGGACGAAGGCACCCTAGTGCTGTTGCAGTTCTTTCTCAGAGCGCAACCAGTGCTCCATCCAGCCCCCTTCATCCAGGTGAGCACAAGCAGTCCCTTATTTTCCTGCTCACTAGTTCACAATAATTTCTATAAAATTACTGTTTTAACATTCTGTACTTCCCTCTTAGCAGTGAAAAAAAAATAAAGTATCTTGGAGTGTCTAGGCACATATCATTGTCCACACTGGTGGAAAAGCATTAGGAAATCGGGTTTTTCATGATGTCTCACAGTTTTACATTTACTAACAACTTTCCAGGGCTTAAGTTGAAAAAGGGTGACGTTTTTGTGGCACTATGCAGAATAGTGCTACCAGTGTGCAAATAGGCAATTTTAGGTCAGCTACATTTAGGTCCTGAAAACATCTGGGAGATGTAAGGGAAAGAATGAATGTAAGTACTTAGTATGGATGGATGGGAGTACTCAGCATGTTCTGTAAGAAGTGAATTGTCTGAACTTGATTTTAAAATTTGGGTTTCATCCTCTTTGTACCAAAGTGTGCAAAATGTGGGTGGTTTTCCTTGCCAAATTCTCCTGTTGTCATTTTGGAGACTGGAAGTAAGGTGATCTAAGCCTGAGCCTCCAGTTACCAGTTACTTGTAAATATTGCAGTGAATTCAATGAACGATTTAAAAACTCCCACATAACAGTAGTAATGTGCAATGATTATAGGGCTATACGCTGTGATAAGCGTTGTCTGGTTTGGTTAAGTCATTGCTAATGAAACATCACAGCTGATTAAACCAGCAAGGAGAGCAGCTCCCTGTGATCAGGTTCCATCTTCTCATTGGATCTTTGGGTTTTTTCATCTTTCTTTCTTAAAATGCAAGATCTAAGTGAGACAAACAAAAATATTCTTTTAATTATAAATCACGCTAGAAATCACATTTTATCATTAGTGGCATGTTCTAGAGAGACTTTCTGTCTTAATTATATCTACATCACTACATTTCTTCCTCTGCATTCTAATGAGATAAAGAGTGGGAAGAAAGCAGGGGGAAAAAAGTACAGCAGACCCTCCATAAGTGCAGTGAAACTGAATTGATATTTACATTCATCCTGTAACCATACTTGTGCCTCTTCTTGAATAGCAGTAGTGGTGATCAAAGCAGAAAAGATCTTTGAGCTCGGTGCTTTCAAACTGCTCGCTAATCACTATAATTCAGCAGAAAACAGGAACAAAACTAGCCCAACAAACACCACAATCATTGTGCTCTGAGTAAAGGGGACTCTCACCAAATAAAGCTGAAGCAAGGCAAAGATTGCTCTATTACACAGTATGTCAAAGTTAAATACAGGTCTAAATCCATTCAAAAATTTAGAACAGTCGCTTCCCAACCTAGCAATGAGCAGAGACAGGCTGCTTTGTTAAGTGAATAACCCTTCCCAGACCTGCTGTGGCTTCGCCACTGCTGACAGCAGCGTCCGTGTTTCTACATGGGCCTATTTTAACCTTGACTCTGCTAACTTTGGTGCTAAGGTGGCATTTGATTTAATTAAATGCCGCTCAAAAGAAGCCCTGTGTACCTGCAACGTGTACCTGGAAGAACCTGGTTCTTTCTTTTCTCCAGTTTGGTATTTTTCCTGTTTATGCATGGAAATGAAGCAGCTTTCAGACACATAGCTGAACGGTAGCCAGGTGCTTTATAACTGTGTTAGCCTGAAGCTCTCATGAGAAATATTTTTTCCTGGAAAATAAATTATAACATGGCTAAGTGGTGCCTGACAAAGCTAAACAGGAGCCATGCTGCTCCATTGCAAATTCATCTGCAGTCTCTTGGTAGAAAGACAAATAAAAGCACTTCATCAAAATCAGTCAGAGAAGCACAAGAATACTCATAGGAGACCACTAAACTCTAAATACCAATCAATTTCACCAACTTTTTTGTCAAACTTGCTAGTCCCCTTAAGCGCTGTCGTCTAGAACTGCCAGAAGACGCTGCATGATGTGTTGCAGGCGTGGAGCAGGAGGGCTGGAGCTGGAAGCCCCTCTCTGCCAGTCACCATTAGAGGATGTGCGGATGTATTGGCGCAGGGCAAGATTTACTGAAGTCAGTGGGTGGGGTTTGGCTGACATTAAGGGTTTGGAACCAGGCCTAAGGGCTCAGAAACCTTATGCTTCATTTCAGTACTGGGCTCACAATCTTTCTACTGTATCGGCTATTTTTCAGTGACCCGAGCACATCCCAGGGGCCTGCAGACATTGCTGTAGCATATAATGTGAGCGCAGATGGTAGCCTTTTGACTTTGTCCTTGAATTCAAAGTCACTGAAATACATAATATTGAGGGATTTTCTTCAAGACATTTGCACTGATCCTTTTTCCTACACAAGGAGATTCCAAAATTGTTTTACGCCAGTGGGACATGAAATGTTATAAGACTGCTGATTTCCCACTTGCTGCTGCCTTCATCCCACTGTTATTCTCAGTCAAACGCAGAAGTAGTTCTGAGAGACAGAAAACTTTGAAGTTGTGGTTACGTCCTCACCATTACAATATTTAAGTTTTCCAAGTCACAAAGTTTTCCTTAAACTATGTCAGGTCCTGTAAACACAGCAAATGCAGCATAGTGGATCAAAAAACTTTCACTAATGCCTCCCCACCCCACGCACCCTCAGAATATGTCTATATCAGTTTAAATTGTTTTTTTGCCTTGGGTAAACGGCCAAGGAAACTCATCGAATAGTCTATGAAGCAGAGCACAGTACCACACAAGTATGGTTAGGTCTAACTTCACTCTTTTTAGAGTTTTCTGTTTAGTTCCCATTCAGAAAAAGGCTTTTTTTCTCTTTCATTCTTTCTCTGCGTCCCCCCCTGTCCCGTTTTCCGGAATTAGGAGTTCATCCTGAGCACCACATTTGTCCTCTGGGGCAATCTTGACACTAGACTTACTTGGAAATTACCTGATTTTGCTTCTGGGTATAGTTTTGCTTAAAAAATCAAGATTGAGAAGGCAACAGTAGTTTCCAGTTATTCTCTACTGAATTCAGTCCCAAAGCTGCGTGCATTGTTCTTTGAATACCCTGTGTCGCACATTTTGTAAGAAGAGGCTTGTGGTGTTCGCTGAGTCACAAAAAGGTGATGGGAGCAGAACAGAAGTATTAAAATAGTCACCTGCGGTGCTTGTAGTCCCTAGCTTCTGCATACAGTTTTAATTACTGGGCATGAGGAGAGAGAGGTCTTATTTACTTATGTATATGTTTTGGTTAGAAAAGCAACACAAAAGTGGTTACTAAAAAATAACAGTGCTTCTGTTTTGCTGGACTTAAAAAAAGGGAAAGTGTTTGGATTGATGTTTTCCTGTTGTATAATGAACAATACATCACAATTTGACATTGTTTTGTATAAAAATTCTGTTAATTTCCATTACAATGCCCACCTTTTCTGTCTCTTCTAAATAATAAAAATCACACCTAATCTCATCTTGGAAACAAAACCTTAGTAAATGGAATAGAAGGTTTGGTGAAAAGCTCTAGTGTCTTTATTCTTTTGAATCCTACTTCAGATGAGAGTAATGAGTCACCTGGAACTGGATTCTCAGAAGTAAAGAAGTAGAGGAAAACAAATCAGTAGTCCTCTTGCAGAACAGTGGTCTAATCACATCTGACACCAATTAGCATCCTTGCTGGTAGTCCTTATTAGGACAGAATTGAAGCCTGAATTATATGTTTCAACAGTGCAGTGGTCATTTTGTTGATCGAAATTTAACTGGGTAGGTAGCCAAGGACAGAAATCCGTCTTCAAAAAAATCAGATTAAAACTTGCCCCTGAAACGGGCCTGACTGCTTTTGCTGTCACCGTACTTCCAGCAGAACCATGTTCAGCACCGGTTCAGCTTCATCCATTGTCAGCAGTGAATAATTTTCAGAGAAGACGTGAAGTGTGAATCCACGTCACGCAGAATTGAACATTAATCTTAACACCAAATACACTTGCTAGAGTTAGTCACTGCAAAAAACTACAGAAGAATGCCTTCTAACTCACTGAGTATTTCTGCCTTGGTTTTGCTGTTGTATAAGCTATTTGAAGTGTCCTTGCTGAAAAGATCTGCAATTTGCAAAATGTGTTTTAATTGGCAAAAATGTATATTAAGTAAGTATAAATTTTGCAAATATATCAGAATTTATGATGAAGGGTAATGGAGAATAAGTTACTTGAAATGCATCTTCACCCTCTAAAAATGTTGATGTGTATTTTCAATTTCCTGAAATTCACAAATCAGAAACTGCTATGCTGACAAATAGCTGCTGCACCCTTTTCAAGTGTAGCTGACTTAAAACCCAAGAACTTCTTGGCCTGTCATACCTTCTCAGGTCTTAAAACATATCTGTGCGCTGAAACGGTGTCAAGAGACACTTAATTGCTTAATTACTGAGAAGCATTTTAACAAAAAATAAATTTCCTTGCCTTCTTCAGCTCTTAATTGTTCCTGCCAATTCTCCACTACCATCTGTCATAAACTCCCATTTTTCTGTTCATCTGAAATATGAGTATAATACTGATTCCAAAATATCATAATAGATTCTCTGTCCCCTTTGTACTACATTTTTGTGCCGATCACTGCAGAGGCATGCAAATCTTGCTCAAGGTTGCCAGTAGCTTTGTCAATCTTCAGAGCCAAGAAGAAAAGCTCATCTGCTAGAATGACTCGTAACAACCTCATCTTTGATCACTGGGATATTGTTCAAATTATTTCTGTCCCCTCCGTTTCCAGGGCAATTTTAGATCTCCTAAGTTTTACAGTGGGATTTTGAAGCTCAAATAATTCTGTTCCTGGCCCAGGCATTGTAAAATATGAGGGAGGGTCATTCTTCTCTCTGTGTCACTTTCCTCTTAATGGTGGTATTTTATTGGTGGATTTTGGTTGCTGAATTTTTTCAAATGATGAGCCATAAACAAATGCTAGTGAATAAAAAATCTGAAATTCAGGATACTTTCTATGGAAACAGAAATTATGTAGTTCATGTTAGTTCATCTGGCCTTACTAGGAGCACTTTCCTCATTTCTTGTTACTTGACGCCAACTCCATAATTCCGTTGCTTTATAGATTGACTTGGAAGTAAGTAGGAGCTTCACCTGTACGTTCACTCTCTAGGGGAGGCCCAAGTGCAGCTGGCTTAGCTGATCAGAGATACCTAAATGAAAATGTCAGCTTAGAAGAAATGAGCGGCACATAGAAAACACACACCAGGTACATCTGGGACATGATTTTGAAATGTAGCCAATCAGAAATGACTGAAGTTTGTTGCTGCTTGCTGACTACAGGCAGTCTTTGGGGAAATAAGTCACATCTAGTCTTTCAATTAGTAGGACAAACCGTGCAGATGTCACACCAAACAAATTCAGCCACATTTCAGAAGAGGTCAGTAGAGTAAAAGAAATCAGTATGTCAATAGCACAGCACAAAACCTAGGGAATTGTCTTCAAGGTGGGGTCATACCAAATTAGTGAGTTCTGCCTGGAACCACTAAGATGGTTTTGAGAAGAAAGCTGTACTGTCCTCATTGGGAACTGGATTTCTCCATCCATTCATGAAGTGCACCATGTCTGCAACAGAGCAAAAATTGCTATTTTAAGCTTTTTCATCCCTGAAGCGTCCAAACTCACGTATGTTTAAATGGGCAGTTCAGACAGTGGCCTTTTGCAGTCATGTCCTTTTTCAGCAATAAAATGATCAGGTGCCCAGAATGATATGTGTATTTGTCTGCTAACAAGCATGCCCATACTGCCCTGCTTATAAAGGCAAATTCTAGTTGTTACTGAGATAGGTTTGAAGTCAACCTGATGCATAGAAATGAAATGATTGATATCTTATTTTTCTAAGCATGGCAGTTTGAACATTTGCTGTAAATTACATTTGTTACAGACCCAGAGTCTTTTGGCAGTGACTCTGAGTTTGGATGGACTGGCTTAACGATTTGTTAAACAAATGGTTTTCAGTCTGCATTTTGCAAATTATTTTGATTATTCAGTATTGTTTGCATGATTAGTGAGTTGCATACTTTTGTTATTCTTGTTCTCTGATTGGACTTATTTATTGAGGAGAATAAGTAACTCATTCCGTCAGTATTGTTGGATTTCAATGCAGTGTATAATACTGATATTATCTTGTTTTCTAGACAGAACTGTGAATTTCTACTTGCAAAGGTACCATGTTGTATTCAATGATTCAGCCAAATTATTCTCTAGAAGCACTGTTGAAAATCTAGTTACTAATCAATGCTTAGATAAAATGCAAATTTGGAGCAAATATACATGTGCATATGTGTACACACACCCCTTCCTATCCCTTGATAGAGAATCTGATTAGTAAATCAAGCTGCTAACATATCATTATTATCAAAAAAGCAGTCTTATCATATAATTAGGCAGGAGCGAGTCAGTCATAAAACCTGGGTTTTATTTTCATTTTCTGTGAACTTTGCAATGATATAGCAAGGATCGGATGAATCTATAGAAGCTGGTGATGTATATCCCCTTAATTTAAGTACAAAATATTTCAGGTAAGCCAAAGACATCAAAGGAAAAAAGTATATTCAGAATATGCTACAGGAAATGTGTGCATTAAATGAAGGCAAATTCCTAGACTTTAGTTTTGTAAAAACACAAGTGCAATAATTTTCTTTTCTTCTATACAGAATTTTTCTACCTGTCACTCGTGATCTGTGTCATTCTGACTGAGTGATTCTTTGGACTGCAGCAAATGAGTCTGCCTGCCAAATCTTACTTCAAACTGCAGCAGTAATGTTTTTCCTGCTACTGGCCTGTCTGATCTTTACAGAGGTCACTGCCTGCGTATCATGAAGGCAAAATAGGGCAGGTATTTATCCTTCAGATGCTGAGGTTCCTAGTCCCATGGAGCTTATGGTCTGTACTCTAAATTACACACTTGAGGTGCCAGCACAAGCACCTGCGTAAGATGTGGTAACCTCCATCAGTGGGGTGGGACTGGGACCAGTAATCTCTGCGGCTGTCCCAGAAGGATTCAGCAGAACTGACTTATATGAGCCTGTATTTTTGAAGTGAGCTATTTGTGACCTGCTAGATTCCATGTGTGCGAACTTCTGCTGTGTTCATAATTTCATTTGGTCATTTAGTGTAAAGAATAGCTGAAATGAGGGATGGGTTCTGTTGTCATGTATGGATGACAAGCTGTGCTTTTTTTTCCTGTGTTCATGATTTCCTTTATGTTTGTAATAAATCTATTTGTATGGGACACCGAGGGGTGGGATTGGGCACATCACTTTGTCCTATTACATGCTGGAAAGTAAAAGAGATTCATACGCTACTAGAGAAGAAACCTGTGTCAGCTAACCATCACCATCAGCAAAGAGACACATATCAAATGTCCCATGTCAAACAACCTTGATAACTGGGATTACAACCTAATTAGTGGGGTTAATGAGAGAATCAAAATAAAGAGGAGGTGATAAAGGGTCCTTTATTTGAATACAAACAGAAGTGCTTTTCTTGGGCATGCTTAGAAGCACGATTGTGCTGCATGTTAGCGTACTGCACGTCTTGTTGTAGATAAATTGGTCACTAGGTGGATCTCTCTCTCTGTGCACTACAGAGATGCCAGAGCCCCCTAATTCTGTTGACTACCAGCGACAGAGAGCTGTGAACGTTTCAAAACCTGTGGGTGCTTCATCTTTCCAATTCTTCCATTACTGTTGGAATCATAGATCCCAAAGAAGCACCGCATTGCAGTGTCACAAGTAGCAAATCGTGTTCTGGTGGGCCGGGTTGTGACTGAATGGTTTGAGTTTACACTAAGAGTTAAAGTCCCTGTGCAGCACCTACTATCTCATCGTTTGGTAACAAAATGTACGGAAATGCACGATACAGACAAGGGAAGGAACAAGATGGGAAGGAATGACATGACTTTATTGTTAGCAATGAGAAATACCAATATCTAGGATTGAATGGTAAGTTTACCCTTCCCCTGATGTGCATTTGAGGGTACATAGAAAAAAGTATATAGGAGGCAAAGGATCGATGGATGAAAAAAAAATGTTGTGGATGGCAAGAAACTTGAGGAGGAAAATGAAAAGAGAGTAAAGTGAGAGATAAAGAGCAAGTAGTAATATATTAGGTGCTTATCATTTCCCTGTACATACATTGGGAGCATCACAGTCAATATTACGTTGTCTTCGGATTTATTATGATGCAGAGGACATACTTTCTCATTTTACAGAACAGGATTTGATACATAAACGGATTGAACGTCTTGGTGGATGTAAGGCATAGAGCTGGCATTCATGACTTACATTAAGATCCTAAAACTCCAAACTCTCTGCAATCAAATGTGTGAGCTGGTAAATGCTGAAAGGAAGATCGTATGGAATTGCTGTTTACTTCACTATTCTCTCTGATTTGGTTCTTGGATATTTCAGACCCCATTTCTCTTTTGCTAGATACCCACAAAATCAAAATCAATAAAATTCTTTGGATCTGTTCATCTTGTAACTTAACACGGGTAGCTGAGACCACATTTTCAAATGGCTCAGAACCCAAACTCTTTTGAATATCTTTATAGGCATTTAATTGGCTATATGAGAATTAAGTTCTTTTGCATTCAACTCAGAGTCATACTTTCAACACATTTGGAAATTCCCTTTCCTGATTCTTTTGAAAGCCTAGAGTGGCATCATCAGAAACTGTTATATAGACTCAAATATGAGTAACACCAAAGGTGAATCATCAGTTAGCTAAGCTGGTACTGCAAAATAATGTAAGAACCAAAAACATTGGTCAACACATCACACACCAGATCCTATTTGACATATTTCAGTCCCTCAAACTGGTGTTCCACTGACTACAGTACACATGCCTTTAGGCTCCTGTGGAGCTAAAACCCCTTGAAAATGGGATGGAGGGCCAGATTTTCTAAAAATAAGGAGAAAGGACTAGTAGGATGTTCAGCAGGAGGTATCATATATCACAAATTATGAAGACTCTTTACAAGCCCAGAAACATCTTTAACGTGTAAATATCTGATAATTTTACTTCAAGTCCCTTCAACATTGACTTCTTCTGTGCCTAAGATAAAAGACACTTACAAAGTATATACACATGAGCTTATTTATTAGGAAAATAACAGAAACCTTTCTTTGCAAAGACTTCAAAACCGAAGAAAGTCACTGATAGGGCTGTCCTTTTTCAAGCTGCAAATGCACATCTTCAGTAAGAGGGCAGGTCACAATTCACTCGCAGCATTAAAAAAGATTTCCTACTGTGCTGACAAAGTGAAGGTAATATCCCAGACTTCTTTCTGGAGAGTTTAAACAAAGTAGAATATATAAAAAATACTGAATAGTCAGTAATGGATTTTTAAATCAGGAACAAACTAAGTCCTCCTCAAAGAAGAATTTCCTCCAAGCATAAACATCAAAGAACTTTTAATGAAAATATGACATATGACAATATCCCTTGTGAAAGGAACAGCCAGCTTGAAAGTCTCTATTTCCCTTATCTGATAAGCAGTCTCAATGACTTGTCAGTGAATAGGGATGTTTCATACAGGAATGACATTTAAAAGAAATCAAGCTAAATTGTTAGAGGCTTTTAATTTCTGAAAATAGTTGGATTTTACTGATTAAGTGTTTAATGTTATAAAACTGGAGAATGTTATAGAATAATGTGTCATTTTGAATACGATAACAAAGAGCAATGTCTTGCACCTTAAATGTCCTTATAGATTTTTGGTTCTGAAGCATACCATAGGAATGGTAGCGATATAAGTCACATTTTGGTTTGCTTAAGAAACTAGCTTGCAAAAATGTGCTGGTTTGGGGGATCATTTAATGCTACTAATATATATTTAAATATGCAGGCATTGTTTCAGAATATTTTTATGTGGGTCTGTGTTCCTGATATGATAAATTAAATAAAATTCATAAACAGTTTTGGGTCACCTAAAATTTTGCTTCCATTTATCATATGAATCACTTCAATTAAAAAAAAAAAAAGCCGACCAAACCTGAACCCTGCCCCAGCTTTAATTCCAGTCTCATGGAAAGGAAGATTGGTCAATGGAGATCCCCTGGCAGCAATGTCCTGCGATAGGTGCCTTCTCTGCTTCTCAAGTCAGGCCTAGAGCCCTGCTGTTTGTAAAGCTGGCCCTGGAATATCTGGCATATATGTAATGGAACAAACTATAAAAAAAAGTACTTCTCATTTAAACATTGCTGCGGCCCAAACATTACCAACCACTTCCCTGTGAAGTTAGAAATGGTTTTATTTGCTGAGCACACATGAAGCCTCTGTTAGCAGCACTTGGAAAGTCATTGCTCACAAGTTTTCTTCTTGAAGAAACGTTGCTGGTAGGAAAAACTACAGAGGAAACTTTTCTCTTCTAATATGATGAGCAAGTGCTGTAAAAAAATCTGAATTGTAACTTCTGAACTGCACAAAACCAGCATATGTTTCTGACTTTATGCAAAGCTTGACATGAGAACAAAAGAGACCTTTACTCCTTCATGAAGCCAGAGGAAGGTGATTGTTTTTCTTTCAGCTGTCACTGAAATTTTTTTACTGAATGGCTATAACCTTAATTCCCTTTCTAGGATGAAAACAACTGTGTTTAAGATTTAAAGGGAAGAAAATAGCAAGGCAAGAGCTGAACAAATAATTTCCACAAATAATTTAATTCCCATTCACTTTATTTTCTGGTTGTACTTCCAACTGTGACTGGAGGTAAAATCCTCATATATATCTATTTTTACATATTTTACATACTTCTTCAACAGATAGTTTCTTGGATTGTTGGTTATTGAAAGTATTGCAATTGGTAATTTAGTCTGGTTAATTACATTTCATATTCCTTTATTTTCCAATTCAGTGATGTACACAAGTAACCAACATTGTGTAAGTTACATATGTAGCAAACAAATACAGAAACATCTTTGTATTCGTTTACTGCAAGTAACTAAATCTTCATTTTCTCTATGTTCCAATTGCTAAACAAAACAGAGCAGAAAACTCCCAACTGTATCCACGCCTGTGCTCCCTAGTTCATGCAGATTTCTCACTGGCAAGATCACCTGGGTGAGAATCCCAAATGCTGTGAATTCCACCTGCCTCATTCATACTCTAAACTTAACATCAAACATATTTATTTTGTAAATTTAAAACTGACGTTTTCTTTGGTAAATTACAGTGTTGAAGTGTATCAGTCACTGAACAGAATATTATAGACATATTTTGCATATTTCCACAAACAACCGAAAGGAAGCTTGTGACTGCAGAAAAGCAGAGTTAAATAAAATCAGATTCAACAAAGGAGAATCAACATCACTGTAATGTAGAAACAGAACAGGCAAGAGCTGACGCAGGGAGAGAATGGTAGAGTGAAACAAGTTCATGCCCAGGTTCTCTTTCTGGTGCAGACAGAGCAACCCATCTCATTAATGGAAAAACAAATGTCCTTTTCATTGATGGAAGTATAGTTATTTGTATTGTTTTATTTATTAAAAAATATAACTAAAAATATAGTAAAAAATAAGTGCACCAAGACATTACTCTGAGCTAAGCAATGATCTCAAGAGTTCTGTTAAATACCAGTCAGATTTTTCAGTGTTCTGAGCCTTGCAAACATATGTGTATGTACAGTTGGAGTCAGTATGACATTTCAAAATATTATTTTTTTCTTTAATCCACCTTTGAAGAAAAATGGAAGTGTGAAGGAAAAAGCCATGAGTTCATTGGAAGAGAAGTTCTACCAGGTGCATTTAGAGTTGGAGGAAGACTATGCTGTGTTATGAGGGTAACAGTTTGAGTAATCTGTATCTGTACCACCTTATACTAAGGAACAGGATAGTGATGGTGTCAAAGACAAATTTAATTCTGCAGTTGAGCACAGGGAAAGGTTTCTTCCCTGTGCCTGTTGTTGCTTCTCCATATTGAACTCTACTTTTCCGTCATATTTGCTGATCTCCTTAAAATGAGTCTGAGAAAAAGATCTGGGATTTAAAATATCCTCTAATATTTTTATTAAACTGGTTTATGTAATTTTCATTTCATTTACTTGGAGGAGATGAGAGACTGCACTCTCAAGTTTCTAGATGACACCAAAATGAGGGGAAGGATTGATATGCTTGAGGACAGAGATGTGATGCAGATAGACCTAAACAGGCTGGGAAAATCTGAGACCTAAAGAAATTCAACAAGGACTAATGCCAAGGGCTCTCTCAGTACAGGAAAAGTGTTGATAAACTGGAGCAAGTTCATCATAGGGCCACCAAGATGGTCAGGGGGCTGGAACACTTGCCCTGCAATGATGGGCTGAGATAGCTGGGAGCCTGGAAAAGACACAGCTTCTGGATGGGATCAGCTGGTAGCCTGCTGGTACCTATGAGGAGTTTGTCAAGAATACGTCATCTTCACAGTGGTTCACGATGGAAGATCAATCAACAAGGGGCATAAATTGAAACAGAAGATGTTCAGAGTGGGAAAAAAAGAAAAAGCTTTGATGTCCTGAGGACCATCAGGCGCCGGAACAGGTTGCCTAGAGAGGCTGAGCAGTCTCTGTTCTTGGAAGTTTTCAATATTAGACTGGATAAACCCAAAACAACCTCATCTGACTTCAGAGCTCTCCTTTCTTTGAGCAAGAGGTTGTATTACAGACCTTCTAAGGTGCCTTCCAAACTAAATTATCTTGTATTCCTCTGATTTTAACCAAACCAAGCTAATCATCAGATCTGTGAGAGAAAAAACACAAAAACCTATTATCATGTGGAAATGAGAACACAGGGACAAAAACTTGTCAGCCTAGCTGACCTGAAACCA
This sequence comes from Pedionomus torquatus, assembly GCA_013398155.1. Lineage (NCBI taxonomy): Eukaryota > Metazoa > Chordata > Aves > Charadriiformes > Pedionomidae > Pedionomus > Pedionomus torquatus. The sequence continues at coordinate 460,454 of VZRU01011082.1, forward strand.
GAGCAGCATATCTGAGTGCAAATACAGTTATTAAGGATTTTGTCTTAACACCAGTGGTTAGACTCATGGAATAGCAATATGGCACAAAAATCTATTCGCTTTTGAAAAGTCTTTTCACAGAACTCTTTCTTTGGTGTTGAACTGTTGTGAAAATTTCAGACACTTGAGATGGAGTATTATGTTCTGTTGTTCTTCAGGTAGTCTTAAATGAATTCAGTTCTTGAATTCCAGTATTGTTGATGGAATAGACTAAAATCCATCCATTCAAAGTGAATTTGACGCGTAGAGGGATTTTGTAATGTATCTGTTCCACGTAAATACTGATGTAGTCCCCATAGACACTGAAAGACAGGGTAAATAAAGCCTGCTTGCCAGGCTGAAGACCAGCTTGCTAACTAGTCTGCTCTTACAGCATGACCTCCCATGCTCTCTTACTGTATTAAAATAAACATTAGAAAGAGACTTTATTTGAAAACCTCCAGAAATTCCATCTTTTCTAATGGCAGAACTATTGTTTTTCTAACAGGACAGAGCCTAAATAGTTAAACAAACTGTGACAGCAATATTTTAAAAATTTGGCTTAATAATATCCAGTCCCCCCCAAAAAAGTTAGATGGAGGTGATCTGTGGCAACTACTCCCATATTAGTAGGTGGCATTTGACTAGGCAAGGCCTATAGGATTGTGTTACACTGTATGTCAAAATCGCTGACTGATTTATACTCTTAGTGCTCCCATATGGTGATAAATAATTTCTAGCCTGCTTTTCATAATCACATGCATCTGAATTTGAAGGCAAGATATTCCATTAATATAAGCAACTGCATTACTTAGTAGAGGTGAGGAAAGTGTTTTCCAGTTATTCTTTTCTTTTCTTTTTTGACCATATGTCAAAATCATGCTTAATTACAGTGAGAGCAATTGTTCACCTGTATTTTCCTTTGATATGAGAATTTCTTCAGGCTACAGAGCAAAAGATAAAATACTCTTAAAACTACTTAGTCAACCTAATAATTCACACACCCTGGCGCTGTTGTTAAATAAAGCCACACGGTACAAAGGCAGGGAGAGACACTTTACTGAAAAAACTTGATTGGTTGCTTTATCTTCTGCCAGTACGAATGTGACTTCAGCGTATTTAACAACGCTAACAAATCTTTTCTAAAAAGCAAATGCCAACCTTGAATTTACAGCTTCACCCTTTCACCTCCAATTGTATCAAGGATAACAGTGTATTTTACAATTTCTTCTCTGGTCCCAGATAAGTAATAATTGCCACCGGAATCATTAAACAAGTTAAAGCATTTAACTTCATTATAGTAGTTCTTGTTAGTCAGGCACGTTGTGCCATTATCAGACCTTTTACATCAGTAGAAACAATTGATAAATCTGTAATAATTCTGTGTCTCAAAGATTGGATAATGATCCCTTGTAATGCTGTGACATGACACACACAAGTACTGCTTTTCAGCGTGTAATTTCTCATTTCAGAGAATGTTAACCAGACTGAAAAAAAACCTGCTTTCATACAATCTGTTCAGTGGAATGTAAATGAATGTGGGGAACATTTTCTTAATAAATGAGCCACCATTGTGATTATTTTCAGTAACATTTGCTGTACTTAATGGTACCATCCATCTAAGGATTTCTACATTTATCCTGTTTATAGGATGGTTAAAACCTTTAAGGAGGAATCATTAATTTCCTTGCAAATGTCACTGACTTTGAACGCTTTGATCATTCGAAGATTAGCCCAGCCCCTGTCATCAGTAGTCTCTGATGAGTTCAGGCTGATTTGCTTTGTACATCAAAGGCATGAAAGGACCACTCTGAGTCTCAGTCTTTTTGGCCTCACTTTTGAAGTCTCCTGAATACACATGAGCCATTTTGTTACTGGAGAATGAAAAGCAGAGGACCATTGTGCGTATGGTGGACAATGTGCTTCTGAATTTACGTTGCCTTTCATCAGGGACACAGACTGCTTCTGGAGTCTCCCCATGAGCAAAGTTAATGGGTCATAGCCATAATGATACTCATTAATATTAAAAATGGAACAAATTCCACAGACATCCCAGTATAGGACAGTCAGAATTGTTCCCCATGTGTTGCAAGGTGACAAAATACATGTAACTGCAAGGTTGATGTTCTCTACTTGTAGTCTGTGAAGAAAATAGATGTGTCACACAGAGCTGAGAAGAGTCAATCTCTTCATTGCAGGGGTTTGTATGCAAGTTTTTAATCTTTTTTCATCTTTCAGACTTAACTATATTTGTATTTTGAAAGTATGCATAGAGAAAAAAAATAACAAAAAGACCCTGACTGTTTCATTACATTTTAAATAAGAGCTATTTTTATCTGAAATGTGCATTTCAAACCTCTTTGAATTACCTGTTTTAACCTGCAAACCAGCCTATAAATTAGGTACACTTTTGCTCTGGATTTTTTGACACAGTATTTATTAAAAAGTTTTTTAAAAGCTTCCTTTTTCAGAAATTACCATGTATATTGTTCTATAGTTGTAATTTCATATGTTTATAAAATGAGCATCTGAGTCAAGATTTTCAAAAGCGATCCTTAAAATTAGTGTCTTGAATGCCTATTATAACTCCTAATAAGCAGTTTGATTTTCTAAAATGGCTGAGCAGTTTCCTTTAAAGAGGCTTCATTCCATACTGAAATTATTAAACGAGAAAGCAAGGACATATTTTGTATGGTTGATATGTCGTAAGACCTTAACAGTAAGACCATGCTAGTCTTCACAGGCTAGAAATAATGATAGTAGTGATTAGTGAGGGAACAGCTTAAAGTGCAGTGAAGAAAAACCAGAACTCCACAACACCTGTAGCAGGCTGAAAGGTTCTGGTGAAAGTGTACACGGAACGTATAAAGCAGTGCGGCTGAGAAATGGCTGTAATGTTTGTTTGGATGCATGAAGATAGCAAGTTACGAATAGTTGACGCTCTTATGTTCTACAATGTGCATTTGGGATGCTCTACAAATCACTGCTTAAAAATTAACATCAGATTAACATTTTTAAATTGCATGGACAATTTAACAGTCTTTAGAGAATGGAAAAACAAAACAAGGTAGAGGATTTCTGAAAATGGTTAAAAGAGTGTTAATTAGAGTTAATGAAATGCAAGTGAGAAAACAATGTGCACAGCGAATGTAAAATTCGGTTGAGTATTACAGTAGGGAATAAGCTGCCACACCATTTGGGACCTCCACAGCTAGTTTCAACTGACATGGTCAATGTGATTATTGTATTTCTACTATTATTGTATTTTCTGGAGAACCTATTTGATATTCAGCCTGTATTATTTGACATAGTACAGACATAGACAGTCATGGGTATCTTATCCCTGAAGATTTTATATTTCGTGTAAAATGAGCGAAACTGTGGGAAGGAAGGAAGGAAGGGAAGAAGGGAGGAAGGGAGGAAGGGAAGAAGGGAGGAGGGAAGGAGGGAAGGAGCGGATGTCATGTGACTGCTGTTCAGAAGGTGTGCAAGATATATCTGGCAAGAGCATGTAGTCTTTCTAACTCCTGTCATTCACTGTTGCCCCAAGACTATGGCTGAGAACCATCCTGTACTGATAAGAAGGTGGATGAAGTTACCTATTTGGCTGTTTCCAGCTCTCATTTTTACATGATTTTCACATGGTGTTCTCCAAATGAAAATGGAAACTGTGAAGAGAGCAATTATATGGTTTTTTTTTTACATTAACTAAAGTCTTTTCAGCCAGAGCACAGATGGCCTTCTACCAGTCTCCTAACAGTGCTCTACATACTGCTCTCCCATGGGCCAAAACATACGCTGCTGGAAAAGACAGTTTTCAAAAGAGAGCACATGCATTAGATTGTAGTAGCTCCCTGGAGTGCCAATACATGTTGTGGATGCTTCAAAACAGAGAGAGAATTTTTAGGACAATTTACTTTCTTAGTTAAGAATTAAAACAAGCTTTCTGCTGCCTTTACTGTTCAGTGGGATACTACTCAAAATACTACAGATGTTTTGGTGATTTTAAGTGCGCTGCCTGCCTCTCCCTCCCAGATCCTTTGAATATCTGTTGGTCTGTCACACTGTACACTGTACCAACATTGATATTTAAGTGGAGTACTTTTTGTTTGTATCCTTCCTTTTTTTAAAAAAAAAATTCAAGGAAAGGACATAGCATCTCCATGTAGTCTCCCCTTTGTTCACATCCTTTGATGGTCGGGTCAAAGAAGATGCACGCACACTCATACACACACACAAAAGGCTTTTAGGCCAAATTTAGAACTATGGTGGGATAGTTTTATGGCAGCAAACAGAGATCGTATGCTAAACTGCTTCTAAAAAATAATGATTTGTTGTTGCATTCAAAGCAAAATTATTAAGCTTTTGCAACCCAAAATAGTTTTGTTCTTATGTGTCATTGGGACTTCAGAAAATCTCTCTGAATAAAGATTTGGGAACCGAATTTTCAGTTCTTCAAGTTTTCATTTTGAAATATTTTAAGAAAATTGCAATAAGATGTTAATACTACGAGAGAAAAATGTGTCGTATGCCTCCAAGTGCTAGATTTGGTTAGGTATCTTTTAGTGTGTCCTGTTGTCACAGCTGAGGTCATACTATCCTGGGAGAGTTCTGTCTAGTCAGAGAAAAGTGCCTTCTCTTCACAGATATTTCAATTTATATTTTTACCCTGTTATGTAGGTGATTTCCATCATTACTTTATGTGTGTGTGTGTGATCTCTACAGGATGAAAAATGTTGTAAAGCTGTGGGAATTTTCTGGCACAGATACATTTAGATAGTGAGAGTTGTTCTGCATTGTTTAAAGCAAGACATTTTTTGATTGTTTCCATGATGACTAGATGCATCATTAACCCCTTTATTGTTGACATCCTACAGAGACCTGATATGTAGTCTTAATTATTTTAAAAGACACTTCTTTGTTACTTAGCTGGTGATTAAAAGTAAATTAAAAGATGGCAATGGCAGACTATTGTTGTTCATTAGCAGATCTAAAAACCTAATCATCTAGTAAGGGACTAATTTTCACATAATTTTTAAAACAATAAGTACACTAGTGTAGAAATTATTTGTGCTGCTTCTACCAGTTAATTAACCAAATCACTAGAGAGGGAGAGTGTGAGAGTGATTATTTTCTATTAATCGAACTGAGAAATCTAAAGTAGGAATCCCAGTCAAAGCTCTTAATAATATTCCTTACAGCAGTAAGATGAGTTTTAACTTCAAGTGCTCAACAGTATTGAGGATTCTAGCAGGGAAGAATAGGAAGGGCAAAGGCAAGAGCAAGGAGACCAAAACACATGTTCAGAATTTTGCAGAGACAAAAGATGAATTATGCTGCAGGAGGCAGTGATGGAGTAGATGCAAGAAACCAGCCATAAATTTTAGAGCTACTGAAAAGAAACCATTTCTAAAGAAATATTAATTAGAATTGGTTGAAAAATTCTTTAAAACTTACCTTTAACAAAAATTTCTTGTGTTTAGCAAAAAGCAAAACCTCAAATTGGTTGATTCAAATAATGCTCCAGCTCTCAGCATTAATTGTAGTTAGTGCTTATGCTCCTCTTTTTTTCTTCATTTTCAGGCTTTTATCTGGCAGATGGTGGTTCGTGTGGTGAAATACAACAGTGATTGTTGAGGTTGAAGTCTTGCACCTCTCTCATAAACTTGCAGAGTACCTGGCAGGTAGGACTGATCATCATAGATGGTATCACTCACTCCTATGGAGGAAATATCTTGTCTTGGAAGGAGCTGATATAAAGGCAAGAAGTGATGGTATAATGAAGTGATGGTATAAAGGCAAGATTTTAATACACTTTTAAAACTGTGATTACAATATTTCAGCTTTGATACATTATATGGACATTTTAAGAAAAGCAAAGACAAATTAACACGCAGTTTGGAAAAAAGCTGTAATTGGCGGAAAGTTTGATCGTTCAACTGATAGAAAATTCCAAGATACACACAGGTAGCAAGGAAAAAAAAATCTCTTGCTATTTGAATTTTAAAAGGATGTTCAGCTGCAGTGGAGGAGCAAAACCCTGGAAGCTGTAACGTCTGTTCCTCTGTCACAAAAATTCAAAAACTTCAACCACAATGTCCTGCTTAAATTCATTAAGTCCTTTCTCCTAGAGAAAATTTTGTGTGACACTGCAATTCACTCAACTTTCTGTCTCAGTTTACATGAGATACATATACATTAAAACTTTGATGTCAGATGCAGAAATACACCTTGTGTACATGGTGCAGTTTGGTGGGGTTTCTGTCATGAGTAGGAGCTCTTGTTGTAAGGAAGAGAAAGACCATTTTTGAGCTCTATATCTTCCCTCTTCCTGCTTGTGGCTGTTCCTTCCCTAACAATCTGTTTGTCTCTTCCGTGGTCCTGGTTTACTAGTCCTGCTTGCAAGCAGATTGCTAGAAAGTGGATAAAAAGTGAACCAAAAGGGACGGAAACACAGTGTGAGCAAATGGTTTCTTCCAGTGAAGTGAATAATATCCAGTAGTGTTACCCCAGCTCTGCTGCTGTGGATGCACTGATTTCTTTAGGAAAGAAAAAAAAAATAATATATATATAAAAGGTAAAGCAAGCTGAGAATTTTATCTAGAGTAGTTAAAGAAATCTCTAGTGTGGTCCCCCTTGGGTGTAGTTCCCCAGGCGATGCTTTTGACAATGGCTTTGACTTACAAATACATTATTGTCTTTTCTATATTCTTGTCTCAAATAGCTAGATGTGTTTAGTTTCATGTCTAATGTTCCTTATAATTTTCTTGGGTAATGATTTCTTCACCTTTATACATTGTGTAGGTTAAAGTTTGTATGTGCACGTTTATCAATGTTTTGATATATCTTATTAGTGAATCTCGTTTTTGCTTTGTTTGTTATGAACATCAAAAATTAATGGGAAAATTTATTAGAGAAACAAATACTGATTATATTAACCTTGACTTCATTCTAAAACTGCTGTAGGATCTTTAAATGCGTACCGATTTCCTCTCCTTTGTAATCACAAACTGCATATTTATTTTTATTTATGGAAGCTATTTGAGAGAATTGGTTATTGCTCAGCTTTGACTGAGTTTTATATAAAAGTACAGGCTGAGTCAGTAAAGGAAAAAAAAATGACCAGATGGTAACCTCAGTATGGGATAGAGATGAATGTGAATCTAAAATGAGGAATGTCCCAAATAATGAGGGTCATTTGAGAGTAAGATGGTATGTGCACTTTGTGGCCATGAATAATGCATTGATGTAGGTACTTCAGTAATCATGATGCATGAGTTCTCTATAGAAATTATCACAAGATCAGTTTTACATGGGAAACAAGTGCTTTAGGTACGTTAATTATTTAGATTATGTAGCTGAGAGAAGAAAAATGTTTGAATTTTGTATTCCTGCTTTTAGTCTGGCTGTCAAAGAAGGAGAAGGGCGAACTGGGGAAAAAATCCTGTGTGACCTTCCCAGGCACAACTCTGTCGTGGCAGAGATTATTCTCTCCGTTGCTCTTTTCCTTTTTACCCATCTAGATGGCAAACTCTTCAGCTCTGCAAATGAGCGAACTCAAATTCGAGTTGGTCAGAACACACTATCCCACCTCAAAGGAACTGTGAAAGTCAGCCTGTCCCACCTGTTATTCATCGTGTGAAAAGTTACACATGGAATTGACGTGGGGGAGTCTCTCTCTAGAAGGACAAGTCACAGCAGTTTCCCTTGTGTAGTTACCCACTTCTTTTCCCCAGAAACAAAGCCAAGGAAAAAGATGTTACTCTCCTTAGTTTTAATTCTTCACCCTGCTAACAGGGAGAGGTGTTGAAACACAAGGCAGCTACATCAATGAGAAAGGAAATGCTGGTGCTATCAAAGTGATTTGCCATGGGACGTTTGCTGCAACATGAAAGCTGCTTAGGGCTCAGTTGGTGAGGTTGTTGATTCTGCAGAAATTTTAGATACAAGCCTTTACTGATTGTTCCTCTTATACTAGTTTCAGCCAAACAGCTGACATTCAGGCCCTCATGGTAGCAGAAATCATGCACTTGCCAACTTTGCTACTTGAAACAATAACTGTCTCAGAGGCACCTTTGCCCTGCTGGTCCCCTGTGATGCTCTGTGCTCTTTTCTATCTTTCCTCTTTTGCGGGCAGTTGCAGAAGCAATTATGTTGTTCTCTGTTTCTTAAGACATGCTCAACGAAAGTCTAGGGGAAGGCTGAAGCAGAATTCTTTGCAAATAGAGAAATTTTTTTTGTTTCTTATCAAAAATGAAAGCTCTTTTCTTGCTGGAAAGACTCATTCCCAAAGATCTTCACTGAACAAGTAAATCTTCTCTTTCTCCAACGATAATTTTCCACATAGCTCTTCAGCAGCATGCTCAGACTAGGACTGATCATAAGCTTGTTTTTGTCCAAATTATCAATAAATCTTGTAGGGATAGTAACTTCTAACCCATCTAACCTCCAAACTCTTGCTAGTTCCATCAAATCTAGTATTTCAGTGGACTGGATTATGGACTTCAGCTGCAGTTACTTCCATTTCCCTGAAATCACAAGTCTTTATTTTTGGTAGTGTTAATATTATGGGTAATTAGGGAAGAGCTCTATGTGGAACTTTTTTCTGGGGTTTAAGAACATGTGGGATTGGGTCCAGTTTCTCCTGAAAGCTCAGTTGATTAAGAGCATGTTGTCCCAGAATGTTTATTTTGCAGGGCTGCTTGTTCACTGTTTACTTCTGCCAGAATACAGTTGGAACAGGCAAAGTACCATTAACCTCACTCTAAAAGCGAGGTATGAGATTTTAAAAAGAGTGAGCAGATTACAGCCCATCTGTTAAAGCAGAGAATTTATTTGGGAGAATAAATGTGTGATGTAGACCACCAAAATCACAGCCATTCAGATAACACCCCAGAGACCTATCGTATGTCTGGTGAGGTAACTGGAACCCCTTTGGGGGGTCAAGGATCACACCTTCTTCAGCTGAATTTTCTTTCTCAATTCCAAGTGAGACAAAGCTTTTAGTTTACCATCTCCATGTTGAAAATCCTTGCTGCTTAGCTGAGTGGATGTGGGCATTCCTTTAGCTACATAAAGATTGGTCCATTGACCTTCTTTCCTAATTTGCTCAATTTATAACTGGAAATAAGGAAAAACTATGTAATCGAGAAAACAAAAACACAGAGAAAAAAACCCCTCAATTTTATCTTAGTTATCTGAAAAAATATCTAACATAGCAATAACTTTTCCTTATTCTTGTGCTTCAGTTTCTGTACCATTCCTGACACTTACTTGGGCTGTAGGTATTGAATTTTATTGAATTCAAGATTTTTACATTTCTCCATAGAATCCTGCCCATAGAATCTCTTTTGGAACAGAAATCTATCAAACACGCAGTTTGCCTTTCTCCCACATGCACAATCCCACTCCTTGTTAACTTTAAGGCCATTTCGACAGATGTCCAAGTCCTGGCTTATTAAATCAGGTTTGGGGTTTTTAAAATTTATTTTACGTGGCAGTATTTGGCACTGGTTGTTTGGAACATCTTTGTTGTTAGTAGTAGATGACTCGTCTGGAAATTCAGTGTGCAGAAGAAAACAGAAGATGTTTCAAAATGAAATTCACTCTCTGATATGGATTGATGGCACCTTACCAGGTCCTATCCTTCCTCAAAATTATTAGCAGTTTCAGAGCACTGAACATAGCATTTAGAAATCCTGAATATCTGTTGCTAGTTCTCTTTCTTCTTATATAAATATATCTATAATAGAGAAGCTTTTCTTAGTGTGCATTAGGTGTGTTCCCTCCTGTCCAGATGAGACTTACCACTTTTCAGGATACACAGATTTCGGCTCTTGGTCCTGGACATGAATGAACTCGCCCCTTTTGAGGATCTTTCTATTCCTCTGGGTGTTGCAGTGTGTTCAGGCTTATCAGTGGACAAGCTCTAACAATACAAAATGCAGTTCCTTACAACACAAATTTAGATAATGGAATACATTTACAAAATGTAAAGAACAAATTGCAGCGTTAAGATTATAGTAAGTCATACCAATCATATTTGTTGCTATAAAACCCCATCTAAATTGCAAGATTGGCTAATTACCTTCTGCAACCTCCCCTTTGGCTGGCTTGACACTGAGAGTTACAGCTTTCCAGATCTGACCATTACCCACGGCTGTTAAACAGTCTGAGGGTTAAATATGAGACCAGCTCAGAGACGATGCTGTAGGCAACTTCTTTTTTTTTTTTTTCTAGCACAGTTGGGCATACATTTTTTTCCCTTTCTCTTATGCCCTTCAGTTCCTGAGATAGTGTGCTGTGATGTAGCATGTTAAAGTGGGAACTACAGTGTTTCCTCTCATCTTCTGTACTGTAATTTTATTACCATTTCTATACGAGTGTTAATTAACACTTTCTTTGCTTTAGTCTTCAAACTGCATTCTCCTCTTGCAGCTTTTGAAGATGTGTTTTGGTAAAGCTTTATATCTCATATCATAGGAAATATTCAATATATGCTTGGCTTAATAGATTCTTTTTCTGTCTCTTTAAACATCATGTAGAAACAAAACAGATGGCAAAACTGGGAACGGGATGTTTCTCTTGGGTAATACTTCAGTTCAAAGTCACTGTCAATTTTAGGGTCCCTTGTGATGATCCCATCTCTTTTAGAATACAAGGACAAGTTATCCTTAGAAAACATAGCAGGAAAATTACAAAGAGTCTAACAGGAAAAATTTCTCTGTACATTTTATTTAAAGCCTATTGGATCTGTGCCACGGGGAATAGTTGCAATTGGAATTTTAAAAAGCCCTGGATCATTTCAGGATACTTGCAGTTCTTACTAAAATAACAGTAATAAAATTTCACGGTTCAGAGCCTTCACCGACCACAAAAGGAGTCAGGAACGCATTTTCCTCTTATCTACACAATAGCGTAATTGGCTCAGGGCACTGGAGGAGGTGTATCATCCCCACACAAGACAACAGGTAGCAGACTATTTACTGAGGTGAGACTGAAGGGACCAGTGGGCTGGTCCGGCATAGCGGTGTTTGCAGTCTTTATGCTGATGTAGGAGCATATTTTTGGGACTCAGATTTCCTATGTTGGTATTTTATTATTACCTCTTTTGCCAGTAGAAACAGGAGAACCATTGAATTAAAATTCCAATGCTTTTACTTTGTTTCTGAAGCTCTTGGTAAAATTCATCCCCATCTTTAACTGCTTCCTGAGTACCATTAATCTAAACTCAGTTGGGTACCAGGAGTTCTAGGATCTGTCCTGCTCTGCTTCTCTGGAGAACTCAGGACTTCCTCTGGCAGGCAGCAGTGAGCGAGAGCGCTGCTGCCCTGACACCTAACACTGATAACGAAGGGGGGGTGCTGTGCTCACAGAAAACTTGCACTGAAGGTACAACCATCTCAGATAAGCAGCATTTTGCAAGAAAGTAGCACTGCAGAGAGGAAGCTCCCACATTGAACTTACCTGGTGTCTGTATTAGAATAATTCTCAGCACTTGCTGCCTTACCCATGAATTCTGTATGGTGGAGAAGTAGGACATTAGGACCCCAGGCTTTCGGGAACAGCAGATAATAGGAAAGTCCCATCTGAGTGCTTAGGCAGCAATCTGAAGTATTCCAGAAGAAAGTATTTTTTTAATATGACTGGAGGTGTAAATATGACTGGAGGTTAAAACAACTAAGTCTGCTCCATTGCCTAATTAAATTCTCTAGATAACATGCAGTTAAATCAAGGAAGCTGTATAACGTATGCAGTAGCACTTTAAGGGAAAAAAAAAAAAACAAAACAAAAAACAAACAAATCCCAAACATCTTCCTGCTCTATCTGAGGCTTTATTCCATTTTGTGTTTTGCATTCTCCTTTCTACTTCTCTCAGTTTCTTTGATTTTAAAAAATGTAGTTCACCCAGACAGAATATACTGTACTCATCTATGTACATTTAGCTGTGCTGCTTTGTCCTGAATATACCCCCTGGCATGTAACACCTTCCAATGCGCTTCCCAGAGTAAGTCATAGCTTCTTGCATCTCCTTTGACTGCTGTCATTCTTCATGTTGGTTCCAAGAGTCATCCTGCCAGCTGTCCCACTGCTGCGTGCGTTCAGGAGGCTGACAAGCAACTGAACTGTTGCACATTTTATGAATGAGCATAAACTTAGACTTGATGGCACTTGCAGTAGAATTCAAAGGACAGGGAAGACTTTGTTCAAGCGCTGACATGACTTTGAAAGGGCAGCAAAGCAATTTTCCCTCCCTGTAACCCCATCAGCCAAAACCAATCAAACTAGAACTATAAAACAAAAACATATCTGAAATAAATGTTCCATGGCTTACATACCAATATTTATTTGTTTTTAATTCAAAAGCAGGCTTTCACTTACGTTGATTTTTTTTTTATATATATATTTTCAAGATGTATTTTTTGGGTTGTCAAGTAATTTAGAGAAATACTAAAGGGAGGATGTATTAATGGTTTTAAGGTTAATGACATCTTTAGCCTATTGGGCTGTGTCAGGCTGTTGCTAGGATTTTCTCCTGCAGCAGTGGAACCATCCTTTCATGCTAAGGGCTGGACTCCCATCCCACTGCTGCTTCTGTTAATACTGACATGTGAAAGGGTTTGCTCAAGATCATGTCCAGTCGGTGAGGGAGATGTAAGGAGATGAGAGTTTGAATCAAGTTATATATCACCGAAAATAACATGTGAACCAAAGAGAGTTTTCAGAATCCTGGTGTTCACCTTGGTTTACACTGTACATTACAGAGAAAGGGTTTCTGTTTCACAAGGATAATGAGAAATACAGTGTGATTAATTTTGCATCAGAGTGCATTTTTTGAAAGTGCGAACTGGGTTTTTAATATATATATAAATTGTCATGTCTTCATTTTCCTTTTATCTTCATTCTTAACCTTCTTAACACAATAAGAAATGAAAGGACTTTCTGATTTAAAATTGAAAAGGGGTGTCATACTTTAGAGGGTAAGAACCTAGGAAATTTGTTTGACTAAGATATATGTGTATGAGCCTCTATTAGGTGCTAATGACACACATCACTAGAGGCATTATCTTTAAAGTACTGAGCATGGATCTTATTAGAATAAGAGACATCATCCAAATAGTGGTTAATTGTTTGTTATTGAGTGCATTATTATTCCCAAAAGGTTAGGGTTGGTTATTCAGAAAATTAGGCTTTAATGCAAACTTTTTGCTAGGATCAATGAGAGTCCTGTCAATGTGTAAAAGTGGTTCAGTTCTTCCTCCTCTCATTCTGGCTATTTCTTCACTGTAAAGGAAAACTTTAGTAGTACTGTCCGTCTTTCCAGCTGCAGCTGAATTTCCTTGAGTATCCGTGAATTTCTAATACTAGTAGCCTCATCGTGGTTTTCATTTAAAGTATGTGTCAATAACAATTCAAAGATTCCTAATTGATTGTTCTCAAGATAAATCTAGAGAGACTGTGAAATGTCCGTTGTTTTGGCAATTCTTTGGTTTTGAGAATGTCAGAATAGCTGACAGTATAATTAAAAGAGCTGGTTTACTATCCTGTGGGTCTCCTGGGATCGGTTGCACTTGTCACACAAACAAATCAATCCACCTGTGGTGGAATTAAGCTTTGGACCGTGAATTTTGCAGCTATATGACATCATGCATTTTCAAAACATCAGCCTTGGGTATGGATTACAAAATAATAAAGTATCTTCTTATGGTTGCTCTTTATAAAAGCCCCTGTAGTCTTTCACTTTTAATCTCATATCTAAAAACTTCACTACCTTTTTATCAACAATTTCCTCTGAATTTAATCATCAGAAGCACTGAATAGAACATTTGCACTGAACTTCTCCAAAATGTATGGGTTGCAGAATAAGCTATTCAGTTCCTCTGAAAGGATTTATAGTTATTATGGTGCTGAGGAGAGCGGATAAATAAGCTGATAACAGGAAAAAGAAAAGATGGTATTTCCCTTTGGAGGCTAAATTTGGTGAGGTTTAAATTTGCAAGCAAATGTGCAAGGTTCTTTTCACTAAACCTCTCCAGAGTAGGACTTTGCAGCTTTCTAGCTATTTTGTCATGTCAGAATAGATGTTAGGAAGGCTTGCCTGAATACAATGCATGAGTCCTTTCAGATATTCCATCTATCTGTCATTTCAGTTAGAGTTTGGATGGTTGACTTTTGATTATTATAGAGGTCTGATGTATACTTGTAGCAACTACACAGAGAAATCGCCCTTACTCTGGTGAGTAGTAAGGGTGACTGCAGTTGTCAGCCACATGTCTAATATATGCAGGTGGGATTCTTGAAGTCAGTGGACTTCTTTCTTTCATGGACAGCAAAGAACATATTGGGAGTTTTGTAAACTATTACTATAGGTTTTAACTCCCCCAGTCATGACTAATGACGCAATCTGATTAATATTCTGACATAGCTTTCTGCTGCTGGAGCAAGTCTGGTTTCCCAGATCTCAGGCAATGTGGGATCACATCTGATATGATACAGCGAGTCCAAACTATGCGATGCTTCAGCTCAACTTGCTGGGTGATCTATGGAGTGGGACATCTGTGACAGCTACACTGGAAGCAATCTTCTCACACGGTAGCAGTGAGCTGAGATAATACCTAAATCTGTGAAAAGAATCAATGAAGATACTGGAGAAAACAGAGTGAGGAGGCCCTGGGCCTTTGTCTAGATATCTTGGCACTCCTTCTGCTATGAGGAAAAGAACAGGTCCGTGGTACAAAAACCCAGTATGTTACAGATCAAAGAAAAAGATCGGCTCTCTTACAGTAGCTGAAACCACCACTGAAATTTCTGACATGCATATTGATCCCAAAACAAAATGGTGTAGGTATTTAAATGTCTGAAGGGTTGGACAGTTTTGCCTCAAATGTGGATGTTGTTGGAGATAATAAGGAGTCTTTTACTATTATCTAGGATCAGATAATAATTTCCTTTAGCCTGCCAGGTAGGTTGGAAGCCTGGTTATGTTCCTGCTCTCCCTTTCACCAGTCATTCCTGTTTCCAGTAAAAAACATTTTGGCATCCTCTAGGAAGCACGATCACTGGAAAAACTCAACATAATCAGTGAATTTACAGTCTCATTATTCCCAAAAGCTGTAGGATTTCTCTCTGTTCATATCCACAAACTATTTGACCTTTTGACTTACTAAAAGTATCTCAATGTTTATTGTGCATTTAGTACTATTTGAGTTATTTAGATGGAAGAACAACAAAGCAAAATATTAGTCTAATATTCCTGAATGAACAGGATCTCATTTCATCTGTACACTGATAATTCACCGGATTCATTTTAGTAACACTGCACACTGCAGGAGTAATGAATACAATACAGTTGTATGGAATTCTGAGAGATCATCCAGTCCAGCTCCCCTGCTAAAGCAGGATTGCCCAGAGCTCGTCACACAGGATGACATCCAGGCGGGGCTTGAAGGTCTCCAGAGAAGGGGACTCCACACCTTCCCTGGGCAGCCTCTTCCAGGGCTCTGCCACCCTCACCAGGAATAAGTTTTTTCTCATCTTTGAATGGAACTTGCTGTGTTCCAGCTTGTGCCCGTTGCCCCTTGTCCTGTCACTGGGAACCACTGAGAAGAGTCTGGCTCTGTCCCCCTTTAACCTCCCCTTAGATTAAGTATTAATAAGGTCTCCCCTCAGCCTTCTCTTCTCCAGGCTAAAGAATCCCAGCTCTCTCAGCCTTTCCTCATCACGGAGACGCTCTAATCCCTCAATCATCTGATTCCATGAAAAGTAATTCAGTGACTTCATAGTTGTTATTTGGAAAGCCTTGTGTGGGAAAAAGTCAGTTCAGAGCCCTAATATGCAAACTGCCCCACAGTCGTGGTGCAATAAAAGGAGGCATTCTAGCCGTATCAGTGATTTTCACGCTTTCCTAGGTTTGCATGAATGCTTTGGATTAAATCTGGATATAATTGCTCACCAAGTTAAAATGCCATGCCCTCAAATCTGTATTCTAAGATACATTTGGCCTTATATTTAGTGAATGGCCATTTGATGGGTGGCTCAGTAATTTCAAATAGATTGGTGAAGGGCAGTGCAGCTGTGGAGAAGGCTGCCAGAGAAAATAGCCAAAGGGAAGAGTAAAAATAAGTAATAGATTGTGAGATGATGAGAGGTGCATCTCTCCCATCTCTCCCCAAAATAGCATAGTTTCAAATGTATTTCTGCTAGGATGGATACTTACAGCTGGACAGCTGTTTATATTGCTTTTTTAGCACTGGTTTGGCAGGGTTTTGTAATAGCAGAATAGCCTTCCCTTGTCTGGACTTGCCTTTGCTTCTTGCATATTGCACTGAAATAACCCAGCGGGTGGGGTTTTGCAAGGAAATGTCCCAGGAAAGAGGAGCCTGATGTTGGGTTGGAAGAGGTGCATGTAAGGAATAGGTATCCAAAACTTTGAAGTTAATCTGCTTTCTAGAGGTCTGTCGTGGTTTCAGCCAAATTCACCAAAACCGGAGTGACAGATGTTCCCCCCTCCCCCCTTTTTGTCAGAGAGGAGAGGAAGGAGTTAAAGAGATTCAAGAGTTTAGAACAAACTAAACTACTTTAATGAAAATATAAGTAATATAATAAAAAGGAAAATTAGGAAAAAGAGGGAGTATACAGTATATACAAAACCGTATCAAGCTCCCAGGATGACGACCACGTCACCAGCAGGCTTCAGGAAAAGTCCCAAACTGGACCCGGTGATCGACAGGAGCCAGATCTGGAGTCAGGAACGCTCGGATCAGGATCAAAGGCAGACGNGAGTTTCACTACACAGATTTATCTGCCTTCTAACATTGGTTATTTTAATGAAAAATAATTTTGTCATAAAAAGTGTATTTTTCAATAAAATACTAATTTTAGTGGAAAAATACCTGTTCTGTTTACGGAGATTTTGGAGAGTAAACTGAAGTGGGACCCTTCAAAGCTGTTCTGCTGTAGTGAGGAATTTTGCCACATAGTTTCTTTGCTTATGGGAAGAAAGGTGAAACCAGGGATGTTTCAGAGCATCCCACTGTTTCTGTCCCACTGAAATTTCAGGTACTTTAAGCTTTGTTTTCAATAACAAGACAAAGCTTAAGAAGTTATATTTATTATTATTGAACGAAAATTTCCAAGATTACTTCATTGAAAGCATTCTAAATTTTTAGTTAATCCTACAGGAATCATAAAAAGCACTAACCTTTGTAGTTAGCTTGAGACAGAATAATTTAATGCCCTCATTTTTTTCTGCAGACCCAGTGAGGTTACTTATCCTATGATAAATTAAGCTGTGGTATCCTATGATGCCAACTGCAGTAAAGATGAAGAGGCCATCGTCATGTACTCTGAAGTAATCAGGACTGGAGGTTTTGTGCGCTTTTTGTTCCCAAAAGAGAAAAAACAACCCAGACCTTTCAATACAGGCATTTGAATAATTTAAATATTTAAAAAGGTACCTTTTAAATGAACAACAAGATATATTTTGGGTTATCTTATTAGCTGTGGCTAATGAGCTATTTCTGGTCATTCCCTAGTGCAGCTTTCTCATACTGTAATGAAAGTACCTTGTTTCAAACAAAGGTAGTGAAAGAAAGTCTACACATTGGACTAGTCAGAAAAAAAAGGACTATTTCTGTTTTGTGCTCATTTCCCCATACATTCTTTAAATTTTTGAAGTTAGAGTTTTAATGTGGTATCAATTTTATTTTATACAAAGTGTTTTCCCGTATCTGTGAACAACTGTGACTGAAAAGAGCAAGTAAGAGAGAAATTTGCTCAGAACATGTAATTACATTAAATTTAGTGCTATGAAGCAGAGTAAAAGGAATTTTAGTATCATAATATCTTAAGAACTGTGTGCTAACTGTGTGTTATCTTAACAACCGTGCAGTTTTGGAATGTTCTCCAAGAACATTCTCCTTTCCTTTTTACCTGAATTAAAATTAGGCTGAACAAAGTAGTAAGATGATTAAATGGGCCTTTTCTGCATATGTTTGCTTAGTGTTTCAAGACACAGAATTAACATAGTCCTGCCACTTTTGTAACTGGAGTAGCAAAATACATACATCAGCAATTCATCAATGCAGAGTTTACTACACTACTCATGGGAGCATAGTGATAGCCAAGTTTGTGGCTGAGAGAGGGATGAGAATTCATGCATTAGATTTGATTTTTAAGTAATGAAGACTGGAAGAGCTATGTATAAGCTATAACAAGAATATTTTTTTTCTTTATTTTTGTTTAATGCAGTTAGATTTTTTTTTGTGCATATCCAGACACTTGTGCAAGTTCTCTTTCTTCTGGGTTTCAATCAGAAATACGCTGAAGGACAGAGATGTTCCTGTTTTATGATGTTTCCCTCCAAGCAGCATGAAGTAGTTCAACATTGTATGGAGCTGCTCAGACAACTTTTTTAATACTGAAACTCAATAACTTTGAAGGCTAATTACTTAACTTGGAGGATTCATTATCATAGTGGGAAGGGCCAGTTACATCACTAGTTCTGTCATAGCTGGCCCTAACCCAACAGCGTGTCAGAGATTTAGCATTCAAATGTGTCTTCCTTTGTCAGGAGAGATCATGACCAGTTTAGTTGCTGCCTCATTTTACAATGTTTAGATTAAGTTTTATTACATTAAATCCTTGTCATCGGTGCAAACTCTAGGTCTCCTTGATGTGCTTCATTATTTGGCATGCTAGTTTAAAAATTGTATCATTTGGATATGTGTGCACTGTGGGTCTAAAATGTGCCTCGGCTTCTTGCTGACAAAGGATTTCTGAAAATACCTCTGCCTGTTTATTGCAAATTTGCAGGATTTGCTAGTCATAGTCATACCCACAGATTCTAGGCTGTAGCGGTGTATCTGATTTTAAACATACAAGGAGAGATGCAGAGTGGTCAGAGCCAGACCAGGGATAGAAACAGATATGATCAGAGAAAATATGCTCTTTCAGAAAAGATTGACAGAACTGGGCTTGTTTAGACAGGAAAATACAACTGACATGAAAGAGGATACCAGTCTTAAAAGGAATAAAGGTTATCACAAGTAGGAAGGTAATAAATTGTTCTCCATGTCCATTGCAGATCGGGGTAGGGGATAGGACAGTAAGTAATGTGATTCTTTTCCAGTGAGGCAGCTTTAGATTGGACATCAGGAAAGAAAAGCAACCAAAACCACTTTTCTAACTGTAACAATAGTTAAGCACTTGGATATGTCACCCCGGGAGGCTGCAGACTTTTCCACACATTAAAGATTTTCAAGAGCAGATTAAGGAAACAGCTGTCAGAAATCATTTTGGTATAGCTTCTCCTGCCTTGTTGAGGAAGATGGATTTTATGGCCACTGTGAGGTACCTTCCTGCCCTATATTAGAAGACTTAATAAATTTCACTTTTTTTCATAGGAGTCTTTTCTTAAACAAAGATTGTTATCAAATTTAGTTTTTCATTGGATATGGGAGTATAGGAATGTATGTGTATATATATGTATCTCCAAATTTATTCCTTAATTATTGCTAAGTCATTGCTAAATTATTGTCTAAGCTATTAACTATTTCTCTCTCTGGTCTCCATTATAAAAATCTTACCGTACTTCTTTGCAGTTTTGCCTCTGAGAAATGGGGAGCAATAAGGAAAACGGTAAATGTTAACCCTCTGTTCCTGTCAGCTCTAATTGCAATACAAAATAGGATCTTGATTGCTTTATACAGGTGAAAATTCAGAAATAAATTAGATTTTTAATTCAAATTCAGGTAAAATATTTCAGTCAGTCATAGTTTTACCATTTAGCAATATGTCACTCCATGACCCGAATCCAAATTTTCACTTGCTGTTTTTTAATTAATAACCAATATTTGGCTTTTCCTTTGGAATTCAGTATTAACTAATCTGTCGAAAGTAAAGCATTTAAACACCGTCTGTACTTTCCATGGCTTAGAAGTGGCAAACCGTTGCAGCTAAAAATTGTAACAAATTGTCAGTCCTCATGCAAAACCATAATGCTGTGAATTTTAATCTACAAAATGCCTAAAATTTAAAAGAACATTAAAAAATAGGCATAATTACAAAAAATAAAGTAGTCTAATAAACATCACCAATAGTAGTGCAGAGGTAAATACATCACATTCAGCATGGAAATGTTTGTCTTACACTGAAAACATTTTTGAAATTCAGTGATTTTCTTGTAATAACATAGTTGCAAATCAAGAGAGCATGTGGCATCACAATCCTTGGCTCTTGATACTCAGGAAATACTCGCCTGGGTGTTTTTCCAGTTTTATGTGTCTCCTTGCTATCTACTTCCTTTAGTCATGTTGTTGGAGTGATGTAGGACTTTGCTAGTGATAACGCCTCGGGCTACAACTCCAAAAAGAAAAGTGTTTCACAGGCACCTTAACCCTAGTCTCTCAAGCAGTTGTTATTGTTGTTTGGAGTTCATTTGCTTTCCCAGTGTCCCAGAAATAATGAAATAATTAAGAAACCCCCTTCCAAGGGTATATCTTGCAATTCAGGAAAAAAGGTTAAGCTCTATAATCCTGAAGAAGACTTTTATTAGAAATTACTTTTGCTTTCTTTACGTACGACTGAACATAAACATAAGTAAAAAATCCAAAACTGCGAAGTTCCAATACTTTTTTGGTGCACGCTTTGAAAATAAGTAGAGGAGGAACATAGAGTCCAGCTGATTAGCCTTAATTTTCTTTTAGAAGTAATTGAACCCGTGCACACACAGCTCTGGATAAAGATTGCCTATGTTACTGAAAAATTTTCCATGAAGGAACAAGTAAAGGTAGCGGTAATAATCTAGATATGTTTCCTTTCCTGCAGGAGGCTTTTCCAACAACTTTGAAGTGCTTACTTACTTCTAGGTGGAGAAAGATAGAAAAAGACAGGGTTTGCCAAATGTTTCTTTTTTGTTTGAACTTGGTACTTCTACAGCTGCCTTTCTGTTTCTCTGGTCTGTATTATATGTATTTTCCAAAATGTTTGTTACTTTCCCTAGAATAAAAATTAAACTTCAGCTTCAATTATGGCATCACTTTTATGCAGAAATGTAGTATTACAAACAAAATAGCTGTAGAAGGAAGCATCCAGTCGAGGGTGAGAACCAGCTCAGCTCCTCATTCCAATCTGTACTTCTGTTCTTCATATGTTTTCTTCTGAGGTGAATTCTGGATAATTTCTTCTTCAGTGCAGGGTAGAGGCTTAATATAGCTGATGAGTAATTCAGTAATTCATACATGCTCCCTAAAATAATTCTAAATTCAGATACACCTTCACTCATCTGTGAAAAAGATTTGGGTACTAATCTTCTCTTAACTGCATCTTAGTATACGGACTAATTATGTCTTTTATGTAGTAATAACATACAGATACATTTTGAGTACTTACATATTAAGAGGGGCATTAATAAACATGCCATCTTAATAAAAAGGAGAAGATGCAGTTTGGTAGGTACTGTTCTCCTGCATCATGGAATGTTTTGGAGAAGAAGATCCTAATTATCACAGTATATTTAATATAGGTTCTAGGATTCTGCTTTGCCCATTTTCATTTGAAGATTAAGAAGGCTTTTCTTAAAAGGGTGGCAGGGGACTTCAACCATGATTACTTTATGAAATACTGTATGCTCAGAAATGGAGTATGAATATATATGTGCACACAGACATAGAGAGCAGGTAAAATTTTGACTGGCCTTATATACCAACTTCGTTCTTTTTACATTTGATTCCATCTCTTCCTTCTTTTCACAGCTTTAATGAAATGGAAAACTAATGAAAAATGTTTGCAGTTCTGATTATAGAGCAGTGAGCAGTACCGGCTCTGAGTGTGTGCACGTATGAATCACAGCTCAGATGGATGTTTGATTGCTTGTGTGGTTTTATACAGGTTATGATTTGTGATATCAGGGAGGACCAGAAATTTTCAATACATTACATTACAGAGCACTTCAAACCTGCTGTGGAAAAACAAGTCAAGTGTTCTGCTAGCCAGTTGCTATCCCCATTATTATGGAATGCTTTAGGACGATTCCTTTTATTCATACCAGTTGTGTGGTTTAATTTAAATACTAAGCCTCTAACTTGCTGCCTTAAGTTTGAAAGGGTATTTCTTAAAAATGGAGAGAATTCAATCATTGGTTGAGGACACAAACATAGTATAAATAAACCCTGTCTTCATATGTCTGATGATTTCTGATTTAAATAGTTTTTATTAAATATGAAATGTCCAAAGTACTTAATCATTATTGGTTGCATGATAAACCATTTTACAGTACTTATTCTCCAGCATCTTATCTCCTAGCTGCAGGATGTTTGTTGATAATACTGCCTTCATGTTAGACAAGCATAGAATAATTTGATTGTTCCATTTACTATGTTGTGCAGAGCGGTAGTTTAAAGCTAAAACCCTTTCATGTTTTGTGCTGTGACAAAGTCTATTGCTTTTATTTGTTGTATGTTGGAAAGCTTCAACATTATTACTGTAGATTTTCTTTTCTTTCCTTTTTTTTTTTCCTTTTAATGATTTCCTTGCAATTAATTTAACACGTATGAACATTGTATAACCTTGTACTCACACAAATGCTAGATCAGAGTGTGGCATCTTATGTTACCCAAAGTTGCTCTTCAAGCTTTCACCGAGATGGCACCGGATGCAGAAAGAGTGATACAGGCGGTTTCCAACATGAGAAAGCAGGCAGAAGTAAATCAAGAGTTGTTTGTCTTGATTTCTTCATAGGTTCTGATGGATATGATTTTCTAAGACAAGATAATCTGGCTCTTAACATTTTCTGGGGTCACAAAGTATGTTAAAGAATTTTTTTAATAAAGATCTTCAGTTCCAGCATAAAGGTACTTGAGGAAATATTGAGTAATGCAGTTATGTTCTCAGATGACAAAAAAAAAAAAGCCCAAAACCACGTTTTCAGTTAGTGGCTTGGAAAAGAATGATTTGGTGGCTAATTTATGTGCAACCAATGTTTTTTCATCACTAAACGTTGCACAGTTTCATAATAAAATCAACATGTTTATAATGATATCTCAGTTCACAGGATATTTGAAGCTGTGAAACTATTTTCCGATACTCATGGTCTTAGCTGCTTCTGTTCATAGTGGGTTACAAGTTTATCAGGATATGTCAGACCCCATCCCAGCTTTTGCTGGTGTCGTGTTAGAGACCCTGATTCAATTCCTTCCAAGCCAAAGAGCAATTTCCAATTGGTTTTGGCAAGCGTGTTCGCTACAGATGCGTATTCATCACCCTAGAAGGTGCACATAATAATGCTGCAAGACAGAGGAGTGGAGTATATTTTAATTTTGTATTACGATTCTTCTACTGCTGGTGCAAAACACAATTTTGAGGGCTATCAATACACAAATGGTGGCAGTCTTTTTCTGCATCTGAATGTACAACTGCTTCTCCACTTCATCCCTGCCGTAGCCTTTCTACTGAATGCCTTCAAAACAGGAGGCAATGTGGCATCTACCTCCAGCTTTGGAAACCCTCCCAGAATGTAACCTGGTGGGCAAAAGGACAAACTATCTGATTTTCTGAGTGTGGCAGGTTGTGGTAACGGTGCTTGTCTGCTACCTGTTTGTAGTATGGCAGCGATTTCAGGCCCACCTCATTTCCTAATCTACATATGCTCTGGTGGGCATATACAAGTAGCTGCCCCATCTGTAGTCATGTTTATTTGTTTTAGAGAATTCAACTGGCATTAATTTACAAAAATGAGGAAGGGTTGCCATCTACAATTATTAATTAGCATGCACATCTGCCGAGAAGGTGTTTCCATAAGCCTGTCTGAAGTACTTTATTGTTGTTGGTTTTTTCATTTGAGGGGGATCAATGCTAATTTTCAGTGTTTACCAGCAATCATAGATGACTTGCAGTTAAAAAGCCATCAGCTCTGTCACATTTTTCAGTGAACAGAATCCCTTTCCAGATGGCCCTTCATTTGGATAATGGACAGCCTAAGGGGATAAAAATGTCACCTGTTGTGGCTAGTCAACAATATCAATAAAAACAGAAGAATAGACCATTCATAAAATGGGCACCAGCCCAAAAATAATTTGTGAATTGTATAGTGAATGTTTTTGGTATCAATCTTGCTTTAAGAATTCACAGACATCCTTAAATCTGGTCATTATTGCTTTTGCGCTAGCTGGTACCTTGCTGTTTCGTCATGAATGACTCTAATTTTTCTTAATGTATTTTCTGACGGAAGAGAAAATTTGTGAATGATTACATTGTGATTATGATTGCAAAAAAAATCATGATTATAAGTAGGTAAATAATACATTTCTTGGCTTGTCTCTTACAGAAAATAAATTCGGAACGTGCATCAGGTTTAACAGATAATTCAGATTGACTCAAAATACTGAGATTAATTGGTTTATTTTCTTTTTGTTTTGGCAGGCTTAAAGATATTTTAAAAGTTACAGATAATGAAGTGATATAACAAATATTTACATTAAAATTAACATTTATATCTGAAAAAAAAATAAAAAACTACCAAGATTTTGAAATATCTTAAATGAAGAAATATTTTTAAAGAAAATTGTGAGGGTCCCCTCCTGCCTGGTAAAATCTAATGAATTTCTGAAACAATTTGCGGTGGCCTTTTTTGGCAAATCAGTGTTTTATCTGAATATTTTTGTACAGCAGTTTTGGCAATCTTGGCTATCTTGTTTTAACAATTGTAGCTTGGGATACTAAAATTGTGTATTTCAGAATTTTCTGATAATTAGATTAAAGTAAATTGGATAAAAGCCCAAGACAGGGCTTTGACAGGATGAGCAGCAATGGGCACAAGCTGGAACACAGCAAGTTCCATTCAAAGATGAGAAGAAACTTCTTTATGGTGAGGGTGCCAGAGCACTAGAACAGGCTGCCCTGTCCAGGGGGATTGTGGCCATCCCCTTCTCTGGAGATGTTCAAGCCCTGCCTGGATGCAGTCCTGAGGGATGTGCTCTGGGCAATCCTGCTTTAGCAGGAGAGTTGGACTGGGTGATCTTGAGAGGTCCCTTCCAGCTCTGACAATTCTGTGATTTCCTGACAGGAAACTAGATCCCTATGTAACCAGAAAGAGATATCTCCCACAGATTTTCTGAGAATCTTTGAGTTTTTGCTCCACATCATCCACCGGAGGATGAGATTATCTGCTAGAGGACATCCTGCTGACAAAAGGAGCCTCCAAATCTGAGCACAAAGCCAGATTAACAGGTCTGAGAGTCACCAAGTGTCACTGAGGTTTTGAGTGTGCACCACAAGAGCACCAGCTGGCAGGTAGAGAAACACAGTATTTGATGGTGGGTTATTGTAGCACAATTTAGCACACCATCAGAACCAGTCTGTTTATGTCAAGTGTGAGTGGCCCATGTTTAGGCACACAAAGTAGAAGTGACATTACTGGTGTATGACTGTATTACAACTTACAGTGTGAATCATAGTATTCTATACATCCTGTGCATCTGAACAACCCTGAAAGATGATTTAAAATATGTGTGTTCATTGTGCACTGTGAAATATTAGTTAAAAATTAGTTTATATACAGGTTGTGTCAAATTAGGGTCAAACTAGTTATGTCTATGCCATTCACCCTGGCAAGAAGGAGTGGGGATTTCTGAGTTTCTCTGTCCACTTTCAGCACATTTTCTATGAAATGCTCATTCTTTTTCTCATACACTCCTTATTTATGCTTCATAGGACAGCAAGAGTTAGTTTATTCATAATCCATCTCTTCTTTGGAAACTGAAGGCACTTGTTGACAAACAGGTGATGCAAACACAGGAAAGTAATTAAGTGACTGTCTTACAAAGCTCTCACTTTGAAGGAATACACCACAGCACATGGAAAGAACTGTGTGTTCTTTATATTTTTATTCATATGTATTTATAGTCTCATAGAAATTTAGATGATGGTTCCCCAGCTTCCCATTCAGAAACCTCAGGTTACTCTGCTGCATGAGGGCTGGGTTTTCCCATCTGTTCTGCAATTCATTCTGATCAGGCATAAAATGTTGGACTAAGGTACTTGACCAGATTACTCAGCAGGAAGAAAAAGCCATGTTTTTCTTTAATAATAACAGTGATTTCCCTTGTATGTCCTTCCGGAGAGAAAAAGCATATGTCAGTAACATTGTTCTTCACTTCTAACTCCCAGTCAAGAGATAGATCTTGCATGCATAACAGATAGCATAGGATTTCCACTCACAAGCACAGGATTATTTTTTTAAATGAAAAATCATACTCATGCTGTGCAAAGTATTTTTATTAATCACTAGTGGCTTTCAAGGGTCTTGTGCTGGGTACTCAGCGCCATCCCTTTAAAGGAAGTAATTTTGATGCCCTAACTATATATTTACTTTTAAAAATCATACCAGAGTCTTCTGAAAACGCATAGAAGGTAAACATGTAAAGTAATGAAACCCATGGAGTTACACTGAGTTGTCATAGAGTAACTGAATTAATGTGGTGTGTGTATCAGCAATAGTGCCTAAAGCTGCTAACAGCTTCATGTAATAAGTTGTATTTATTTTTTAAAATTAAACTGTGTTAATTGGAAGTCATCTTTGCAGATGAACAAATGTTGAACATGTCATCTAGAGATAGCCCGCCAACCATCTGGAGAAGAAAGTGTTTTCCCTTGATATGTAGTGACCTCTGGTTAATGTAAAGGCACTGTTTATAGGCTTAACTGAGATCAGTAATTAGCTTTTTGTAGGTAGGAGGTAGATTGAGTTAATGTAAACTCTGAGTGGCAATGGAAAAAACAGTGGAAATCCTCAGAGTAGAAGTTGTTTAAAAGCTATGTTCTCAGAAAGGGAGAAGAAAACCTGTGAGTTTCTGATGGACTTAGAGCATATTTTGAAGTCATGCACAAGAATAATTGGGTTATAACTTCTTTTTTTTTTTTTTTTTTTGTAGGGCTGTGTATTGATTGCAACACATCAGAAACCACATTTTATTGCTCTGACTGTTTTGCAATTCTTTGTTTAAGCTTAGAGTAGATCAGGCCGATTATTTTCATAGTAGAACCATTTTTCTTCCAATAGCAGATGAAGTGGAAAATACAAATGTATGTGACCTTTACAATCTGATTTTAAAAACCTGCTAAAACTAAGTCTTTTTATCACAGGCAGCTGATAGTACCATTCATTCCTTTCCCTCCTCTGTGCTGCTCGTAGCCAGGCAGGCAGAGGTGGCTGTCTCTCACTGGAGCTGAAGCTGGGAAGCCTAATCCTTCTTGCCATTGTTTTATTTGTTCTTCATATGAAGTCCTAGCCACCACTCAAGTATGTATAACGTGTTTGTCACCCTTTCTTATTCTTGAGCTTCACAGTGCTCATTTCAGTTTCTTAAAATAATTCACGTATTATGTGAATGGAACCAACCTTTGCAGTACTGGAAAGTGGATAGAACAGGTAGCTGTTACATATGAAAGAGGTATGCAAGGAATTTATTTTTATTTAAAACTGAGAGAATAACTGAATTTCTGTTTGCTACCTATGAAAGTAGTAAATAAAGTCTTCAACTTTAACTTTGTTGTAAGGAATTTAGCAGGAATATAGATACTGAAAATTGCAAATGAAATCACATAGAATGGAAACTTCTAGGGAATCTCTTGATACTAATTCAGTAAATTATACTTAATTTGGCAAAATTTCAGCCAGACCAGCTTTTATTTTGTATTTACATGACAGAGTGGGTTTGCGAGAAGAGGAAATACTTTGATATTTTCCTTAAATATTACATTGTGTGAAGTATCCTCTGTCAGATAGTATGTTCAGTTCTTTGTTTTTTACTGTTATTCTGAGTATCTTCTTCATCTGTGTCTGGTATATAAAAAAAAAATCTCTTGCAGAGCATTACAAGGCTATTCTTCCGCTTTGAAGTGTGTTTTCTCTCCTGGATTGGAGTACTGTGAAAATAAATCAATTCAATACACCATTTATATAAGAATACGACAGATTAAATTTGTGTCTCATTATGTGAATGCCAAAGCACTGGTCATCTTCTCCAGGGTAAGGTTTCACATCATATGTATTTGAAAGCAAATGTAATCTCCAAAGAGGCTATTCTACAATTCACTGTTACTGTTCAATATTTAGCAATACTTTAATGTTAGGTCAGCAGTGAGATTCCGTAAAATATTTAAAAAGAAACAGTGAGTTAAACATTCCCCTCCATTCCTCCAGTGTTTCCCTGGAGTTTAGGTGTGCATTTGCTGCACAGATGGTGCAGCAACAATATCACACAGTGCTGTCAGATCCCTGATATACGTAGTGCAACACCACGAGTGCAAGATAAATGAAAGCCCGAGCCTCACATTTTCCCAGTGTTTTAGGGATTAATTCTACTCTTTATTGATCCACTGATGCCTCCTGGAAAACTTCAAAAAAATCTCTCTATGAGAATATAATTCTACATCCGTATTATACAAGATGCTGTCTTAGTTTACTTTCATCATTTTTCATTACTATTGACATTTCTTTGAATTCATATGATATTTTTTATCCTGAGGAGTTCATCAGCCACTGGCTCTGATTCTATCAGATATCATGGTTGTGGTTTGTGAAGTCAAAGGTTTCCACAATTGATCTCTGCTATTATGGAGCCATGGCTCAAGTACTTGATTTTGTAAGGCCTTGTATAATCTTAACAATAAATTTGGGATTTTTTTTTAAATACCCATTTTTTTTGAAGGTTCATATATGTACTTACTGTGTCTGCATATAAGTTATAGGTAAATGTTCATTTGTCAGTATGCAGTATAATACAGCAAGGCTAATACAGATGTAGTAAATTACTATGATTAGTGGGTTAAGCTTTGCACTTTTCCAAAGATGTAATGTATAAGAGCTATCTGAGCTTCTGCTACAGGATAAAATGGACTTGTGGGCTTCCTCATGCATCTACCCAGCCAGTGTTGCTATTTCATTTGTTTTATAGTTGTTTCTAAAAGTATATCTCTGCATATTCATAGTGAGGCATCCTTACCTTACAAAGAATTTGAAGTTAAATGGGCCAAGAAAAGGAATCACTTTCTCTGCTGTACAAGTAAGGAATTTAGCGGCAAAAAAAAATAGGTGATTTGTCCAAGTTCTATGATGAATTTACAGCATCTAACAAGTGACTCCTTATCTGCGAAGTATAGTGCCTTCTCTGCTACTACTGATGAGTATTTATGCGTATAGAATTCCTTATTTTGTGCTGTCAACCCACTGACATGAAGGACTGATACCAGATGATTAGGAAGGCAAAGGAACCAAAGATGAGATTAGCAACAGGCCATCTCCAAGTCAGGTCTTCACAACAGTTCTTGTACGTTTTAAAAACCACATATCGTGTTCTGCTTCTATTATGAAGAATCTGATTACAGCAGGTTATCTGAGGTGATGTCAAATCACATGACACAAATTAAAAATAAAAGTTTTGCTCGTGCCAGATGCCAAAAATAATAAAATATTTATCCTTCTTATGTGCTGGTACTTAGCCAGCAGTTACAAAAACCTAAGTTATCCTTAGTGTGTGCTATGTATTAAGTAGTACTTTGCTAGAAGGGAAAGTGAGATTTTGCATGATCTCAGGGTGATATGGCAGTATTTCCTACCTACTGTCGTATCATCCCACATACATTTGGAATATGCCCCGTTCCCCATTTGATTACTGGAGGGCAGTGTTGAACATGCCAGAGCAACAGGACAACAGATGCGGTGGCAATATTAAAAATAAAGCAGAAGGTGGGGGGATGAAATGTATTGACTTTGTAGTCAGTGAGAGAGCAGTTCCACTGGATCGATGCTGGGCTTGGTCAGGGTTGTGGCACGGGGCTTTTCTCAAGGAACCCTCTGCTAATTTAAGATCATTGGTCTGGAGACACTACAAGAAGCTGAATAGGTAGGAAATACTTCCCTGCCCTCTTCTTTTTCCTCTGTTGAAGAATTTGAAATGTGCCTAGTCTCCTATGAAATAGGACTACGCTCAACCTACACAACTTAAGACTGAACAAACAAAATGTTAGTGCAGTAATTTTCAGTCAGTGAGGAACGAAATACTCTTTAGCTTCAATAATTTAGTTTTGTTTTTTTTTTTTTTTTCCTTTAAAATGAGTCGGGATTATACATTAAACTTTACTCAAACCGTTTTAATGTGGATCACATATCAACAAACGGCAGTTTTATGTCATATAATAGAGTGAGTTTTATCTCAGAAGAAAGAAAGGCCCAAACTTGTGCCCATTAGGTTTGCTAGCAGTTTCCTGACCATGACAGATGATGGGGTTGGCTTATTTCTGGGACAGTGGTCTCACCACTCCTGTCTCAGACATTCCTTCCCCAGTGCAGGTGAGACTCAGCTGTTCCTGTACCAGCCACAGGGTAATTTTAGATGCTCAGCTGATCCAAAGCAAAACTCTTAATGTGTGGTTTGCTTAAATAGCTACAAAGCAACCGCCTGAGGTACCTGAGAGAGGGACCAGGTAGGCAATTGGGCCAGAGTTGCTACACCTTTCTTCAGTTACAGGATAAATCAGCTATTGAAAGATGAACATGCACATGGATTCCTTAAAATTAAATGCTCAGAGTGTCATTCAAGTACTCTACTCTTCACGTTGTCGTAGACCTTTTCCTGCACATCGTACAGAACATCGTACACTGTAGATCATGCTAAGAGTTTGAAAGAGGACATAATGTGTGTGTATGGTGATGATGCTTCATACAGGCACGAGAAGAAATAAAATGACAGTTTGTGCATGAGCTCACAATTATGTACAATTCTTATTTTTATCCAAAGATATCAAAGATATTTTCATATCTGAACTCCTTTTCCCTTTTATTCAAATTGGCTTTAGCAGAACAAAATGATTATGAAGCCCATTAATCTTAATTTTTCACACTGAGATTCATTTTTCAGAACTGGAGGCTACAGAAATGGAACCATCCACATCTTTTGCTGTCACTAGGATATCTAAACGTAATGCGGATTGAAAATTAAATGCAAGAGACAAGATAGCAGTTCTAATAACCTAGTAATTTCTAAATAAATAGCCTTAGATTGATGGAAGAAAAAAAAAGTCTGTTTTCCCAATAACACAAGATAGTAATGCTTGTATTAAGAGGTCTCATGTTGATTAGGATTTGCTAAAGTTTTAAATTTATTCCAATCTATTTAAATGTATTGGAATTAGAACTGATACTTACTTTACTGTCTTATATCTTCTTTAGCCACTAACAGGAAGTTCCAAACTGTGGCAGATTTGGATGGGAGTATTTCAAACCTCCTTTGCATAGTTCTATCAAAAGGGCAAGATAACTGAGAACTTGGTTCAGTATATTGAATATCTATTCACTTTTCTTGACTCAATATGTAACCTCCCTGAAGTCCATACTCCTATCCAGTGATATAAATTTAAGTGCTGTGATATTTTAAGAAGACTTTCTAGATCATATTTTACTTAGTTCATATGAATTATTCTCTAAGAAAATAACAAAAGAATGTTATTTCTGCTAACATTTTTACAGGAGATAAAAAAGGAATAATTTTCCGCTACTGAAAGGTTTGTGTTTTGTAGTGGGTGTACAATAGCAGGATGGGATTCAGAAAATTACCAGTTTGGAGGTAACCCGTGTACCTTCCTGTAACTGAAGGAGTATTTTTGCATCTTTTAACTTGCTTTTGTAATGTCATGTTTTAGTATCACCCACCCAAAAAACATAAAAATACAACCCTTCCCCTCTTTGCATGGTTTAATTTCAATTCAGATCAAGTGATCTAAACCCAATGGAGCCATCTAATATTGGTGGAAAACTAGTCTAAGGTACATTAAAATATGGCATTTCCACAGCTGAGTTCAGTGACCTTTTTACAAAAATTTCAGGATATTCAGGTAATTTTTAGAAGTGTTAATTTTTTATAAACTTTAGGGGATGGACTATGAACTTCTCTCACACATTTATAATCTGTTAGTAATTACTGGGTATGTTCAAAAGGAACTTTGTATCTTTCACTTTGATTAGGAAAGCATTAATATACTTAACTCATGTGAGCACAGTGAGACCTTTGGGTATGTCAGCAGCTCTCCAAATTGACTCTACTGCTGGATGATAGCAAAGGTGGATTGGAATCATGTTTGAGTGCTTCTGTTCCTTACTTTCAGAGAGATCCCAGAGGAAGGTGGTGGATAATTGCTCATTCACTCTGAGAGCTCTCTCTTCATTATGAAATAAATAAATGAACAAAATTGAAAGAGGAAATTGCACCATTTGCTAAGTAGACCAGACATTACTTCATAATTGTTCAGCAGAGAAGAAGGGGAACCAAATCCTACACTGTAAACCATGCAAGTGCAAGAGAAGAAACTAAGGAAGCTTCTGTCTCTGTGCTGTAGACAACTGTCTGTGCTTTGTCTACCTATCTGCCTACTAGGTAAGGATCTTCCCCTCTGTAAAGCCATTTTGTGGATCAACACTAGGCTGGGGGAAAAAAAAAAGCCAGAACAGGCCATTTTCTAAATTGTGAACTCTGTTATAATCCTCTTTTTTTCTAAATTAGTATATACATGAGAGGTTTTTCTGCATGTCAGTTCTATTCTGACAGAGATTGGAGGAATGTATAGAAGCAGCTAAGAGAACATACTACGTAAGTCTAGATGTCATTTTATTCTACCATTTATGTTGCTTGATTTACTCAGCATACTCCAGTGGAGTATGATAGAACAGCAAGGACTAGTGTCTCTGACATGTTCTGTAATAGGCTGCTGTGGCCATTTAAATCTGAGATGGCAACTGTCAGAAGCAAGGCTGCCCATGCAAGGAGAACCCCAGGCAGCAGCAGCAGAGGAGAAGGCTGAGGCAGAACTGAGGTGCTGCTTGTTATCTGGGAGAGGGAAAACACAGGATACTGCTACTGTGCATTTTAAGACTCTGTCAGGTGCCCTGCTGTGCAGTAGCTGTGGCAGAGTGGCTCAGGGTCTTCTTTCAAGCCAATCAGGACCAGTTTCAGAGGAGAGAGAATAGCTTATAATTTGCTGCCCTCCTAATAAAAAGGAGATGTGAAAGAGAAGAGTGATTGTCTGCTGGGCTGTCTGATTGAGGAGCAGACATCAGAACGCTACAGGTGCATGGGAGTGTAGAAAAAACATCAGTTCACAGTGTTGCCTGACAGCAGAAACAAGGGTATTGGACCGAAGATTTTGTAGTGGACAAGGTTGGATGGAAACAGTTTAAAAGCCAGCTAGATAAGCCCACTCAGGGCTAGCGCATGCTTCGTGATCCAAAGAGACACTTGGCTTCACTATTTGTTTGGGTTAGAACAACAGACTTGAATTCCATTTGAGGTCTGTTTTGTTTCAGGTGCCTTCATGGTTTTGTATTTTAAAAACTTATGTCTCTGTTTTCTATTACAAGATTAACTCCTACTAGATATCTAATTTGAAAATGTAGGCAAAGAATCAGATATTTTTTCTCAGTGTTAGATTAGACAGCATGCAGATCAGTCAAACTTTCCTGACAGGCTGTCTCCTGATGTTGTGCAGGCAGCACTGGGATTCTGTGCTGATCCAGGAATTTAGTGTCACCTGGAGATTAAAGCTGAAACAAAACAACCAAAGTCTGCTGAGAAAGAAGAATGCTGCTTTAGTTGCACAGTGTTCCTTTAACAATATATTGATATCAGGATGGCACTGAATAAAAGCTAACTCACTGAGGATTTGCAAGAAACAATAACAGGACATTCAGTTAAAATACTTACGCTTTTCAGTCAGCTCTCTGACATCTTGTAGAGGATTACTCTTGTAGAGGATACAGAGAAGACCAGTACAACCAATAATATGTGGTAGTGTGAAGACAAAAAAAGAACAAACTGCTTTAGAACAAATTAAAACAAGAATAAACCTTGCTGTTTGATACAGGTTCTTTTACCATGCATAAAGCAGTAACTATTTGGCAGTTCCCAAATTCTCTCTGATGTTTCTGATACTAATTCTCTAATTCAGATAATTCTGATACTAATTCTAATTCAGACACTAATTTTCTAATTGCAATATGTGAATTAACAAAAAACCAAAAGTGGAATAGTCATATGGCATAGAGAGAGGACAAAAACTACAGAGCTGCAAAGGTTTTGGGTTTTATTCTCTTGTACTTGGACGTTATCAAGACTGATGGTATGAAAAGTATGGGAATTCTTTTTGCTGCTTCTGTTCAGTTTAATGCATTGATACTATGTTCTGACAGAGTTCCTGTATAGGTGGAATCTTCTGATGTTTTGAGCAGGACCAGATGAAGATCCCTGCTCATGCAGGAAGTCTTCCCAAGTTTCACATTTAACATCCTAATTTATACAGAAGGTCTTCACACTTTAATCATAGGAAGCAGAATAAAATCTTCACAAGGATTTCCATTAAATATGTATATACACACACGTAGACAGTGTGCTTACAGGAGCTGTACTTAAGTATAATAAACACATGGAACCAAAAAGCTATCAGTTTGGGGGATTATTTTTGTGGCCATCACAGGAAAGGGAAAACAGGGAAGACTATTCCACAAACTGACAGATGGTGGTCTTTTTGGTGAAGTCTAAGAAAACAAAGATGTGGCTATGCTCATACAGTAGATTTTTAGTGGTGCATTAGACAGTATGCTTTGTAACCCCCCCCCCAGATTTAAATAGATCAAAATGTTGATAGCTGCATCCATAAAGTTTTGTTCTAACTACACAACATAAAGCTGTGGACACACAATGGGAAGCCAAAGCTATATATAGAAACTTGGAACAAGCCACATTGTGGTAGACAAAGTGACCTATTTTGAAGTCATGCAAATGACAGCTGCACCATGAAAGACAGTCATCTGAAACCATGAGGAATGCACTTGGAATAAAGCTGCTAATTTTAG
This sequence comes from Pedionomus torquatus, assembly GCA_013398155.1. Classification (NCBI taxonomy): domain Eukaryota; kingdom Metazoa; phylum Chordata; class Aves; order Charadriiformes; family Pedionomidae; genus Pedionomus; species Pedionomus torquatus. The sequence continues at coordinate 495,369 of VZRU01011082.1, forward strand.
AAAATTTTAAAGTTCACTGACCTATGTATTAAGCAGTATATGTGTCTGTGTCTAAAGAATCCAACCACAAATACTGTGTTACTATACAGACACTATGTTACGTTAATTAAAAGAAAATGAAGATTTGTAAATGAGTTAGCAGTAGGCTTATATGTCTCAAAAGGCATCAATAAACTAGTGTATGTTGGAAAAAGACGTTCTGCCCAGCATTAAAGCAACATCTTGAGATAGGAAAAAAAACAGCCAAATCCAAGCTAATCCGAATTCCACAGATTTGGAAATACAAGGGTCACTTAACTCTCATAATTAAGTGTTTTCTTAATTTATTATGAGAGTTAAGTAATAAATTCTGGTTTAAGTACTGAAAGATCTTTAAATTGGTGGAGGAGATACAATCTCTGCCAGAGGTATCCTTTGAAGAAATTAGGATTATCTGATTTCCAGTGAGAAACAGAGCAAGTTGAAGTGGTAAGCCTGATGAAAAAAATAGTATAAAATCTCCTCAATGTGGCCAGTGTGAATGCTTGATTAAAAAATGTGGCAATTATGGAATCATGACATATTCTGAAACTTTACAAAATAGTATCTTTTTGTATAATAAGTAACAATATTGAATATTTCTGTTTTGTTTTTGTTAGTAATATTCACTAATTCGTATTTGAAAATACAGTATCTTGCATAAAATTATACTACTCTATAGGGATAATACTCCTGGCAGAAATACAATGTTTTGGTTCACCACAAAGCACTTAAAAATACAACTATAATAAAGTAGGGCACAAACATAAGTAATAGCGGTAGTATTTTTATATGTCCATGTAGTGAGATTATTGGAATACATTATGGAATCTTCACTTATTTCATCTTGAAATACCCAAACTATTATTACCTGTATTACATCCAGTCTTGTAACAATCCTAAAACATTATTAGTGCATAATGGTGTGAAGTCAAGTGCTTATAAAAACGGGCTCTTAAGCATGGTACAAAGAAAACAACATCCTAAGAGTTATTTCTGATGAGTAGAGGGCATTAAAATGCTGCTAGATGATATCCCAGCTTGGGTTTAAAGAATTAATGAAGAACAAATGTTCTAACTGACATGTAAGCATGAAATTCTCTCTGTGGGCTGACCTTCATTCTTCTGCAGTTAGTTAATGAGGATTCTCTTTGTTATCTTTCTTTCCGAAGAGCCTCAAGGCCTTGTATCATTATTGAATGAACACAATGTCACCTCAGCTGGCAGAAATGTTTTGTCTTTTGTCAGGAAAAGAAGTTTCCTCATGTCAACTGATGAAAGCACAACATAGCAACAAGCAATTGAGACCAGACATTTCAATTCAGCTAACTTAGCCCAGTGGAGATGTTAGACCGGCGGTAGTTGTTTTGATCAGAATATTTAGGCTTCATTATAGTATGACTCTTGCTTCCACTTCTGAAGTTTGTGTCTTATTGTTATAAATTAATAATAAACAAAAGCATTTTATCTGGAGAACTGCTCTCAGTATTCCCCTTTTAACAGTTAATTACCATTTGTTGCAGAACAGTATGTATTTTTTGAAATGAACACTTTAAGAACAGCTGCTTTTTATCTGATTCAAAATGACGAGTGTATTGTTAACTACCAGTGGATCTCGTAAGGTGGAGTTCCATCTGCTCAGAATACTGGAGCTGTAGCGCTGAGCTTTTCTGTGGGCTGCATTGCATTATGCAGAGCTCTCTAAAGGGTAGAATAGTAGTTGCAAGTATCATAAAACATGTGCCTGTTATTTGGGGTGCCCCCAATATTTATCTGCCTTAGGGCACCTGTGGATCTTGTACACAGCAGCAAAGCCAAAAAAGAAATAAGTTAATTTTCTGTCTGAACTTAAAAGTGGCACAAGGTCAGTGTGCACATAGGAGGGAAGCGAGGGCATTTGTTGATATCAGTATAAGAAAAAGTTATTCACTAATTGTTTACCCAGGTGTATGATATACAAGGTATGGGACCATATCACAGACATGCAAAAGATAACTGTTGAACGAGGTGTGCAGCTAGAAAGTGGTACCAGAGTTTTACAAATAAAAAGGCAAATACCTTTTTCCGTTCTTTTTGCCTAGTAGGAAAAAACCCTGGCACCGAGGAACGCTTTCCTCAGTTTCCTGTCCCGTGCGGATGCATGAGAATGGAACAGCTTTGAGGGTGGAACAACTTTTTGTTTTGTTCTGTTTTAAAATAAATCACTTGTGATAAATCAGTATTTTTCATCTGAAAAGAAAACAAATGAGGATGAAAATTTCAGATCACTCCAATCAGCTGAACTGTTGTGTGAGATAATGGTGATTATTTTATTTAAATAAGGTTGCCTACTCTAATAATGTGAAGAGTATAGTCCATGTCATAAGGTAATGAGCAACAGCAAATGAGACCTGAAATGATGTGATGTATCCAAAGATTTGGCTATGTTGCACTTCGCCTAATAGTCACTTTATCTTTATTTTGAGGGAAGAGTGGTAGATATGTATTATTGTGAATTCTATTCATCATTAATATATAAAAGAGAGAGAAATGGCATTTGTGAGGTTTGTTATCGCAGCATTCAGCTTATCTTCAATGCTATAAATGGCATTTTTGAGCTGACAGGTACATATGTTTTGTTAAAGTCATGAAAATAATGCTGGATTAAATACTTCTCTAAAGTAAGTCAAGTACAACTGTGTTACCTTCTGGTTATTAGGATACACATGTCTAATATACATTTATTTTGGAGTCCCTTAGGGGACAGCCTTGTTATTAATACAGCAGAGAACAGCTGAGTGAGCATATGGTTTATTAAGACATGCTTATATTACTGATATGTGGATATTATTCAAAAAGGGTCACTGGTCTATAACAGAGAACACCTTTGTGATCACTGCTTTGAACCTCAGAGTTACACAGGATTACTCTTGATCCAATCTATTTGTCTGTGGCTGGAAAAATCATTGTATTTGTGTCTATGTTGGAAATTAGTTGTACGCTTCAGAACTTTAGAACCTAATACTATGAAAACTCAAGCAGTTAATGAATACATAAAACTAAAGGAAATTTTGCAGGCGTGATGAAATTGCACATGGGAAGCTCTAGAGCTCATGTGTTTCTGTAATACCTTATGCAGTGATCTCATCCATAATGGGACCTTCCATGATGTACATAATAAACCAGAATAATCTAATAGTTGCAGTTCAAAATCAAATATCAGTTACAATCCTGCCTGTATGGCTTCTGCCCCCATACTGCTCATCTGATTTCCTTTTTGAATATTGCAGCTCCTGCTCTGTTGCTTAACAGCAGATAAAATTTATGACAATCTTTTATTTTTTAAGGCTGGTTTTCATTCCAGAGAGGACACGGTACGCACTGTGACCCGCAGTGCACCACTGCATCTTTTACTGGAGAGCTAGGCAGAAGATTGTATGAGCCTGAACGTAAAATCATATGCTATTAACATTGGAGAATAAGATCCAGTGTGGAACAAAATGAGGACTTTTCAGTTATATATTTCCTCCTCTCACTTTAAAGCTCCTCTGATTCCAGAAAAGGTGCAATCAGTGCCTGATGCCTAGAATCACATGTGCCGTATGCGCTTTTCTTGATTTTACAACAAGTGGGGTTCTTCCTGTGGTACTGCTGAAACAGAAGAGGTTGGACTTGCCCCTTTCTATGTCCTGGCTCCTTAGCTTGTGCCCAGTTTGTTGCTCAGTACGCAGCTGGAGGAAGGAGCACAGACATACACTAAGAGGAAAGATTGTGTCATTAATGTTTCTAATTGTTCTGTGGAAACCAAAAGAATGATCTATTGGATACACTCCTGTGTTAGCAGAATCTGAAAATTTAAACATAGTGACTCAGGCCCCAGAACAGTGAAAGTAAACCAACACAGTAACAATAATCTTTTAGCAATATTTTCTATATAATGCATTTTACTTACATTTTTGGAAAACTCAGGTTGACTTATCAGTATTACTTCAAAAGCATAAGGGCAGGATCTATTAATAAGTTACATTTGAAGTCCCACACCTGTCGTGTGCACAACCACTGGGACTTGAGGCATAAACTCAGCTGTGAGATATGAAACAGCAAAAGTTGGTCCAATTCTATAAAATTAAAGAAAAAAAAAGAAAAGTCAACACCTCTGTAATTCTGGCTCTATTGCTAACTATCCTAAAACATGCCAGGGATGTTCAGCAGCCTGTGTGGCTGGGTGTTGGGAAGGCAGTGAGTCCCCAGGGCTCTCCACTGGAGATGGAAGGGCTTTTCCTGGCCAGCGCTGCCATTCCCACTTCTCTGAGCCCAGTTTCCTCAGCTGCAAACAGAGAAAGCACATGGACAGCTTTTATCTAAGAGAAGAGCTATGTGGTTTGGACGTAGCAAGTCACAATTACTTGAAAAAAAACTGAAGGAACTTCAAACTTCTAAAATCACTTCTTTGAAATGTATTCTAGGTATCTAAACTCTAGAGTAGCCCTACAATTAAATATAGTTCTAATTTATAAGTTATCATTCTCAAAATACATTGAAGTTCAACTATGAAAATAACCACAGAGCAGAAATTTGCAGCAAGATTTTCTGGTACTACTTCAGAGACTGGAGGAAAACCCAAACCAGCCCTAACTTGAACTCAAATAGACAAAGCACCGGTGTCTGAGGGAGATCCAAGCAGGGTGTTTTATGAGGGTGGAGCAGCAGGTGTTGGTGTTAAGAGTTAAGCTGAGCATCTCTTTACCTAACCAGTTTGGTGGAAAGTCAGCAAATGGCTTCTTGTTTTTAAGTGGGAAGGCTGGGCTCTGGCTTCACTTGCCAGGTCCCTCAAAAGGTGGGGCGACAGCTGAAGGAGGGGGGTGGCTGTGGTATTGGCTCTGGCCCAGCTCATGTACCATTTTCTGAGGGACCCTGGTTGCTGCAGGTGCTGGGCTGATCCTTGGGCCCACAGCTTGGGTCTATCAAATCATTTAGCCTCTGCTGTGCAGCAGTGTACTTGGTGAGGACGTAGCGTGCGATGCTGTGGTGTGGTGGTGCTGACTCAGGGAAGAGGGCTCCCTGTGGCTCAGGTGGAAAAAGACAAAGGTGGTGCCTGGGTGGTTTTTGTTTGTTTGGCTTGGTTTAAAAGGTATTTTGAAGTGAGCTGGCACCTTCCTGTATTGTTTTGCTTGTGATGAAATTGTTCCTGGTTGTATGAGGGAGGGGCCTACAGTATGTACGTGGCCATTGGAGGTGGGGGGGTGATTCCTGCCGGCCCAGCCCAGGTGAGCAGCTGAGGCGCAGCGAGGCCTGAGGGACAGCAGGTACAGACAGTTTTAAGGCAGCAGGTGTGAAGAAGCCATAATGTAAGGTTAGTAATGTTTTTGGTAATACATAGTTTACTTGAGGAATTAATTAATGAGAAACAGCAAAATAGAAAATCTGTTGTTGAAAAGTACTGAAGGTGCAAAGCCTAAAGGAAACTGTGAGGCAGCCGTGAGGTGAGGCTGCTTTTCTTAGCTGAGCGTGGAAATCTTGGCGAAGCCATGGGAAATGCTGTGCTCACCCCAGGGCTCTCATCTGTGTTCCTGTCAACTGCAATGTGCTGCTGGCTTCAGCTTTGTGCTGGTCCCTCCTCCAGCCCCCTCTCCTCTTATCCTACTGAAAAATGGCTGCTGAAGTGCAGTGTACTGACCCTGTGGCCTGGATGCTCCTAACAAACTCAGAGGTGTATTGAACTCTGGTTTTGGCTCACTGATGAAATGGCTTGCTCACATTCAGCTTTTTTTCTTTTTTTTTTGTTAACATTTAAAATGGGGGAAGCATTTTGCTGTGGTTTTGTGAGGGCAGTCTTTGATAGGTAGCCCTTGAGGGTAGTCTTTCCTCTGCAAAGAAGAGGCCGTAGTAGTTCTAAAGAGACCTTAACTATAGTTGCTTATTTGGGAATTTAGTTTTTAAAACTAAGCAGAAACCTTGCAGTTGACCTAAAAAAGGTTTTGTGGCCAGTTTTGTACAGTGTATGACAAAGAAAAATAGTAGATGTAAGTGTAAAAGCAGTAGGCCATAAGAGACTTTTCTGGTCTCCAAAAATAATCCCCCAATCTTATTTATTTCCTTTTATTGAAGTAACTGAAAGCATTCTTATCTTTGTAAGAAAAGTGTGACACAAACATCAATGTGTAAACCTCTTTTGTATGTATCCAATAATTTTTTTATCAGCCACATAAAGCAACAATCAGAAGCAAGAATAGTGACAAAAAATTAATGTTCAGAGAGAACAGTTCACTGCCATTAGTGGAATCTTCACACATCCACAAATGAAGCAGCTGCCTTCATCGAGACAGCGCAGTTGGAATACGGTTAGTTGCAGTTGTATTGGAGCTGTGAGTTGCACAGTTTCCTCGCCTACCTCTGACTATTACATGTTGACTTAATGCTTGCAAGTATTAAAATGAAACTCTCATTTTGGATGGTAATCCACTAAAATCTCTCGAAAGCAGTGTGATTTCTTGCGTAGCCAGTGGCAGCCCAAAAGAGCAAGAAGCAATCAGCAAAAGCTGCTTCTTTGTTTCTTGCTAAAATAGGATTCTGTAGTAGGGCATCTTTTTCAAAGGAAAAAGCTAAAGCTTTTTCATATCTCTTTTGAGTTAACTTAGATCAATGTTGGTAGTAATAGCTGTGAATATAAAATAAGGGAGTTGTTCAGAGAGGCAGCAGTTATGCACTGCTTCGAGTAAGACAGTTGATTTTAAGCTATTTAGTGCAGTGCAGTTTTCAAGAGCAAATACAAACACCTATTTATTCAGTGCATGGAGACATTGGTTAGTATCAGTAGAAGATGGAAACAATATATTTGAAGAATGTTTGGCTAGTAAAATGGGATATGTATTTCTATTTAAGTTTCAGATTTAAAACTCTTTTCTCTGTTGTAAGGCTTTTTTCCATAACTAATTAGTAAACGCTGCTGGTGTTTGACATATACTGAGTGTCTTGGAAGATGGAAGACACAGCTCCTAAATGTTGTTGTGGTTGGTGAAGGACTGAAATATTCTGACACTTTTAATCTGAAAGTACTTGAAATGTAACAAGCAGACTATTTGAAAATTGACACAGTTCCATAAAGTTTTAAGACCAGAAGAGCCAGGTGTTGTACTATAATCATACCAGAAAAAGCAGCTGATGCATAGTGCAACAGCAATAATTCCCAGGTAGAAGTCTACAAATAATCTAGCTACAAATTATATTGTCAAGAGAATCCAAATACTTTGTAATATATTCTAATACATATTAATTTGAGAGCCCTATAGGGGACAGTCTTGTTATTAATACACAGAGGAACAGATGTGATAGCATATGGTTTACCAACTTGTATTGATGTTAATTCTATGTAAATAGGATTTTAATAAGGCAACATTAGTCTATAGTTTCATTTTCCTAATATATCTTTCTTCTTTGAAGATAATAATGGGATCATCTAAATTGGGGTCTAGGATCATAGAAGAGTTTAGTGGAAGCAGTCCGTTTTAGGAGTACACAAAATCAGGTAAAAAAAAAAAAGTATCCGGTTTTGAGCATTTTGTGATCATGTAGAAGTGCAATGATTAAATTAAATTTGAATTTTTACGCACCAATACTACCACTTCCAAAAATGCCTGGTACCTATTTTACCAGCTTTAAGTTATTAACTGTTCTGTGTAAATTGTTTGCAGTTTGAAGTTCCATTCAGCAGGCTTGGCGAAGCTGGCAAGACTTTGTAAAAGCCCAGAAAATTTCCAGCATCAACTTAAATCTGATGTCTATTGAACTTGCTATGCAACCCACCTGTTGCTGTCAGTTGGAAAAGCTGCAGATGCAGTTCTGAGTTAGCTCCGGCTTCTCAGCAGCTTCCTCTGGGGCACATTTTTTTAATTTTTTTTTTTTCTTAATTATGTTCCCAGGCACTGTTAGGAGCCATTTCAGTTTGTGATGAGAACAGAGTAAGCAATCTGTGTTCCTGCAGGTAGGAGGGGAAATAAAAAGTACCAATCAGCACTAGTGCTTCAGAGGACTTTGGAAAACTTTCTGCTTGCTATTAGGGATTGGTGTTTTAAACAATTGAATCAATATCCCACTTTCAGATGAGATAGAGTGAATTTTCTTTCTAGTAGCTGCTGTTATCTGGATTTAGTATAATAAGAATGTTGATAACACATTTTTTCAGCCATCGTCAAGTAATGCGTATATTGTCAAAACCTTTTTTCAGCTTCCCAGAGAAGCTGAGAGGGAGCACAGACAGGACAAGCTGGCTGAAGGAATATTCCATGCCATAGGTGTCATACTCAATGTATAAATGGGGGTTGGCTGGGGCCAGGGATCTATGATCACTATTTGGGGTGGGCAGAGCAGCGCATCATTGGCTGGTGAGAGTGACTTGTTGTGTATCATTTTAATTCAAATATTTTTTTACCATTATGATATTGTTATTTTCCTTTTCCATTACTGTTCTGTTGAACTGCTTTTATCTCAACCTATGAGCGGGTTGGGTTTTTTTCTGCTTTGCCTCATCTTCTCCTTCCTACCTGACCTCACAGGGGTGGGAGGAGAGAGCAGGAGAGCAGCTGCATGACAATCAACCATGACAATGAACTTTCTAAAGTATCCCAGTGTAGCTCAACAGGATTTTGCCTTTGAGCTAGCACAAAAGCTAAACTTCTGTGGTCTAAAAAGCCCTAAGCTTCATTACCTGTAACTTCCAGTTTGTCACTGAAAAAAGCATAGATAGAGGTGCAATGTAGATCTCTCCCAAGTAGTTAGAGATGTGGTTGGGGTTTTTTTGCTTTCAAGGAGGGGAAAAAAACCAATAGTCTGAAAGTTGAGTTTCTAATTTACAGAGAGATCTGTGATTGGGATTTTTTAGGGGATAGAGAGTGTAAATATGAAACTTATTTAAGCTTAAATGTGCAAATACAACTTATAAAGGACCCTAGTGGAACTTTGTGTAGATCTATCGGAAACACTTTGTGGCTCTCTGGTTTTGTTTTTCCTTCAAACTAGGGAGGCTGCTTAGAATATCCTGCATGTGAGAGTTGTATGGTTATGTTATGAATAAATAAGCCAACAGCAGGATTTTAAATTGTAATTACTTGAAAAATGCTGATGGAAGTAAAATTTACAGTACTTTTTGCTTTTTGGTTCTGTTCCTTGAGTCTTGGGTGCAATCTAGGACCCAGAACATGACTGCCTAGAAAGTTTAAGTTCTGTGTTGGGCTGTTAGAGATACTTCTTTGCTGTAAAAGTGCCACACTGCTGGCCCTCTCATGACATTTATACAGAAAGATCATATGAAACATTCAGTGAAGTGGGGTGGGGGGGATGCTGCTTGGATCTGACTGGCTGGTTGTGTAGTTGCATCAGATGTCTGCATTCCTATCTTCATGCTAGCTGTTTCTTAGCTCGGTAAATTCTTGCCTGTAAAAGTTCAGCCCATGGTCTGCAGGACTTCTGTCTTGCACCAAAATTGCCACTAACTGCCCCGTGGCTTTGAAATAGTCTTAACAGCATTTGTGGTACCTTCCATCTGTATGTACTGGCAGTATGTACTGCCATCAATCACAGGGGTGGCAGAGCTGCTGCATCCTAACTGTTTGTCTGGGTTTGTTGCTTAATTGGCTATTTAACTTTATAAAGTAATTTGTCATATTGTGATTGTAGAAGGTATGACACAGAGCCAAGTTGTGCTCCTTATTCCTTCATCTACGTACTATATGCAATAACGCACATGTAACAGTTCATTCTTGCTTGCAGGACTCTGCTGCTATGATCTTGTAAAGAGTAGCAATAATGTGTAGTAATATCTTTAAGGATGTTAAAGATACCTAATAATAAAATAAATAATAATAAATAATAAATAATAAATACCCTAAAAGAATTCAGAAACTAGACATAGCAGAACAACAACAAAAAATTAGGATTCTCATATTCCTTTGTCTTTATCTATAATAAAGCATTTTTAAAGTGGCCAGCAAGCAATATTCCCCCTCTAAGCATGAGCTATACCTTTCCTCATAGTGAGAAACACTAGAGATTCATAATACATCCAAAGTGAAAGGACAGTTTGTGTCATTGGCACCAGAGGGATATCAGATCATATATCTTTACCTGACAAGAGGTGGTAATTTAGTCTGACAAGTTTCCTGCCAATGAGGACAGCTTTAAGAGTTCAACTGCCTTGGTAAAGATTTGACATGTCATTGAGGGATGTTGTGCAGAAGCTTGACAATAAACTGGAACTTGCTGTAAAAATTTATTAGAAACCAGAGACTGTAAAATTACTATACTCCTCCAGAAATGTTTTTCTTTCCCTGCTGAATATATGTGATATTTAATACATAGCACACGTTTAAAAACTTGTTTCCTAATGGTGTAAAACAAATCTATTACAATGCATGTGAAACAGCAAGGAATGCAATTAAATGCATGTGAGAATAAACAATGGGAGAGCTGCCTTCTGGAGGCAGAGAAGAAGCAGGTCTGAACTTTGGATTTGCTGAATTGGTGTGCTCTGCTTTGACACTGCATTTATTTGCCTGGAGAGGGACCTAAGTGGTTTGTGGATTTTAAAAGCATGAGGAACCCATGGAATTGGACACTAGGCTCATGTGGGTGCTGGAGCAGAGCTTGCAAACAGCTTTTAGCAAGACTTTTTCTAAATGCCTTTTCATCTCTGGCTACTATCTGAACATGGAGCAAAAATATTTTTGTACTTTTTTTTTCATTGAATAAATTATTCATTTCAATATAGAGTGAAATAAAACTATTTAGTATGCAGCTTGTGTTTTAAGTTTGATTTTTGAAGTGTTTGGGATAGGGAGTTCATAATCCCAAATGGTGAAATAGCTCTCATAGCTGTTCAACACTCTGCAATGTGTTGACAAATGCCACCTGGAAGTATATTAGTTACGATCTGAGAAAATTTGTGAATAAGCTTCAGAATGAGAGAAGTATGTATTTAAAAAAAAAAAAAAAGACTGTGAAAGAACTGAAGGGTCTGCCAGAGTGTATTTGTAAGAAGTGTTCTAGGATGCTATGAGGTATAGCCTTTTGGAATCATTTTCCTGTTAGCTCTTGATAATCCTTGGAGAAAGACAGACATGTTTAATGCACCTATCTTTCCTTATGTGGATGTCTTTTTAATTTCTAAATAGGCAGTTATCTTGAGACTTCATGTTAACAGAAAACAGTATCGTTGCTTGAGAGCTCCATTGATGGCTGATGAAAGATGAAGCCTCAGAGTGTTTTGCTGCACACTTTGTGAAGTCAACTGAAGTAAATGTCTAGGGCAAAACGTTTATAATGGTGTTTGGATAGAATTTTGTAGTTGTTAGTATTAACATTGGTTATAATACTAAAATTCTGACTGGCCTTTCTAATGACTACTTCTAGTTAAAAGGAAAATAAATTAAATGACAGAATCTGTTTCAGTATAGAGTAAAGCTTGGTACATGTGAAGTCTGGGAAAATCCAAGAAGTCTGCAAAGCTGGTTTACTTTGTCCTAATTTGTCACTTTTATTCTGTTATGCAGATAATGTATCAACCTCACAAGCTAATGAAAAGCTTAAAAAAATATAATTATCTCTAGAGAGTCTTTACAATGACTTTCAAACAAATTGTAATTAGGAAACCAAGGTCAGTACTGGTGTCACTGGTGGCTGAAGCAAGTCTGGCAGAGATTAAGAGCCACCTGTACTCAGGTTGGACTCACGCTTTGGCCTAGGTTTGCTTTTTCTGAAGACTCTGTATAGCTGCAGTTGCTCATTGATGGTGCACTTAGGTTCTGCTTTTGGTGTATTTCTGGCATGTGGTGGCATCACTCTCGTAATTGTATTTTAATTAAGTGGACTTCAGGACCATTGACAGCATGTCCTGGCAGCTGGGGTCTTGCTGGGGAAAGAGGCCTGAAAGCGAGTCTAGTTGTGTAGGTTAGTGTTTGTGGGGGCGAGTCCTTTTACTAATATTCATTGAACACCAACTAGTATTTTGTAAGTGATAATAAAAGATCAAAGATCACTTGAGGAACCTGGGACATAATTAATTTTAAGGCATTAGGCCTGATGACTTTTTAACTTTTTACTTTTTTCTTTTTTTTTTTTTTTTCCTTCTGCTGGCTTTTAAGATAACTACTGTAATACTGTAACACCTTAGCAGTTGAATGGCAGAGAATGAGCTGCTGTTCAAAGCCAAGCATGCTAGGTGGGATTAATATTTTGGTAAGGAACATGAATATCCTGCTTTGAGTGTAGTCTAACTTTTAGAGAATATTCATAATAGATCAGAAATTAAGCTGGTAAAGTGCGGATAACTCTTGTTTAAGTTATTATTTTGTTAATACATACATGACAAAAAGTACAGTCACGGGCGTAAGGATTTTTTTGACAAATCAGAATTGTCTTTCTTTAATAAATAGCTTTTGGGAGGCAGGTAAGGTACTGTTTGTTTGTTCTAACAGAAAGTAGTGGCCTTCTGACAAATCCTGCTTTATGTATGTTGGTTGTTTGGCTGCTAGAACTCTTTTGTTGGTGCAAAGCCTGCAGCGGCCCTCCAAATTTCAGTAGTTTCTCTGGTAGAGGGGGCCGGTGAGCTGCAGCAGCAAGGGTAGGTTATCCAGAGAGCCGCTCTGGGAAGTGCATTGCTCAAGCTGTCTTAGACACCTTTTTGCTCTGTATTTGTTTCTCTCCCCTGCAGCTTCAGGGGGATCAGCTGCATGTTGCCAATTAGGCTCATCAGCATTGTCAATAACAGATGTGGAGCTCCTGGTAATCCCCTACCCTTGTTAGTGGACTGCAAGGGCTTCTGGCTGTTTGTGATGAGATTTAACCCTTATCCCCCTACAGGGAGCCAAGTCACTCTGTCAAAGACCAGGAGTCTGTCTTTTTTTATTCTTTTTTTTTTTTTTTTTTCCCTGTTTTGATTTGAAGGGTTCTTTTACCACCATCTTAGCCTCAGTTGGTTTGCTCTGGGTTCCAGCTTTCAAGAAAACATAATTGATTTCATCACAAATCCATATGAAAGGGATATTTTAAGAACTCTGCTTCAAGGTAAAGGAAATAGCACAGAGTTTCATTACCTGTCAAGCAGATTACTTGGTCATGTCTCGAAATGCAAGCTGCAAGCAAAACTTTTCAGTGTTACTAGCCAGCATGCCATTACAGGATAAACTTGTAAACATGTTCATTAGACAGCACGCTCACAGACTTGCAGGTTTTGCACTCTTACTGTCATCTTTGCTAAGGGCAACCCCTCAATGAATGTTCTTTATTTATTCCAAGATGAGGCAACTTCAGTGCTTGTGCTACTTTCTTCTTCCCGAGGGAATGACTCACTTCAGGAGGGAATGTTACACTTACTGAACACAAGTTGAAATCAAAGTAATCTAGACTATGAGTTAATGTGAAAATCTGTCTTGCAGGGTATATATATTTTTTATTTTATTTTATTTTTTTCAGAAAGAATGTTATAAATGATCTTAACACTTCTTGTCATCAAACTAATTGGAAAGGAAGGGATGTGTTGGGTTGGTGTAAACATTCTACAGAGACTGTAGTGGAATAAGGAATCTGCATATTTGTTCCCTGACCATTAGAGTAGAGGGAGATCTCAGCACAGTGGTTTTGTTTCACTTCTAGCTCAAGAACAACATTGGAGGCTTGCCACAATATCAAGTCAGAGTTATTGTATAATTACTAATAGGTGTTAAGACAAATATTTAATATCTGAAGTTAATCTCATAAGCAACCTTTGTAGTGTGAGACAGCAAAGTATGTACGTGATGCTACAGACCCTTGAAACTATAAAATAAGCATATAAACAAAATCTCAACTGGGTGTTTTGTGAGCTGTTTGCTGGTCTGAACAGCAACCAGTGGCAGGAAGGTGCTAGTGAACCTTCATATGTAGGTGCCAGTAGCAATAAGCTATTTGAATGCTATTTTCAATTTGAAATTGAAATAGCATTAAATAATTAATAGCATAAAATACTTGAAGTAGCATAAAATTGAATACTTTCACCAGGTATCTTTAGGTCCTGTGGGCTTTTATGTTGTTAATTTGGAGAGCCTCAGACACCATTTCTATCAGGAACATGAGCTGTACAGTGGTAGAAAAATACATACTGATCTGAAAAGGAGAAAGAGTATTTGATTAATCTAAATTGCAGCAGTGAATAATGACCCTTGGGTTTACCAGTAGCATCCTTGATATATTTAGCTATTGAGATTGTATATGTGTTTTGGGATACCTTAAAATCTGAAGTAAAAGTAAACCAAAGCACTTTGCTGTTGTATTTTTTTTTTTTGTTCAATTGGTTGCTGTGGTAATTCCTTCAAAGATGAACAGAGCATCCCAAGTTTTTGTTCCACTCAAAATTTTAGTAGAAATTTAAATAGCAATAATAAATGTGCTTCACAACTGATGGATTATTGATTCATAACAAAATTTTAATTATGTGTATATTGAGTAAATTATGAAGCTATTAAATTGATATCATCACACTTCATCTCATTTGTCGTTAGTGAGTTACAAATCGTGTAGCTTTGGTGCTTTGTCAGCAAAACTTTGTTGAGATTAGATTTGCACAAATTGACATGTACTGCAACATTTTGAAGTGAGCTACTGATCAGTTCAAATGAGTTATCAGTTGGTGAGTACTTTGAATTTTAGCTGAGAGGAAGCTCTGTGTTTTTTTAGAAGGTAGCATGCAAGCTTTAACGCGTAAGCATAATCTGCTCAAGGATGAGTTCATTCTCAATGATACATTATTTTCATGTCTGTTTTGCTGAAGCCATCACGGGGGAATCATTTCACAGCAAAATGTACACTGAGGTGAATGTGCAGATGTATTTATGTCACTCTGTAGATGGGCAGATATTAAATTAAAATTAAAACAAAAGAAGTGCCAACTGCATATGGATTGTTCAGATGCAACTACAATACCTAAAAATTACATAACCTTGCCTAAATTAGGATTCAGTCTCAATTGTTACATAGCCCTGTATGTTTATTTGCGCTTTCTGTGTATCTTTGACAAGTGGGCTTTCATTTACCCCTGCTAGCAGTTCCTGAGTTTATATCTTCATGTTTCCCATGGCAACAGAATTCTCTGTGACTGAGCAAGTATCATTTTCTTGCTTTGGGTGTTAGCGGTGTTAGCTAAGGCATGAATATAGTCTCACACAAAGCGCTGGGAAAATAAATTTTTTAAGGAATTCTTTCTCTGAATCTTAATTATTTCTTTGTAAAATGGATGAAATTGGTGTGTGACTACTTATCCATGTAGTGCATGTAAATACTGCAAGCTTTGGTAACGAGATATTTTGAAAGGAAAATGCCTCTAAGGTTTGACATTGGAACTCTTGTGGAAAGTCAAGTGAATAGTTCAGCTTGGCTGTTCGCTTACTGCTTTTGTGCTTGGTTTGTGCTCACTTTAACACTTGAGAGAGATTGTGTGATGCTAATTACACAAAATACTATACAATTCTTCCCTCTTCATAGGAATATCTATTTTAATTCTGATACTTGTAAGAAGTTTCTGTGGAAGGACCACTCCTTCCCTAATAAATTCCATTATTATAAGTTTAGCTATGTCCACTAATGATGTAAGAATTTCCCCACCCCCAGCCCACTCCAGGAGTTACACTGTAAGTGCTTATGTCTTAAAAAGCAGAAAGCTTTCTTCCAAGAGAGGTGATGTTGACCAAAATACAGTATAGTGAGGAGTTAATCTTTACTTTTCCTGATTTGTTCTATTATGTATTATAGCTCACCCAGACAACAAGAGTTAGAAGTTAGGTTGCTGCAACTTGAAGCATCCAAACCAATGGAATGCAAGGCTGAAACAAATGTCTGTCTCGGAATTAGCAAGCAGTCAGAAAACACAAAATGCAAGTTGAAAACTTCACTTGCATGGATTTCCAGCTTGATGAAAATGCGTGTACTTTTTGTGTTGATTCCTTATTACCGTGACTACCTGAATTCTGAAATTTTAGATTATTCTGTATAATAATTTGACTGTGCTATGGACAGCTACTTCTGTAAAATTCTACTTCTTAGTTTAAGTGGCATGATCTAGCAAGCTCATATGTCTTCAAAAAGCCATAGGTGCAAATTCTTTCTGAAAAGAATGTTAGATAAAATAGTTAAAAAAAAAAATCCCCAACAAAACAAACAACCTGATTTGAAGTTTACCTTTTATTCTTAGTAGAAAAATGATAGTAGCTCTATTGAAGAGCTGGAACCAGACAGTGATGAAATCACCAGTAAGTACTCTATATGACACTATGGAGTGAAGTTTGAGCATGACCAATTCTGTGCCGTTTTGCAAGAGCTTTATGACTTGACCATCCAGTTACTTGTTACTTGATTTTTTTGTCTCTAAATATCTTCTACTGCAAACGTTAACCCAGCATATGTATGCTGATAAGATCATAGTCTTGTAGCAGAGCTTCATTCCAAAAACGTGAGCTTGTTCTTACTTTTGTGTTATATTCTGACACTTGTAATGTAGAGATTGGAAATCAATGAGTTTGACTATACTTGTTTAAGTGCCAAGATATTTTCCCACTTTTCAAGTGAACGTGCTGTAGCTCTGTGATAAGTAACATCAAAGCACATTTTGGTAATTTATTACTTTCCACGGTGTTTAGTGTTTGTTGCTCTGCAGCTGTATTTCTTAAGCCTGTGTTACATCTAACTTTTGATACATGATAAATAGGAACATATAATTTCAGTAAACTGGTTAGTTGATAAGCAAGATGAATATTGTTCGAATACCTTTGCCAATACTGATTTATCATTATAAAGGAAGCAACTGTAGAAAATCTGGTAGAAGAGTAGTAATAAGCTTAAGTGCAAAATGTGAAGTCTATGTTTTAAACTATTAATAAAAAGCTGTATCTGCTGGTTCAGATGGAGAGTACTTCATCTGTTCTGGTTTCTGCATGTGCAGTGTGGATGGTCATGCAACATGGATAAGATGAATCTTTGAAGCAGTCTGAAGTACTGTCCTTTTGTCTGAGCTAGGTCTGTTTGAAATGGTGATTCAGGAAAAGATACTCAAAGTCCCCAAACAAACCCACCAGAAAGCGTAACAATTGTCAGGCAGTAATCACTTCCAGTATTTAAAGGATGACATTTTTGCAAACGGAAACTAGAGATAGTTTAGTTAGTATTGAACAGCTTTTATAGTTCCAAGGCCTTTATTCTTAATCAGGGTGCAAAAATCAAAGGGTACCTCTTCAAATAGTAATTTTTGTAGTGGATATTAATAGCTATTCATGAAGAATAAAACTTGGATACAGCACAACAGCCCTCATCAACTTTATTTTTAGTTAATATTGTATGTGTTTGATAAGGCATGATATTGATAATTCATCACAATAAGAAAAAGATTAAAATCCTTGTTTAATAGGATTGTTTTTCATCATATATTGAATTTTCAGAATTCAATATCATAAATCCTTGTTAGAGAGGGAGGATATTTTCTTTGCAGGTCCACTGGTCAGATTTCTCTAACATGTCTGCAATTTTGCAGAAATAGCTAAAAGAGTAGAAGAAATACTTCATTATTTTAGGTAATAATGTGACAATGTTTTCTGGTTTTTGTGATTCTTTCCGTTCTTCTGAAGAGAACTGAAAATTGTTTCCCTTTCAATTGCAGTAGGGCAGGTTGTTATTGTGTAATTGGACTCACCTTGCTTAGGTTTCCAGTGAACACCTGTGGAACTAGACTTTGGTGTACGGAGTCTGGTTTTAAAAATGTGTAGTTCCAAGAAGAGGGATTTTTCAAAAATGCCAATGTAAGATTGTCTGTTCCCAAGGACTTTAATCAGCCATTCTCTAGGTAGTGTTTGAAATGTTTTACAGCATATCTAATGATCACTTACAATTTGAATATTGAAGGATGCTGGGTTTGCTTTCATGAAAGGTTTTGGATAAACTGGAATGCTCTGCTTCTAGATTTGAAGAAGGGACCCTATATTACAGCCTTCTAACTGTACAACAGATACAGACAGTGTCTTGTACTTGTATTGCTCTCATGTGTTGCAAGTATAAGAACAAAAGTAGCAAAGACTTTTGAGGGCTATTTGTTCTTGTTTTTCTTAGCTTTGTTTGTCTGTAACAGATTTAAGAAATGCACATCTAAGAATGTCCAACTACTTACAGAAATGGGAAGTTACCATTTCCATTATTTTTATACACATTTACACTCACTTTTTTTTTACCTCCTAAATATGGAGCACTTCTTTAGCAGCAGCAGCAAGCTTTATAGTGTTTTCCACCAGTCATTTTAGTGTTACCATAAAAACTGCTTTCCCCTTGCACCTATAAAAGTCATCATTTGCTGCTAGCTCAGTGGACCTATTTGTAATGTTATTTCAGGTTTTGTCTTTATCATGAGCCCAATGGGCAGATTTACTCTAAAAAACAAGACTACAGGTTGAATGGGAATAGGCTTTTTGGTTTAACTCATTTTTTTTGAGAGTTCTACTCTCAAAAAAGTTTTTGCTGTTGCATGTAATTCTCATTGATACTGTTTCCAAAGCCATCAGTTGTGGGTTTTTTTGGTTTTTTAATAAAAATAATTAAGTTATTAGCCAATCAACAAAGTAACATTTTTAAGAAGAAAAGGAATTACAGTAATTAACAAGGAACTTAATCCTCAATGACTTTGATATTAAGTGCTATGATTTATAAAAGAAATATTCATGGTGAATGGTCTTCGAGGTGACTGAGAAATGCAGATCTACAAAATGCTCAGGTCTGGATGGCTCATATTGGTGTGCATTTCAGAGTCAACAGATTTGATAAAGAAATTAAAAATAAACTGAGCGGTTCTGTTACACCTGGCAAGCTAAAATTCATTTAGTGCATTAGTTTATTATACCTTAAGCTTCATGTTTAAATCACAAGAATGTAGTCATTGTATTTGCAGATTAACTTTGTGTTTATCTGCTTTGTGATATGTGGGCATCTGTCTTTGCTAATCTGAATGTAATGGGAGAGGGGTTTATTTCTTCCAGCATTTACAGCTTTTCCCCTCTGGTAACAAAAGCTTTATGAAGCTTTTTTGTCTCTGGATCTTGAAACTATAAAGATCTGTCTTTGAACCCTAGGTATGGATGTGGTTCGATGGTAAAAAGTTCTCTGTTGAAATGAGTAAACCAACTGAGTTCTTGTATTGATGTTTATGAAATGGGAGGAGGTGGGGAAGAGCAACTTAATTCTACTCAAAAAAATTACAGTTCCTTTTTAAGTATGGATTTTGCTTAGTTTCGGGAACTTAGAGCTCAACTCCAAGTACTGAAACCTGAGGCCCTGGTGCATGTTGGTTGTAGTAATGCAGTTCTGGAATTGTGGAGTGTCATGTGGCAGAAGGGGCTGGGGCAGAGGCAGTGCACATCCAGGGTTCTTTCAGTGCTGCATCTACCTCACCAGGGTACAACAGTGCCTTCACTTCAATGTGTTCTTCAGCGGTTGTAAAAGGTATGCAGGTGTCTGACTTCTTGCGGGTAGGATAACTGACGCCTTGCTGTGACATGTCATTACTGAAATTAAATTTGCTCTAATTTCTGTCTCTGTTCTTAAATTGGTCATTGGTTATGTGCCTTAGCTGACTTCATATTCTCTTGCTTTCTCTCACTTATAATACTGTCATTTTTTACCAACATTGCTTCAATACTACTTGATACAAAACATCTAGATGAAGCAAATATGATTTATTGCCTGAGGTATTTGCCTTATTTAGGGCATCTAGCTTTGACAAATAAGTAAGGAGTCTCAACTTAGTCAAAGGAGTCTGAGAAAAGCTACTCCTTCAGTTTAATGATATGATTACCCATGTTTTATTTCTAGCCTTCAGTGGATCCTATGAAGGGTATTTGCACATCTAGTTAAATAACGTACTTCCTTTAAAGAATGATTCCACTGTCTGTACTTCTATTTATTTGGGTTTTTTAATCTGTCTGTAAAAGCATCTTCTCTTGGTAGCCTCTACACCTCACCATTTGTCTGAAAAGCAGTATGTCTTCCTTGAAAGCAGTCCCCTTCAGAAGCATGTTCTCTTGAGCCATCTTAAAGAGCTCAGGGACCAGGTCTACAATTACCAGCCCTTTCTGGGCTATGTTCCTTGTTTAACATACTTCTTGACTCTGTCTTCTACTTGACTTTCTATTTGAGCCTATTCATACTACTTTTCAGCTTTACTGTTTTCACGTCAGCCTTTACTTTGCTTCTGTGTTCCTGGATTTCATATTTGTTGTCAGTAGGATTATTTTTTTCCTCTCCTATAAACTAGTTAAACCTGGGGCTCTATGAAGTCAATAACCAATCAACCATTTGTAGGAAGGGGAACTGACTTCTGTTGCGTTTTTCTGGCATCACATAAGAAAATGCTTCCCTTTGTTGCTGTAGGACACAGGACCAATGTGCCCTGTACTGAAGGGTTCAAGAGCCACCAGGCTGAGCTGGGCTTAAGTCTCCACTAGCTGGGGCATCGGCTGTCTGTGTACCAGGATGCCAGACCAGCTGTCCTCCAGTCATGTGGCTGTTGTGGCTGCAGGCTGAGAACAGTAGCTGTTCGCAAGGGCAGGTGTCCGGCTCTGCGAGCAGACGTTCCCACATCTGGGTGCTGTTTGTCACTATAATGAGTTGGCTTCTTACCATCTCATCTCCGAATGCCCTTAATGTGCTTGAAACCACCAGTTCCCATATTGCAGCCACAGATTGATTTATGGGTTCCTGTCTTGCTGACTGCACTCCTGAAGCTTCTTGTGTGCTGCTAAAGCATTTGGAATGTTTGAAGTGGTTTTAAAGTTCTTAGTAGTCAAAATTAGTGGCTGACATAGGCTTTTTGCCCCAATGAAGATCATCTGTCCCCAAAATAACCTAATCTATTCCTATATTAGGTAGCTTAGCCAAAAATAAAGCTCTTTTATAACTGTCTGTATGAAATAGTTCCTGAAAGCTATTGGAAAGAGACGATAGATGCACATGAAGTTTACTTCAGTTGATGGCAAATAGATGTTAATAAGCAAGAGAGAAGAGCTCAGGTAACAGTCTACTTCCCCAGCTCTGCAGCAGAAGTAGCTGACAGATACTATTTCTCTTGACTTTCATTCTTAGGACCATCATCTTAGAGGAGATTTCTGTCTGATTGCCTGAGGATGCCTGAGACTAGAGTTTTTCATGAGAGGAACTAAGAAGCCCTTCTGATGGCCTGGTGCAAAGCTGGGAAGGAGAGTGGTGTGTAGGTGCCTTCTGTCTTTGCTCAAAAACTTGCACTGTATTTGAGACTACTTGTATGAAGTAGTGGATTTGTTCCAGCTCAGTCAGGCTCATTCAGGCCACGATGGTGATGGTTGTTTTTATTAGTGATGTGTACATAACAAAATTTGGACTCAGACAGTTGTAGAAGTTTATTTTATGAATTAGTCATTGAATAATACTTTTCACTCCATCTGGTATAGATATAAGCGGCTTCTAAATGCAGCTTATAATCTTTTGAAGCCGAAGAAAAGTGACATCCAAATATGAATGCTTGTTACAGAATTTAAATTTTTACCAAGATTTTCACTAGTTAGCTTGCCAGTTGTTTCCTTACCTGGATTTTCCCTAGTGATATTCCTGGGGGGAAGGTTGCTAGATGAAGGGCATGGTTTTGCTTAAAAAAGACTGAATACTAAGGATGGCTCTTCTGCATGGGGTTGCTCCAAACAGTGTTAGCAAAACTGCTGCAGGCAAAATGTTAGAAAGGGATGGTATTGTAAGGGCAGGTGAGGGCAAAGCTGCCCAGACAGGACTTCAGTGCCAAACAAATGGTGTTAGCTTGGGCTGATGCTGTGTGTGCATGGCTGTACCTGCAGTCTCCTTGCTCAGTGCATGCACTGCAGGGATGTGGTGCTGTTGGCAGGTGTACGGGAGGGGATGTGCCTTCATTATAGGGCTAAAACAAGGTACTCCAAGCTCTGCTATGGCAAGTATAACAACTAGGAAGGTAAGTTGTGCAAAAAAAAAAAAGTCTTTCTTTAGGTTTGTTGATGCTTGGGCTCCCTTATTGCCCAACTGAGTGATACTGAAAAGCTCTGAAGCTGGTCTCCCAGTGCTGTGCCAACTGAATAGGTAGCACAAGTGTGTTGTGCAGAATATGCAACAATATGCAGAAATGCTTAATCTGGAAACAGTGTCACAAAAACAGTCCAAAAAAAAAGTGGCTGAGTATCAGAGAAAGAGTATCAGAGAAAAGGGACAGGGACTACTTTGTTTGAATAAACACTTTTGCTCCATCAGTTGGGTTTTTTTTTTTTTGGTTGTTGTTGGTTTTTTGTTTTTCCTTGTCGTGGTTTCAGCTAAATTCACCAAAATTGGTTCGTTTTACCTCAAACCAGGACATTCCTTTTTTGAGAAAAAATTTGCTTCTTACAGATTTCGTGGATATTGAGAAATAGAATTTATTCATGGGATGATATTTCTATCATGACCAAAAGTATGTGAAGTATACAACACAGGACTTCAAGTAGCTCAAATGAGAGGTGGGATGTGTTGCAGCTTCTCAGTATCTGCTTTTTCAGTATTTATTTTTTGTATTTGAAATTTGAACAAAACTAAAGTTCAGTTTTCAACAACAACAACAAAAAATGCCTTGTCAGTTGTTTACTAGGAAAAATATTCTTGAAGGAGAAGTGCCAGGTTTATGTATGGGAAATGCATTGTTGTGGAAAACCTCAGCTGTTCCTTCATTAGGAGACGTACTTCACCTTGTACCAACACAGGAATGAAGTTGCATTTCTCCATTGCCCTATTATTTAAATGCCAGAAGAAGGATAATGGGCTTTTTACCCATGCCCCTTTGCAGACAATGATATGCTGCATTCCTTTTATGATTTTTTCTCACAGACAAAATAAGCATGCTGGTGCCTAAACGATGAACTGGAAAATACTGCTGGAAATACTCAGCAGTGTTGCATAATGGCATAGAATAATTCCATAAGGCCTGGAACAGATGTGAGTGCAACTAAGCCTTTGCTACTGTTCTCCAGGTAATGGTTTAAACTTTGAGAATAACTGAAGCAGCTTGAATCAGCTTTCCTCCAACCAACACTGCTAAAAAGGATAAAATTGAGGGAGTGATAAACTCTACTGTTTTATATTAATACTTAGTGCATTTTCAGTGAATTGCGTGGTTGAGGGTGCATAGCGTTATATGCAGAGGTGGGTGATTGTTGGAAATAAATCTGTAGGGCAATGCACTTAAATTGAAAAGGTTGTTAGCAAGGAGTTTGTGCCCAAAAGTTAGGTACCATACTTAACTAAACATGAGGGAAACTAATGTCTACAGAAAGTAGGTCTAGTTTAACCCTTTATTAAATGAACGTGTTTGGGATTATGTGCTTTAGAGATATTTCTGTTCATAGCATGCAAATTCCTTGCCAGGCTCCCAACCCATCAGATAGATGCTGGGCAACAATAATTGTGTAATAAGGGATAAGTAACTAAAATGCTGCTTGAGTTGGTAATGGGTAAGAGTAGGAATAATCCAGTTTGAGTTATGAGCCAAAGGTGCACTGATGTCAGTAGGAGAGAATTCCCATTGATGAAATTTAACATTGAAGGTCACACTTGAAAAGGCTTTACCAGATTTTTATTTAATTTTTTTTTCCAAACGTACTCTAGTAAAATGAGTAACACCAAGACCTCTTTTAAATGTGAATTAGGATTTCCTGAAATACCAGTGTCTGCTATGATACTTAAAAGTGAATTTTGTAGCTAGAGGAAAGTACATGGACATTTCTACAATTTGCCAGACCAATGGGGTGTTTTGACTGAAACTTTTCTTCCTTCCATACCTTTCAGCAACAGGGAGGGAAGATAAGTAGAAAGAGTGCTGAAAGTACTCCGCCAGTACTTTAAGGTTGTGCTTGATGCTTACTTGTTTAAGCATCTCAACAGTGTCTAATTCATGGAAATACTACCTAGTGACTGCAGCCTCTTCAGATTTCTTCTCGCAAGACTTCATTGGGTGAACAGGGTGGACTGGAAGATTTTTTTCAGGTCCATTACAAATTCTTGGACTTGAAGCTTAGAACTGTTCAAAATATCCTAAGGCTTATGTTTACCTGATTTCTCTAGGACAGACTTTCCTGTGCACTGGGCGGCTGGAATCCACCAAAAGGTGAACCCAAACAAACACCTCCTTTGGAACTGAACCCAACAAAATATGGCAAACAGATCAATGAGCAACTACTAAATCCCTCTGAGGTGGTAAAACTATGTGCTGATACCAGTCCTCGTAAGAGTTGCTTATTAAATGTAAATAGTGTGAACTTGATTTTTTTTTTCTTTTTCTTTTTCTTTTTTTTTCCCCCCTCACTAAAAGACACTTTCAAGTAATTTTCCTCTTCATAATTACTAGTTTTCTTGAATAAATGGGACAGTAGAGGCAAGAGGGCTCTTATCTTTCTTTCAGAGGTTCCCGCCTAGTGGCAAAGTATTATCAACAAGAAGCAGGGACATATTCCTTAAGAGCACGCTTGGGAGAAGGCAGATAAATGCTGCTGGTTGCAAGCTTCATTTCACTAATGAACCATGCATAAGGAGTTCACAAGAGTTAAATAAACGAGCAAGATAATGTTTGTCAGGACAGGAGTCTTTAAACGCTACTGATTTCTCTGTTTTTCACAACTAGACTATGCTCTTT
The DNA here is from genome assembly GCA_013398155.1 of Pedionomus torquatus. Taxonomy (NCBI): domain Eukaryota; kingdom Metazoa; phylum Chordata; class Aves; order Charadriiformes; family Pedionomidae; genus Pedionomus; species Pedionomus torquatus. Next base: position 520,072 of record VZRU01011082.1, read on the forward strand.
TTCTCTATAATAATAAAATAGATTAGTGCTAATCTGGTAAAACAAATGTAATGATACTTGTTCCTAGAGATATTAAATTCTGTCACTTCAACAAAAATCAAAACCCTTTCAGCTCCTTCAGTCAAGAAAAGATAAAAACAATTATTAGGATAGGACAAAAACCATATCTGAATAATCTGATACCAAATGCTGGCTCTAATTAGACTAAATAGACTAGTAAGAATATTTGTATTATAAATGCATGCATTATGTATGCAGTGACCAAAAATAGTGGTTCTTAGATGGGACTTTGAATGGGATTGAAATATCCTGACAGATGTGTAGCACAAAAATAAATCCCACATTGTGTGGAGTTTTCTTGTCCAGGATTGTGCTAATTCTAGGTTGTCTGTATTAGTGAAAGCTAGAGAAGAAACGGAAGGGGATACTTGGGGTTGAGGAAAGTAAATCTTGACATTGGAGATGTATTTGAATCCTAATTTAATTTGTCCTTTTCTCTCTATAGTCATTGCTGCACTGGTGTACAGACTACCTACTTTTTTAAGTATTGTGCAAGCAGAACCAGTCTAATTTACAGAAATGGTTTAGAGTTGTGATTTTTTTTTCTGTGGAAAAACTGATAGAGCTGAGAAAACAGCCTTAAAAGACCGAAATGGAATGGTGCAGTCACAGAGCAGTGACCTAAGTGAAAAAGACCATGAGGAAATTAATTTATGAAATACAGGAAGTATATTATTGTGTTTGTGCTCAATGTGTTTTATCCTTGATTATCCTGAAAATGCCAGCATGGGGGCACATATGATCCACTAGATGTGGAAATACACATTTTCCAGTACCGTGTAGGAATATGATATGACTTGATTTGCTTCATGAAGATCTCTTTGTGGGGAAGAAAATCCTCCAAAGTTCTTTGAAGGACAAGTCCCTCCAATGACAAAGAATGACAAAATCGCCCTTTTATAGTAGTAATAGATATGAGTAATAGGATTGATTATTGGCAAAAGGCTTAGATTTGCTATAAATGAGTTGCATCATTTGTGCAAATTCAGTTGGGGGGCTGAATTTGTGCAGATTCAGAAGGTAGGCTCCTTGAAGAGAAACTATCCTTAGTGAAATAAGTATTTACACAAGGGAGCTTTGCTGTGAAAAGCCGTAAAACTGCCACAGGGCATAAACAATGTTTGAAATGCATTCAAACATGCTAGTAATGAATTATAAATGTCTTTGTGACTCTTCCCCAGCAAGTTGACCACTGTGGTTAACTGTCAGCTAGTCAGGGTTTATGACCCAATGGAAATGTGCAGATTGGCTTACTTTGTGGTCCTGCAGCCCCAGAGGAGCTACCAAAAGCAGAAGAAAATAATTACAGTCAGAGAGATTTGAAGAGAAGTAGGAGGAAAGAGATCAGCATTCTAACTTTTGCTTTTAGTGCATTAGTCCATTAAGGGCGGGGGGTGGGGGTGCTAAGACAGTGCTACTGCTTAATTTTATGCACATCTGGGAAGCCTCCTCAGCAGACTAGAAGTTGGTGTGGGAGCTATGTTATATGCAACAAAATGTAGGTTCATAGAAAAGAAGAAAGGCATGCATGTCTGTGATTAGATGTGATAAATTGTGCTTCCCATTAAGACTCCGTGTGTGTGTGTGTATAATACAGTGAACCCCACACAAGTTGCTTCCTGTGTGTATGCCCTAAAGCAATGATGTTTTCTGTACCTTTCCTATATGGTCAGAGCTGTATCTACAAATTTGTTCTTGCTAAAACAGAAGTTTTCAAAAGGTTTCTAGTTATGCTAACATTTTCAGAATATAAAGCCCAAATTCAGTGAGCCCTGTGGGGATAAATTTAAAGTAGAAACATTTCTGATAGTGAATGGGAATTAAAAACTGCCCAGTAAAGCCATCAGTGGCTGGTGTTGCTATGAATATAACAAACATCTGGTGGTGTTTCCAAAAAGAGCTGAAAATGAGGTGAGGTCATCTTCATTCTGGCAGAAAGCTGGAGTGTTCCACAGACTATCCCTGGTAACTAAAAGGTAATTTTCTTCTGATCCTGCAATGTTCATTTTCAAACCAGCCTAAAGGTCTTTGACAAATTATTTTACTGTATTGGGGAATGTGCCGGGAAGCTAAAGCACTTGTAAAGCAATCCCAGTACTCTGGTTTATAGATTTGCTTTGCCTTTGGAAGAAATGTCCTTTTTAGAGAGTTACCTTCAAGTTCCCCTTTACACAAGCCAGATTAAGGTAAAATGCAAATAAAGGATTTATTGTCATAATACCCAGAATACACAGCACAGTTGCAAGTGTTTATATAGAAGATATAGATGAAGGAATAAAGAGGGCAGGGGAGAAATAAATCTGAAAGTTCTGTCTTTTCTGTGTCCATTTGATTTCCTGCCACCACTTTCCAAAGCAAACCATACCAGGGATCCTTCTGTGTATCCCCTGTCTTGGGGAGCATTTATCAGAAAATGACCTCTTGAGTGCTCTGGGTTACTTGTTATGGTTTTGCTTTCTGTACAGTAATCCTTCAGGATGCATATGGGATAAATGATAAAGGTGACTTTGAAGTAGGTAGTTACAAATAAAATACTATTCACTCCTATGGTTGTGTCAAGTTGAATGCAAACCCACCTGGTTTTACCTGGTATATCTGTGATAATCAAGTTAATCTCTGTGGGAAAACTACTTTGAAAAATTTAAATTGCAGATGTTTCAGAGGAGAACAATAATTAAATTTGCTCAGTAGCTCACTGCTCCTAGATAGCTAGATTACTAGAGGAGGGCACATACCCTCCCCTTCACCCCATATACAGAAGAATTTCCTAGTTACTCAATAAAACTGTGTTTAGCTGGAAGTGGAATACTTCTATGGGGTTTTGTTTGATTTTAATTTAATATGAGAAACTCATTGTTGTACTTCTGGGAAAAAGACATCATTAGTCATACACTGACTGAGGACCACAGCTGCTGTCATATGAGCTGATTGTTCAGCATCCTCCTGAAGGCTAGAGTATCAGCGACAAATCATTTGTCAGCTATGACCCCTCTTACTAGGGCACTTGCCATTCATATTGCACTCTGAGGCAAGTTTTGTTTCATCCAGGAAGAGTACCAGTTAAGCCTGAGAAAGAAAATAAGAAAGTTGGTGTAGGATGCACTAAGCAGCGCATCCTCTTTTGCAACAGTGCTCTCAGCAGGACCGGATGAAGAGCGCTTGGAGTGCAGCACTGATGGCAGATGTGAGATGGACAGGTTGTTGTTGTCAGGTGATATTTTTAGTTAATGATTGTGCAGTGCTTTGAAGAGATAAAGTGCTATAACAGTGTTAAGCATTATTATTATTGTTATTCAGTTCCCAAAAGATTACAGAGCAGTTAAGGGTTTTGTGGTATTTTTTCTTTGGATTTTTTTTTTTTTTTTTTAGTGTGGTTGAAAGCAGAATGTGAACCAGACTCTCTGGCTGTGACAATTTAAATGTGAGCAATTTAAAAAAAAAAGATTAGATGTGATGTTTTTAACTATCTCATTCAAACTCATTCCAAAACACTTCATCTTTGGAGTGAAATAGTTCTACTGCTTGAAAAATAATCCAAAAGAAGATTCTGTGCTATCTGTGAAGAGCTGTGATTGAGCTAATTCGTTTGTTGAGTCCAATCCAGACATAGAAATGTATGTAATACAAATCCCTCTTTTCATGTCATTGCCTTCTCAAGTTTATGCAAACCCTGTACTCTTTTATCATCTTTAATAAAATTTGAACTGGGGCTACAAAATCTGTGCCAATTTCTGAAGCCAAAAGGAAGACAGGGAGGACAATACAGTGCAGAACTAGACTATGAATCTCAACATCTGCTTGTTGTTTTGCTCAAAAACAATATTAACTATAAATTTGTGTTCCTCTACAAATCTGCACAAAGCAGACTTCGTGTTATACTGCATATCTCATCAGTAACTTAACTTCAAACTTTGTATTACAGCCTTCTGTTCAAGTCCCACAGCTTTTAGACAAGGCACCAAACACCGATAGATTTGGGTTCTTGGTTTCCTCTCTGGAAGGATTTAGCAGTAGCAATGCACATTCCTATATCTTACCTCTTGTGTCTGATGCAACATAGTTAAAACAGCTTTTTAGAGAGAATTATTGCAGAATTTAGCGAGGAGACATTGGTTGTTTTTTTTTTTTTTTTTTTTTTTTAAGNTTTTTGTTTTTTTTTTTTTTTTCAAGGGTTAATCTTAATGTGTTGTCATCTTTTGCTGCAGAGTAGGAGGTGGGTGATGCCCAACTTGTTCCTATGTAGTTTGCTGTTTGGAAGGTTGTGTAAAAAAAATCCTGGTTTTCAACATATGTAGTTAGTTTTTGAAGTTCTGCTAAAGCTTTGTTTAGTTCTTGACAAAATTCTGTCATTTTTACAGAAATTTTATAGTGGAGAGAAGGAAATATTTCAATGAGGAGGAACTGCAAAGCAAAGTTTCTTGGTTTTTGTAGTTGGAGAGTGAAAGCTGTAAATTGTGTTATTTATCATAGTTAAATTCAAAATGTTAAAAAAATCATTTAAGCCAGTGTTGTGGTATGGAGATAAAAAAAAAAAAAAAAAAAAAAAACTCTTAGTAGCACTACAAAAAAAATTTCAGATTGTANGATGGGGGGGATTCAGTAGGCATTTTTTTATATAGAAACTAATGAAATCTTCACAACTTAAGTTTATCTTCTGTGCATCTGTTCTTTCAAAGTGAAACATTGTTAACATCCTACCCCTGCAAAAAAATTGGAAGGTTTTTTTTTAAAAAAAATCTGATACCCTCAGTGATAATTATGACTTCTGCTTCTCTAACTTGATTACATCTTTATAGGTGGGGAGGACAGACCTGGACTTTTCTCAGTGGTATCCGGCTGAAGGACAAGAGGCAGTGGGCGTAAACTTAATTTCAAGAAATTCCACTTAGATATAGGAAAGACCTCTTCTACTGCAAGGGTGATCAGCCATTGGCAGAGGCAATCAGGAGAGCTTATGGCATCTCCATTCTTGGGGATGCTCAAAATCTGCAGGACCTCCCCCCACACCCAAGCAGCCTCTTGGAGCTGCTACTGTTCTGAGATAAGGGTGGGACTCCAGGTTCCCTGTCCAGCATTAACTAGTTTATGGTTGTGTATGTTTGAGCGTGTAGTCTATTCTTCTGAGTATTTGGTTTTGTTTTTTTAAATGTGTATGGAATTTGAGGATGGGAGGAGTTGAAAGAGGGAGACTGTTGCACTGAATTTTTTTTGGTCTTGGCTTGTGGATCTTGCTCTGTCTCACTTTCACCCTGTTAAATGCTTATCACAGTTAATTATGCTGTCCAACTTAATTGAAAGCAAGTCTTCTAAAATGATTTTTTATTGCCTGGAGTAAAGGACATGGGTGAATGAAAAGATTATTACAGATGTAGACCTGGAATAGATGCAGATACATTAAGCAATGCAATGGTCAGGTTTGAAGTGGTAGGAGATGAGCATATTTCATGAGACAAAATCTTCCTAGGAGATGTTGAAATAGTTATGTTGAAAATCATAGCAGCAGTAACTAATGTGCAATTTAAATAAGATGAAATGGAGACAAAGCAGCAAGGTTCTAAACAACTCAAATTTGCAAGTGTGTTTCAATTCTTTCATTAACTACTAAGCAGCCGAACATACTGTGCAGAACTTTTTTTTTCTTTTTTTTTTTTTTCCTTGTCCTACTGGTTTCACCAGTCAGTACATTTGTCAGCTAACATCTGGCATGTGAAGAGAAGTGAATTTGTCATTGAAGACTGAAATTTGTCTCTAAATTCAAACAGTAATATAAATGTAGTCAGGTTGAACTGGCTATTGTACAATGCATCCTCTGCTGATTAATTTGTCTATTCTAATTCTATCTGATCTGGTATCTGACTTATTTAACACTGCAGTCCTGAGTTAATAATGTCTTCAGGGAATTTGGACACTGGTGATGTTAAACCATCTTATTTAGAGGAGTGAAAGGGGACAAAGTATCTCTTTATACTTTGGGACCTTAATAATAAGTTGCAGTAGCCCACGTTCCCACTGTTAGCCTTAATAAAGTTAGGTTCGGTATTATCAAAAGAGCAATTAACACCTGCAGATATGATCACTGATGGCATCAGAGAAGAGGAGCACAATTTTACTCTGAATCTCAGCTTAAGCTTTTACATCTGAAACACCAGTACAAAGTTGGTTACACAGTCAGGACGTGGCATTTATTTTTTTCAAAATGTGAATGATAATGATACAAACAAAGCAATTACTATGAGTAATGTTATATTATGACTCAACATGGACGGAATGTAAGGAGAGGGTGCTTCTCCCTGGGACAGAGTGAGCCAAGCTGCTTGCTCTGAAACATGGCAAGGTTAAGCAAAAATGATACTGAAGAAAACAGTTGTAAACTTGCAGAAACAAGACCAGTAATCAGTGATAGCTGTGGAAACTTGTGGGAAATACTGTATCAGATCTGAATGTGTTTTGTGCAGGACTGAGATACCACAAAATGGTTGAAATGAGAGTGGCAATGGGAAAAGAAGAGGTATAGGAATCAGTTGTTGCACTGCAATTCTGTTTCACTTCCTGCCATGAATAACATGTCCATGCTGTAGCCAGAGTGTCTTACTGTGAAGAGTATCTTGTGGCAGGGTTTCAGAGCAATAGCACCAGTTTTAGAGTCCTTCTGGAGACCAGCAGGAGTAAAGCGACATTATAGCACTGTATGAGTCAGGCCAGATAGCAGTAGTACTCTTGGCAGAACAGAACTCAACAGGAGCTTCAAAACATTTCAAAAGTGACAAATTACATAGAGCTGAGTTGTCTGTCACCATAGATGCACTGCCACTGGTTTCCAAGCCAGTCTGGTTGTGGCTAGTGGAGGTATGAGAGCTTGGCATGAGTACTGCTCTCCTGCTCACATCAAGACTTTTGCCATCACCTTTGACAATGACAGTCATAAGTGAACTTCCATAGTTATGGTGGAGAAGTTTGGTTTTTCTCTTTTCCCTGGCATTACAATTTCTGCTCTCAGCAACATCTTAAAAGACCTAATTAAAATAAATCCTAAAACCAACAACAAAACCACTGAAAACCAGATTTAGTCTGAAGTTGTCGTAAGCTAAGAGTTAAAAGCTCCTGTCATCTTTTCCTATTGAGTAGAGCTATTACAAGACAAATGCCTTCTTGTTTTAATTTTGTGGGAGAGATTGTAAGGTCTAATTAATATTTCTAGTGATCTTTTAGATCAAATACTTAGAAAATGTTTTCAAATTAACTTCAAAGATGCTTCAAGAAGGAGGGTTAGGTATTTACAATAGTTGATAAATAACTTGTTGACCTAGAATAAATTCAGCCTCATTTGTAAGGTCATCTTTGTTGCTTAAATCTGAATCTATAGTGTTGAGAGCATTTTGCATGAGGATGCAGATCTCAGGCATTTGTCCAGTCTGACCCAAAATGTTCATGGCAGCCTTTTTTCCACACTGTGCTGCCTGTAAGTGTGAGGGAAAGGAACAAGATCAGAAGAGTGACTTGAACTTAAGATGTAAAGGCAGGGTAAAGGAAAAAATTACCCTTCTTAAACTAATGTTTTTAAACATACAGATATAATGATAGTTAGTCTTGCAGTAGTTTTCAATTGGCTTTTACATTTTCCAAGGCTCAGATTGCCTACTCCAGTACAAGATGTCAGTCCTGTTGTTCCAGTGTTGTCTGACAGCCACTTCGCATTATTTTCTCTTTAGTCAAAATTAGATATCCCTCCTATGAGATGTTTCAAAAATGTTGAATAACTGAAACTGTCATTAGGAAGTCACTAACCATCTTCACTTATGTGACCCAAGATGCCAAGAGATCTACTAAATCTACCTCCGACAGTGTTTTTGTTTGATCTTGTACTGTTCACCTATGAGCACTTTCTGTGTTCATGTCCCTGCTGCCTTCCGGTCATCATCCATAAATGCGTGCTTGTGGGAACATTGGGTGTACTTTTTCCTGAGGAAGAGTAGGGGGTTCCTTCTTTCTCCCCACTCCCCTCATCCCCTATTCCCTATAGGCTTTTCTTCTGTATATCACTGTCAAGAAGGATTGGTGATGAGATATAGTGCAGTAAATGGAGATATGCTACGTGTTAACTAGCATGAACATTCCTTGTATGTCAATTCTGAATTTATTCTGATTCCAGCAATAAAGCATTAATACATGTAACATGATGATGGGCAAGGGGAAGACCCAGCTGTGATGATCAGCTGGATACAGACAGGTATTTTCACATGCAAATTTTTGATATTGGTGGTATTTGTTAGCATCTAATTGCTTTTAGACAGTTTGGAAACTGATACAGTGAGTATCATTCATCACTACCATGTACACAGAAGTGTGTTGGAAAGATGAGAGCAGTATTTGGAACTGTTGATACTTGTCTTTGACTTCTGGCGCTCTTTTTGTGTGGTTTCATATTACACTAGGGATCCCTTACGTGCTGTTCCGTATCAGGTTTGTACTTTGATGCATGAGCTGTGGTTGGGGTCATCAGCTGTAATCAACCACCGTGTGCACAGAATCTGTCACCTTCCATGTATCCTTGGGAGTTCTGCAGTGCCCTTCTGGTTGGAGGTGAAATGTGAAACTCCTGTTTGAAGTAGTCAAAACAAAATGATGGGGGTTTGAGGAAAAAAATGACATGGGTCAAGTTGAAGGGGAAATATTTTTATTTATTTTTTCAAAGAAACAGAAGTACACAATCTCAGGTCAACTTCTCCTGTATTATTTCTGGTAATAACATAATGTTAAGTCATTCCTTGCTATGTATTTTACAGTGTTATGGGCAAAACAGATTGATTGCTGCCCATGGGCTGAGAAACTTGGATGCAGCCACAGTAGTGGATTTCTGGAGCTGTGACTTTTACTATCTTGGAATAACTTCACTAGAATTTGCACCTCAAAGCCCCTGTCATATCTTTTCTGGAAGAGGAGCCTTTGAATACTCTGACACTTGAGTGCTGCTTTTCTTTTCTATACTAGCCCAAGCAAAGGAATAAGATGGTAGGTTGGATGGTCTCCTCTTCTAGCTATTGAAAATGGCATTTAAAGTAGTTTGTAGAAGTGTCCTGTGCGTGTAACAGCAGGGTGGCAAAATCAATTTTGATGGAGAAGTAAAAATGCAGACTTTTGAAATGTTTCACATTTCAGGTTGGCTCCCCAAGAATGCTCTGTCTCCTCTCAAAGTGTGCTTTATCCTTTCTGTAGATAATAGCTGTACTGTGCTGAAACAATAAAGCTGCTGATCATAGCTCTGGGATGGCATTCTTGGGTACCTCATCAGTACCCAAGAATGGAGATGGATAAACTATATTGAGATACTTTAAGTGATATCTTACATTGGAATTAGAAATATACCTTGTCAGAAGCAGTGACCTTGGATAGGCTTCCTGATGTTTGTAAAAGGACACAGCAAGTCAGGTACAGTAAATGGTTATCGGTGTCTTGAAACACTTCTACTTTCAAGTTGGCTTTGAATAAAAGTCATGTTTAAGTCCATCGAAGATTGAGCAAAAAAAGCATAATTCCATAGGAACTATTGAAAAGCTTGTATTTTCTCAATCTGTCATGAATGAGGTAAACAATTACTACTTGCATCACAGTAAAGTTGAACATGTTGAAGGTTCCTGAACTATGGATTTAATGAGCTACATGGTAACTAGTTTCTAGCAGCAGAGTATTTAGTTGCTTCTGGAGTTTTTGTGCTTGTTGTTAAGTAAGCATAAATACTCACAGGAAAAAAAACAAATTACTTGCACTATTTTTTTTCAGTGGTGGGTGGGAGTCAAATCTTATTCTTTTCAGTGTAGTTATGAGGCATAACAAATTGTAGCAGCAGCTAAGAGTTTTTCTCACTCACTTTCTCTAGCTCCGTTATGTCCATGTTACTGATGCTTTATAACCAAGGAATGAGATGTTAATAATTGGTATTTCCCCCTTGGCCTAGTCCTCTCTAGTGGTCAAGGTAGCTGCTGAGGTCCTCGATAAGTAAAAATGTACACTGTCTTTTCATGATAGTTTCCTAGACTACAGGGAAGAACTGCTTTTTCCATTCAAACTGGAAGTTATATTTTTGTTACTGTTCCAAATATTATTTTTTGTTTCTGTATAAAGCAGTTAAGTCTGCCTTTCAAAGTTATTTGAAGAGAAATAGCGCAAATACTTCCTGAAAGTATTCCTGGTCTCAGTGGAGACAAAAAATGGTCTGAAAGCTAGGAGGAAACATCTAAGATGGAAAACTGTTTTCTCTTCCAGTGTGACAAATATTTACAGGATGCTGATGTGCTTACTTACATATGCTTACTTACAGGATGCTGATGGCTTCTGTGCCCTTGCTGATGTAATCCTACAGACTCTGGCATAATCGCTATAGCACAATACCAGCGTGGAGGCATAAAGAGTAAGATGCTGGGGGCAAGCACCAGCTATTTTACTGTGTTGGTGTAGTCTCTAGTCTTTTGGGCTGTGACAGGATCTCCCATGGACTTTGGAGTACCAGTACTATAGTCTTGCAGAACTTCAAGTGTGTGTGTGTGGGGTTGTGGTGGTTTGGGGTTTTTGTTTGTTTGTTGTTATTTTTTGTTGTTGTTGTTTGTTTGGGGTTTTTGTTTGTTTTGTGTGGGGTTTTTTTGTTTGTTGGTTTGGTTTGGTTTTGTTGGATTTTTATTTAAATAAAACATACACTCCACCCATGGCCAAAATGCCAAGAACACCCCAAACTCATTCCATGGTAAAATTGATACTGACTACTTCCCTTTGGGCTTTGCCTATTTTTACTCTGCTTCCCCCTTCAATTTAGACTTTCTGTTTACCTGAAATATCCTCTCAGTTTTCCATTTCACTTCTGATGATCAAAGGAGTGTTTGAACTCAGTACTGCATATTCTTGAAGAAGTCTGAGTAGGCTTTTAAGGTAGACGTTTGTGTGCTTCAGGAAAAAAAATACACTAGGTGAAATCAAGAACTTAGAACTGCTTTTAAAAGAAGGCAAAAAAAAAAAACTGCTGGAGATAAATTATAAGTAATAAAACACTGGCACAATGGGGTTTCTTAATATATTCATTTGCTGCTTATGTAATATTGCTGTGCAGATTTACTATTTGACACAGTTCTGTGGAGGGGGAAAAAAAATAAAACAACCCCAAACACCTCCCCAGTGAATAGAAGAGCTCGCAAGAAAAAAAAAAAGCCTATTGCTGCCTTTGACCACTAGGTGATAGTCTTGCTCAAGTTATTAATTTTATCAAGGTCATTTATATAAAGATTAAAAATGTTACATACTGAAGCTCTTAAAGAACAGGATTCATGAAAATAAATCTCTTTTTCCTGAGCATCGAATCAAACTTTACTGTTTTTCTGGTTTATAAATATTTATGAGTCATAACACAACCTTTTCCATTACTGTATTGGATTTATTTTACTATTATTAGTCCCCAAGAAACATACAACAGTATACAGTAAATGCACATATCTTATTAGTCTGGTTCAATGACAACAATGCAATTAGAACCCTTGGATTTTGGTATATATTGAAGTGTTGATGTTTTAAGTTTCATTTTTATCATTATGGCTTTACATAGCCAAAGAGAGAGAAAAATATTCTTCACAATGTTATTAGCCTCATTTTTTTGAGGGACTAATATTAATAAGAAAATGGATCTTCTTATGTACTGAAACACTGACACACCGATTTCACAAAATCAAAACATTTATCTCATATCAAGATGATAAACTCAAAATATAACATATCTAACACTTCAAGCATTGAGTCTTCACAATATTGAAATCTTTTCTGGAGAATTTACTAAAACTTGTCAACACTTGACCAGCAGTAGCATATGTGGCTTTATTAAGCTAAGGAATACTCAGTATTTATAGTACTGGAAGCAAAACTAGTAAGTCTGAAGTATATTGCATAGATCTGATAATGCAAAAATTAAGCTAAGTATATAATTATTTTCTTAAAATTACTATAACACTTTATTATAATTTTTTTTTTAAGATTCTTGATTATTCAGAGTAAGAAAGGGGAATAATTCTGAGTTCTTTGAAAGGCTTTCAGTACAGCTTTACTCTCAATGCCTTTGCTTTGATCTGTTGACAGTCTGACATTGAAGAGTATTTCTCTGCATGTCTACCTTTATTTTCATGCCAGAAATCTCTTGTGAAGGCGAGTTCTGGAATAAACTAATTCTGTGGAAATATATATACTCCTAACTGTAGTGTTAGGAGTAGAAGCAGAACTCCAGATAACATACTATAGTCCATGTTCTAGGAAAATGTGTCCTTTGAAAATAGACGCTTTTGAGGTTTCATTTATTTGTAAATGATTTCCTGAATGCGTCACAGAAATATGTTCTTAGCTTTGCCAGAACTCAACTGCCAGTGGTAAAATCACTTTCAAGCTCATTTTTGTGAAGCTCAAGGCATGAAAGGCCCAGAAATTGGGTGAAATTTTCCAAAGTAGTCATGATCCGGAATCAATGATCTGTTAATCACACCTGCATTCTTGTTTCAGTGCTTCCTTCTCCTACCAGTCTGTGGAGTGTGCAGGTGCTTTCTATAAGGCAACTATGTCAGCTATTATGTTAGTTTTTATTATCAGTTTCTACTTGGAGTGCTCATTCCTGGTATATTGTCAGTTGATGTTCAAATCTAAGTTGTCTTCCCTGGTGTTGGTTAAAGCACGAATTGCATTACCTTGCTTGCTGTGGGGAAATGACTTTGCTGAGACCTTAATTCAAAAGATCTCTAATTCTGTCTAATCCCCCCAAAACCCAAACCAAACAAAACACACCAAAATACCCAACCAAACAAAAAATCCCCACCACAACAAAGAAGCCCTCAAAAACCAAAACCAAGTACCTCTAAATTGTACTCTAGGGATGATCGTGTGGTAGCTTTTAATATGTGTTGTATAACTTTGTGAGGTCACCTACTTCAGACATAGTCAGGTCCCAGTCTTTTGTCAATAGACCATTCCTTGGTTTGAGAGCCTTTTTCCATGCATGACCATGTAAAGTAGAGCTGTATTAAATTATACCTATCTCATCTGATCCTACCATGCTGTTGTGTCCATTACCTCATTGTCCATACTAGTTCCACTCAAGTCTAAACAAGATTATTGCAGATCGGTAGGTTGCAGAGCTTCTGGGAGGGAGCAGCTAGAACTGGCTATATTTAGACAGGAAACCAAATAGTGAACAAAAGCTGGTGAAAATTTTGAATTAACTGAAAGAGAGGGTTAGAGAAGATGGCTTTAGAGAAAACAATGCTGTCATTTTTTCAGCTTTGAAGAACCTAACTCTGATGCCAAAGTTGTCTAACCCATCAATGAATGCAAGCTTCAGCTGACAGAGGATGGGATGGCAAAAAGTAAGGAAGCAGGGAAAATATTGCTGTGACACTTTGTGAGGAGTCAGGAAAAATGAACATGTGCAGCCCAGAATGGTTAGGCACTCTGTGATGAGCAGCTGGGAAGAAAGCTAAGTGGCATCTGCAGTTAGTGGTACGTTCACATGTACCTTCTTCTATTCAGAATAGGACTTAGAGCTCATTCAGTTACAAACCTATGACTGGTCTCAAACTTGCCTTTTTTTTTTTTTTGAGTTCCTAATGCACCTTTGTGTGGCATGTGTCTGGCCCTTGCAATGTGAAATTAAAACATCCTCTCCTATACTCACCTCAAACTCAGCAGGCATGAGAGAATAACAGCTGGTGCTGTGTCAGCAAAGCTGCTGGACCCAGGGGTCAGTACTATGATTTCTTGTATTTAAGTGGATGGAATAACATTTTCTGATGTAGGTGGATGTTTTTTTCACTAGTTTTTTTTCTTTTGGTGTGGAAAAAGCATTTTGGTTTTAATGAGGGGGAAAAAAAGTATTGGTAGTTGCAGAGAAAAGTTGAACTCAGATTGGGAGATATGAAGAGGTTTGTAGTCATTCTTCATAATCCCATTTTGTATTACAGTCCTCTGATGGTCTTCAGTGATAATGAATGAGCTTTTACTGCTGCCTATAGAGATCATGTTTCTGTATGATTTTTCATGGTCCCATGCTTTTGTCACCTGTTCTTATTCTATTAGGCACTGGGAAGATAAGAATAGTAAATGATGTCTTGGTCAAGAAATCCAAGCCTGGTTTACAATTAGTCTATGGTCAGAAGTATTCTGCAGCCATACATTAGATATTTGTGTAACTGAAAAAAAATCATAGAAATGGGTGACATGAATGAAAAATCATAGAAATGGCAGCAGTAAATGGAGAAAGACACCAGGTAGCAAGGATGGCATGGTGACGCTGCTGAACTTGGCATTATCAACTGTATCAAAAAGTAATTGTTAGAAGGCTGGAACACAATATCTAGGGATAAACTGGAAGGACTGTGTCTCTTCTAAGATAAGATTAAGGGAAGGATCTCATTGTCATCTTCTGTTACTTAAAGGGAGCTTATAGAGAAGATGATGACTCCTGCAAATGTACAGCGAAAGGACAGAGGAGACTAGACATAAGCTGCAACTAGAGAAATTCCAGTTGAATGTAAGGAGTGGGGTGGTGGGGAGGATTTCAAAGTGATGGTAAGTAACCAGTGGAGCAGGTTGTCAAGGAGAGGTTGGGCCATGTCTATCTATGGAGATCTTTAGAACTCTGGGTATACAGCAACCTGGTCTGACTTTGGGTCTAACTTTGAGGTTGGCTTTGACCAGATGATCTCTAGAGATTTTAAAATCTAACTCAGTTTGATTCTACTGTCCTACTTGCATGGCCTTCTGGAGTGTGTGATTATTTTGGCCTTTGTCATTGTACCTGGAACTGACAGCGTGAGAGTTCATGGGAATCTCCAGTGATTTACAATAGGACAGTAAAATTGCTTCCTGATGTCAGCAGGGTCTGAAGGGCTCAGCAGTGTTGTAGCACACATCTCCTTAGGAAAGGCTTCTTCAGGTAGTGTGATATGGCCTGGAGAACACTTCTTTCCCCTTCCAATACATGCAGGGGGATTGCATTGCTTTTGTGGAGAAAAAAACCCACCACAATCCCCAAGCATGCATGCAGGGGACTAGGCTTTGCACTCGGTAAACAGCAGGACAGGCTCTGTTTAGCCTGAGATCCAGCTAGCCAGGTACCTGATGACACAAAAGCATTCTGAAGGTTCTTGGCGATTCGTAGCACCCTACTGTAGTGAATGTGAATTAGTGCATTGGGCACGAGGCAGCTGAGGCAGCACTGCAGTAGAGCACAGCTACACATCAGGGATTCCTGCTCTGATGGAGCCCAGCGGCTGGTGGGTAGCTGGCTCCAGCCAAGCATGTCTGCATTTCTACTGATTTATCCTTGTATCTACCGAGTGAAAAGGATCTTAGAGTACCATCTGAGTTTCGCTGGCATGTCTCCAAGGAAAAATTGAATGTTTTCATCTTTCTGTTGTTTTTTTTTTTTTTTTNTTTTTTTTTTTTTTTTTCTGGGAATTAGTCAGTTTTGTATGGATTCTGAGAATAGTGTGTATTTTGAAGTGAGTTAGGCAGCTGGCTGGTTAGACACTGAAGAGTCTAGAAGACTAGTAGAGACACTGTGGCTTTTAGCACTAATATGTCAGAAAACCCATTCATGTTTGTAAAGCACACCTTTTTACAATTTTAATTTTCGGTGCATGTGTATATCCCTGTGTATATAACTTCTAGTTTAGATTCTAATTACAGTATATATGCAACTATTAGAAATGTGAAGCTACTAAGTATTTCATAGTTTCTTAATTCTTTTAGTGCATTCCACCCCACTGAAGCTGCACAAAACTGGCTTTCCTGTCATTTTAAACTCTAACGCAAACAAAAGTAATTTTCTCTGCTTCAACAGATTAAAAAAAATAATTATACTGTACTTGAATAAAATAATCTAGTAACAAAAAGACTCTACAAGCAGTGTGTCAAAAGAAATGCTGATCTTTTGTATTTTCCACACCTACCTGCATGTGTAAGGTGTCCTAAGGAGCTTGAAAGAACAAAAAGCATATCTTTACAGGCTGTATTTCACTTCCAAAGTAAGAGTGTTCTTTTAGAGAAAGAAATACCACACTTATCCTAAGGTTGTTGAACTCATTAATGATGGAAGTTTAGGAGTGCTACTGATTTGAAGCATATATGTGTTAGTTTCTGGCTGATTTGATGTCTTCTTGAATAATTCAAATAAGTTATTTGCCTTTATATTTGAACCATGAATGACATTTCTGGATTTCCCTTGCTCATATAATCTTTTCTGGAGAGGTTTTATTTGAAAACATATGTGAGTGATATATCAAGTAACAGCTACTTAACTATTGTATTCTGTTTACTGAGGTTGTATTTTTAATATGGATTTAACTGAGGCTTTATATTCCTTAATTTATTAAGTGAAGATTTATTCAGGCTCTAAAAGCTTTCTCTGAAAAATGTTTGTAAATAATTATAATACTGTAAAACGTGTGGTTTTGTTCTTTTTCTGTTACCAGGTACATAATAAAGTTCAGGTACCAGGTAAAAAAAACAGACTGCTCTTGGATATTACATGTCTCTTGTAAAAGCTGGAGGTTCTTTGGTGTTTATTTGCATTTAGGAGTATGAATTGAGTGTATGTCTGTAGTGTGAACTTTAAGCGTCTTCTTGGAAACTACATTTATGGGCTCAGAAAGGTTGCTTCAATGTCAGGAACCTTTTCATCTTTAATTTCACTTAATGGTTTGTGTACTAAGTTCCTGTACTACAGTGTCTTGCTTTCTGCAGTGATAACAAAAGGTAACTGCCATCAGAAACTTAAAGCATACTCTGTTTTCTTCAAAGCGAACACCTTACCTATTATATTGTCATCCTATTTAATGTATAGTGCAGCTTGTTGCTTATTACTGTCACATATGAAAATAAAATGATTGTGAAGTAGTAAATCTGTCACTGTTTCTGTTTAGTGCAATGTAATGTAGCACTGGAACATGGAAGGACTGTACAAGAGTAGCAATGTCAACAATTATAATAAACCTCATGGATCTTGATCTGAAATTTCTTCATCTTTAGGTATACAGGAGAAAGATGTTAATGAGGGACCAGCTACTGTATTTCTCTTCTGTTTATTTTGTAATGATGACTTCAGTTAGGAAAGAGAATTTCAGGAAGTGAAAAGCTTACCAGGTGGTTGGGAAGAGAGTTCTGTTAGTCCTGAATGTGTCCAAGTGACTTGCACAAAGGTGTAAAAAAGGTATTAGTGAGTGGAGATATAGATTTATCATAGAATATGGACATTAGAAATCCCCAGGTACTGAGTGAAAAATGTAGCCAATGTCTGTTACTCCTTTCTTAAAAAAAATTAAAAAAATCTTCCGCTTTTAGTGTGTGGAAGAAAGTACTTTCTATTAAGCAGAGGCTTTCATGTGTGGCTTGTCACAGAACTGTCTGTCAGGAGACAGGTGTCCTAATCCAGTTAGTGCAGTCATTCAAACAAGAAAAGGCTTTGGCATGAGAAGAATTGGCTGTAACTGCAGAAGGGAAATATGGACATGGAGGGCTCGTTTCTGACTTACCTTATGGAGCAAGAGAAAAGCCTCAGTGTTACTGAGGGCAGCATTTGAACCCTAATATAATGCTCCATTAATACCTGTGACTGCTTCATTAAACATGTTGTCATGACAGAATAAGTATGCCATCCCATAACGAAAGCTGCTACCTAGTGATGGACACAATGACAAAAGGTCTGTTTCTGATGACTTTGAAACAGCCTCTTGTCTGAATCTCCCTTTTAAGCAACTATCGGGCAAAATATATGAAAATACTGCTAGATTAATCTATGAGTGTGCTCGAACCACCAATGTGTCTTGCACACATTGCACAAATTTTCCTAACTGCAGGTTGACAGAAAAAGGTGTCATGAAGCTTTTTTTTTATTGTTTAGGCACACAGCATACTGTAATCAGGAACTCAAACTCTTACCTCTGTTAATGCTGAAGTAAGTGTTTTAAACTAGCTGTTTGGTTTTAGAATAGCAATATATATTCTTGTTAGATTAATTCAGGCATAGTGATTTCCTCTTTTTACCCCACTCCTTCCTCACTGTAGTTTTAGACTCTCTAATGTGAAGAACTTGGATTTTATTTCTAACAAATGTTTTATACCTTCTTACATCTGCAAGGTGTTAGCACAAAGGACACCATGTCCACAGCTGGAATCCTAGACTCTCCATAGTAGAAGTAGTAAATAAGCAGGCATAACAGCAGCTGTGCATTTGTGAAATTGTCTGTCTTAACATGAACTCGGTGAAAAAATACTGTTACAGAATAAGATTATTAAAAAGAATATGATATTGTTATAACTAAGAATACTTATTTCTGAATGAATCCATATTAATGCTACATAAACAATCTAAATAATTTCTGTTTTGACAGGAAAATTTTGAGCTGCCTTTTCCTGACATAGTTTTCATTTTATGTTCTTTCAGGAGAAAACTTAGCTGATTTTCATCAGAGTACATCAAATACAGCAGCACTCCTTCTGGTAAGAATATCTGATAACTTGTATTATAAAATGTAGTTCTCTGGAATCTGACATATTCAGCTGTTTTTTATTTTCAATAACTGTATTTAACAGTTTCATCTTATTTTCAGCAGCACTTAATTCTTTTTTTTTCCTTTGTTCTTGTCTCCTCTGCTTTCTGAATTTATTCTGCAACTTCATGAACAATGCTGTAAATCTTTCTGCAGTCAGTATTTCAGACAGTCACAAGCAGCGTGTGGTATGTGAAATCCAGGAGTTCCAAGATCTACCTTTTTTATCCTTTTGTGCTTCTATACATTCTGTGAAGTTTTTGGTATCATTAGTGGTGTCAAAATTGAACATGTTGCCCTAGCAAGCCAAATATAATAATAAGTTTGCAGTGGAAAAGGGAAACTTTCAGGAGACCCCTTACTGACTATGCTGTTTTTCCACTTAAAGACATGGGATTTCTACAGGGATTTTTCAACAGTGTTTTGTCATTTCTCTTTTGAGGAGCTTGCTATGTTCCTAGTTCATTGGCTGTTTTTATCCAATTTTTTTTTTTTGAGATAGTTCTTTGTATTTAGGATGTGTTTCAAAGCATTGTCTATTTAATTATCTTTCCTTTTGCCTTCTGTGTTTTGGATAATAAACTTTAATGTGCTGGTGTAGAATACCGTTGTTGAATTTAGTCCTGATTAAGTAACAAATACTACTTCAGGATTATGCAAGTGTGGAAATTGTGCTGGTACATCAGAATCTACCATTTTACTGATGCTCTTGCTATGTAGATCCAGGAGCTGACTGGCAAAGGAATTCTGGGTGTAACTTTGAGGGGAAATTAATAATCGATCATGCAACTGACTGCGCTCTTTTCAGATTTAAGGGTTGTGTCTGTTGTCATTCTGATACTCACTGTCTCTTAGTTTTTCAGTCCTAAAACAGCACTTGTGGGGGAAAAAAGTGAATATATTCTGTGATATAAATGTTAGAGATCCAACTATTCAAGTTACTTGGTGTAAGAGAATAGTGTATTTGAGTGAGAGAAACGGTATACACACAAGACATGCCCAACACTCCCTTTGAGCATGTGGTCTTCATTCTTATTTTAATTCCTTTTCTGTAAGGCAAATAAACAATAGCTTCTTACGTAGCAAAGAACTATCTGGCAGGTGCGCTTTTGTTGGTTTGACCAATTCTGATAATTTGTTGTGCTCTCTATATAATTGAGTTTGTGCTAAAATTCTTGGATCTTCTGACTCTTAGAATTGCTTGGATGTTCTGAATGTGTGGTTATACCAATTTCTTTTTTCATTGTTTTTGACATATTTTTCTTTCCCTAGTGATGAATTATTACATTTTAGGAAGGAAGGAAGCTACTTCTTCAAGTTTTTAAAAACAGCATATATTCTAGATCAGATTCTGAAATAGTATGCATCTCTTCCTTTGTACTGCTCATTGTTTGTAAGCAGAGTGCCGAACTTCAGTATTAGGTGGCCATTGGGATCGCAGAAGCTCAGACAAAATAGCTATGAACCACATGTGCAATTCTCCAGGATGGGAGCAGTTCTTAAATGTGTAACCTAAAAAGGTGTTATGCTTCCAGAGGTGAATTATGCCCTCATATTTACATGTAAAACATTAAAGTGCATAAGGCACACACTCATTTTAGTCTTTTTAAAAAATAAAACCAGAACAAAACAAAACCTGAACAACAAAACCAAAACAAAGCAACCACCTGAAAATCATCTCTCAGCACTACGTGTCAGCGAGTTGACTCTAAATTATAGAAAAGTTCAGAAGATGACAGTGTTGCTCTCACAATGCAACTGTTTCTAAAAAAATAGCATGTTACTACTGAATGGGAAGTGTTGCAATTGAGATATGTAGAGAGGACTAATAGACACAATGCTTCATGTCAAAATGCATTTTCGGATTTTCTGGATCTATAGAAACTTTTGTCATGTGTTCAGAAATAGAAAAATTGAATGCTGACCCGAAGTGAGATCCAGTCATTTGATCTGTGTAAGTTGGAGCGTCTGGCTTTTTCATCTTTTGTTTGCTGGTGATAACAAAAGTTCTATTTCTTTTTAATTTGACAATCTAGGGGAAAGGATAATTTATTTTTTTTCCAGTGGATGTGTGTAGTGACTGAGTTGCTGAACTCTACTTTTATACCCACTTGTTATTACAGTCAGACAATTTATTCAAAACCACAAACCAATTCTAGTGTTGTCACTGGTACTGCAGTGTGTGGGAAGAGCTGTTTCCTGTTGTGTTATGGGGGTGACCTCCTGAAGTCCTTCCAATGTGAAGTCTTCCATGGTTCTGTGATTTATATTAAAGCACAATTCTGTGGGCTTAATTTTTAACAAACGGCTTGCTATCTGTCCTACTAGTCTGAACTATACTCTGTGTAGTCCATAAAGGATTTAGTTAACTCAATGAGTGGATGCACTGCAAAAGAAGATCATGGCATTTCGTCTCCCCACCCTGCAAGTTCAGTAACTGGCAATAAAATCTCCTGTATTAAGGTAGACTCTGTGGCTGACCTGAAGTTTTGTGCAGTTATATTTACCTACTTTGAGAAACATAAAAGCTGAAGATCTTTGGTATGATTTCTGAAGAATACTACAGAGTTGGGTTTATAGTGAGGTATTAAAGATAACTGCCTGCGGTCAGTCTATTTACAGACCTGTTTGTAAGATCTAATATATGTAAATTCCAGGGATGAGCAAACAGAAGATTCAGATGAGTAAGTACTCACTAGCCCATATTCCTTGCTGTCACTTCTGTTTTGTTTTGCCTCTTTTTAGGATCTCTAGAGTATCCAAAATATCACCAATTTTCCTTATAGCAGAAGTGAGGAGAGTGTCTATAGTTTTGTTATTTGAAATAACATGTAGAGGAACTTTTTGCTCATGTAGAAATAGTGATTTTGAGTGAAGGCTTAGATTGATTGCTCTTAAACCAATATTTTTGCTTTTCCAAATGAGCTTTCCTTGCAGTTTAGTTCAACAAAATAGTCATCTTCTCATATGAAACAAGTAGTCAAGAAAAGCGTGTCTTCTACCGTCTTGAGTACACGTGACAGAGTTAGAATTCAGTCTTGTTTCAGTAAGTGTATGAATCTAATCCAGCAATAGATATTCATCCCTGTTGTTAGTATTCCTACACAATCATTCATCCAATGATTTCCTGTTATAAACAATTAATTGTTGACTAAGCTTCAAGACATAATACTACTGTGAAATAAGTAAGAAGTATACAGGGGTCACTGCACTCATGTGCAGTCACCTTTGGAATAAGAAATTGCAACTGTTCAGCTGTGTGCCCTCAGATAATCATAGTATCCAGCTGAAGCTTCATTCAGAATTTAGGGAGCCAAGAACATCATTATTATAACTGGCATTTGGCCATTAGGTCAAACAAAATTAACTGGGGAAATTTATATCAGACCCAAGAGCTGGGGTCCTATTTTTTTGCTTTAAAATGAACGAAACAACCCAAAACCGTATCACCCTGTATGAAACTCACTGTTTCAGACACAAAGTCTAATCTCCAAAGTATCAGCTGGTAAATGACCAATACACCTCTACATTACTCAAGTATTGATCTGAAGTCTCTCCAACACTGACTAAAGTTAGCTCACAATATTTGACAGCACTTTAGCTCAAGTCACAGGATAAACTCAAATGCCTAGAATATTTCAGATATATAAGTTGATATCAGCAGGTGACACTTTATACCACTGTGATTTAAATCCCTCACAAATTGTTTGGCATCAACAGGAAAGGAAAGTGAAATTATTAATAGGAGATTGAATGAGGAAGCACCTGTTAGTCCAGATGTTTGCTTAGATATGTTTACCCTTCCACTACATAAAACAATTAATGATTCTGTGTTTACAGTTTTAAACTGGTTATTTTTCAAACTTGAAACAAAAAAGTGTTAAATTACAAAGACTCAAAGGGCAGGATTAAAAAAAATAATTTTGGTATTGGCTAATCTTTGTATTTAAAACAAAACTGTAACAGTGTCTTAAAGCATCAACATTGACGCAACTCCATTCAACTGAAATCAGTTCATGAAATACCATTTCCAGGGAAGTCAGTTTTCTAAAAAGCCATTATTTTTGTAGGGACAAGCTATTAGTTTTACTGCTTACTTCAAGGGATGTTAAACTGGACCAGAGTTAAGATCTTAAAATCTGTACTGAAATATACGATTGCTGTGACTTTGTTGTCATTGGGCTAGCACAGAAGTACCTTGGCAAGGGGCAAATGCATTCCAGAAGTGGGATATAGGATTTGTTTGTGCCCTGCTTGCATTTACTGGAGGATGGCCTGAAGCAGAAAGTCTATAGGAGGTGTCCTTGGTTTCAGTCCTTGTATGTAATTCTCTACTGCAAATAAACATGGGATCAACAGGAGAGTCTGGGAAAATTTCTGGTTAGAAGCCAGGTGTATATTCCTCCCCTGGCGAATCTTTCCTTATTTATGTAGAAAGAGCTGTTTCCAGCAGGATACATCAAGGCAGACCTACTTCGTGTAGCTGAGTGTCCAACATGCTTGAGTAAGCTGCAGGAAAGTTCAAGCAAGGGCTTGCATCAGGTCTCCTGTGCCCTGATCAGTATTGCTCACTGGTCTGACTCTGAAGTGCTCCCCCTTAATTATTTGTGAGCAATTTGTTGTTTTAATAAAAGAAAAAAAGGAAGACACTGTTAGGAAAGGGGATTTGATGTGTTTACAAGCAAGTGAATTATAAGTACGATGGATGTAAAGGTGTGGGTGAATCCTTCTCAAACTACAGCATGTAAAGTGCAAGTGTTTTTTCATACTTCCTCAGTACCTTCAATCATACAGGAAAAAGATTCTTTCCTTTTAGAAAAGCTGGTGGCAGTTCCACTAGGATAAGGCCAGAAAAAAAAATCCAAACCATAGCAGCAATGCTTGTCTGCTACTCTTTGTATGAGTCCAAAATTTCCCAGGTAACTTCAGGTTTTGGTCTGGCTTTTACCAGAGAGAAGAGTTACAAAAATAATTCTGAGTTCAGACTACACAGTCACGATGAGGTTTGCACTTTCCACCTTTTTAACACCAAGAATCTTCATGTGCCAAGGTGATGGACAGTTTCATAAATAGAGTGAATGCATTACAGTAGGACTTTTATTTCTAGAATTAAATAATCTGAAAATCCTACCGTGAGTGACATCATTTCGTGTTTCTTCCTGTAAAATGTAAGATTTCTACCATTTGCAATGACTAACCTCCCTAGAAATGCTTCCTAATAAAAGAAATTATTAATAATTTTAAAGTAATAATTAAAACTGTGGTAAGATGGGGTATTGGGTGAGGAGCATTTGCTTTAATCCTTGAGAAATAATAAAGAAATTAATAATAATAATAATAATAATAATAATAATAATAATAATAATAATGAAAAAAGAGGGTGTGAAAGATGTGATAATGGCTCAGAATGGATCACATCCTCCCTGGTGAACATGAACAATTACCAGTTAGGTGGTGTTTGTTATCATTTCGATTAGCTGCAGTGTTATAGAGCTATTAAAAATAGAACATAAAAGTTTCCAAATTCTGCAGCATGAGGTGGCTGCAGGGCTGTGAAGTGTTGTGAGGCAGCAATGATGCCAGTGTTTGCCATCAGAAATTGCTTGTTTATGTAGCTGGTTCCCACCCATATCTGTATTGGGATACTTAAGTGATAATTCCTCTTTTTTTTTTTTTTTCCTTCCCCCTTCCCTACTTAACTTTTATTTTGACTTAATGAAACTCAACAGTATTTTGTTAGAAGAGGGCTTGCTCTATAGGAGTGGGATTTGGGTTGCGTTTTTCTTTTTTGTTTGTTTTTGTTTGTTTGTTTTGTTTTTGTTGGTTTGTTTGTTTGTGGTGTTTTTTTTTACTTTTTTCCTCTCTAATTCTTATTATGATCAATTTTCTGTCCTTGTTTTTCCCATGAGATGGAAATCATAATCTTATCTTTGCAACATCACAGAATAATAACGTCATGAACTTATAGAGAACAACTAGCTTCTTATTTCTCTTAAAACATGAATAGTGCTTGTGCCCCATACTTAAGGGAGGTCAATACAAACCACAGTGAAACAGTAGTCCAGTTTGTGTGTGGTACAGACTTTTCCAACTAACTTTGAAAAAAAATAATAATATATTAACCTGTCTGTATTAAACCAGTCATGCTTCAGCCTTTGCCCAAAGCCATAGCTGTTGTTCTCAGACTCAAATATTATGGCATTTTAAAATTCCATTGTTTGGCTTTATGCTCTCAGGTCTCCAATACCTTAAATGCAAGATAGAGCCTTTGGACAGTTTTCAAACAAGAAAATTCTTGGTACGTACTTCAAGTTAAAGGTATTGGAACCATTGAAGAATTTTGATCTTAATCCTAGGTTGATAGTGGAACACTGTGAAGGTCTCCCATCATTAGGGACTGCTCCATTAATAGGATACCTTTTGAAATCCTAAAACTTCCTTCAGCTTCTGCATCAATTACATTACATATCCACATATGCAGTGAATTACCTTTCTGCATAAAGTAGTAGTTAAAAAAAAAAAAGAAAAAAAATCCTTGATGAGTACTTAAAAGGAATACTATTACAGATGTTGTGTCACTATTAACCTCTGATTTACTTGGTATTTTTCTATTGAAATTAAGAAAGACCTAAAAGAAAGTGATATTTCATGTGAGAGGTTGTAATTTCATGTGGGAGATACACCTTAATTGGTTTATCAGTTTGACAAGAAAAGAAATAAAATTTTAACTTCTCAAAATGCTGAAGAAATGTTTAGAAATTCTCTTTTCCCTTCAAATGAAAGGTGTGGTATGGCAATGGAGAGGGGATTGTTCTGGGATTTTTTTCTAGTGCATTGCTGTGCAGGTGAAAAAGATTAGTTTGGGGATTGAACGCTACAGGTAGCAATCATAATAATGTGCTTGTCCTTCTCATGCAGATCAGTTGTTTTTCTTGTAATTTAAGTATATGTGGAAAAGGCAGTATTTCGTGATCTAAAATTTGAAATAAAAGTCTTGGACAGTATCTTTCAGCTGAGATAGGAAACAAATGCTTTTAAAGTTCTGGACGTAAATTAATCAGAAGTGATTTTTTTTTTTTCTTATTTCAGTTTGGCATTTAGATACAAACAGTTCTTTTCAATGAATTTGAAGTTAAAATGTCACTTGGTTTTGGTTTGGTGGGTAAAAAAACCACAAAATGACATTTCAAAATGAAATAAAAATATAATTTTGAATCACCTTTAGTATGAAAGATCACTTTCTTTTTGTTGCTGAAAAATCCCTCTGGAACACAATATTTCATAGTTAAGCAGAAATTAATCTTTTTATCAAAATGTCTGGTAAGAAAACAAATTATTTTCTATGTATAATCATCAGCTTTAATTGAGCATATTTGCATGTGCAATGTGTCTGGCTGTATCAAAAGCATACCTTCTTTAAATTCTGTATCTCTGCTGTCTTGGAAATACTTCTCAGCTCTTTGCAGTTTGAATTTTCTTAAAAGTGTGGTCGTAGGGCTTCTACCTACAGCACTGGCTGGGCTGCTTCACCTTCCCATGCCAGTTGGGTGATCCAGCTCCTGTGAATGTCCTTCCATCTTTCCTGACTTCAACTTCCCCCTGGAGATGCCAGAACTCAATGGAGTTGTGCGACAGCTGGTGTCCCTAGGTCCTTCCTTGTCATTGAATGGTTGAATATTGTGCAGAGAGAGATTGGGATCCCTCCTGATCTTAATCCTCCAAAATTCACAGCTGTTGAGCTTTGTGTGTGTGGAATCTCCACAGATAAAGAGAAAATTATACTCAGCTGGCACAGAGTTCAGAAAAATGTTGTGTTGCTTACTATTATTTTTTCTTGTTTCGTCTCATACCTTGCTTTGCAGTGTACTCTTGCTTGTGCTGCAGAAATGTTTACTGTTTTTCTCAGCTTTTACAAGCAATTACTGAAGATGCAATTTTGTGCTTAATGAGCAACTGAGCACTGAACCTTTAAAAAGGAAAAAAAAAAAAAAAGAAGCTTCCACTCTCTAAATACTAATTAATCTTTTAAGCTACATGTCTTAACTGAAGCATCCCATTTTAAACACCCTGGCTCAAAATAATTTCCATTTTCAGATGGTCAGATTATGCATTTTCTTTGAAGAGTCGCATGCAGCATAGCATGTGAAGAAGCAAAGGAAGCCAAGCAGACTTACAAGGTTTTCTTATTTGCTTGATTTCATGTGCTGCTTTTACTATCTACAGCGTTCACTAGCTTTTCATATTAGGGTGTTATTAGTTTAGTGCTAGGTGGAGACTGACCAGCTTTTCCTCTTGCACTGTACCATATGAAGCTATTTCACTGGCATTGTTATCCTGGGAGCTCAAAGCTGGGCTGGGACTGGGCATCTCCCTGTGCCCTGTCGTAGCAGGAACCTGCTTGTTGAGCCTCCCTGCTGCTATTAGGACTAACCTTGATGTTAGAGCAGGTTGCTCAGGGCCTTGGTCTTTCTTTGAACATCTCCAAGACCAGGGGGTATCTTCTGCACCTCTTCATCTGGGGTGATGCCAATATTAACAGGCAATAGAGCGGGAAGTAAGTTATAACCCCCAGTGTCTGTTTCTAACAAATAAAAGGGATGTTTGGAGGAA
The DNA here is from genome assembly GCA_013398155.1 of Pedionomus torquatus. Taxonomy (NCBI): domain Eukaryota; kingdom Metazoa; phylum Chordata; class Aves; order Charadriiformes; family Pedionomidae; genus Pedionomus; species Pedionomus torquatus. The sequence continues at coordinate 547,305 of VZRU01011082.1, forward strand.
ACTCTTCCAGTTCAGGTTTTTGTTAAATTAGACAATAAAAGAAGTTAGATTACTGTATTTATCCACAGTTTGCATTTGAAAATAGAGAAAAGAAATACTCCAAATGAAGTTAATAAGTGTTCCATTCAAGGTCTTCTGGTATGTCTTGGAGCTTTTGAACAGTCCTTAGTATTTCTTGGTTGTCATTGAACAGAAGCAGCAGGTGAATGAAACCAGTACTTTAAGTATCAGAAGAAAAAAAATAAATGTAAAAATGAATAAATAAATTGGATTATATGCTGCATTTATATGGTGAATTTTGCAGTGAAAATAGACACAGAGCCATGCGGGTGCTTACGGATTGGCAGCTTTGCCAGTAAATGATGTAAGTGCCTGATATAGGAGAAATGAACTTGACACACTTGGTCTATCTTCAGCTAGAATGATAAAGCTAATCTCAAAAAGGGAAACAAAAACTGTCAATAGGGAACACATTTCAACAGAAAAAAAAAAAAAATAAACAAAGGGAATGTTCCAGTGTGCCCACCCACCCTGTTCAAATGAGCAGCAGCTCATGTTCCTGACTGCTGCTAACCGCAGTGGGTGTATCTCTCAGAGCAGGGAAAAGCACTTTTCTGAAATGGATCCTTAGTGTGGACAGGCAGGAGCTTACCCAGTGGCTTTGCTACAAGGAGAGCCTACAGCTCAGTATGAAGTGGGCAAGTTTTTATGGGTACAGAAAATGTGACTGATGTGGATATTGTGGGTTATAGCAAGCAAACCCTTTAACAAATACTAGAAGTTTTCTTATTGTCCAGTTTGCATTAATGTTTTCCAAGAATTAAAAACATATTTTTTTAATTACAGTAAGTTGAAGGTAAGGCTATTAGCCAAGTCAATAGGAAGGAAGATGTGAGTATGGCATGTGGTAATTCTTCAGGGACATAGACGTACCTGTTTTACAAAGCTCTAAGTGTACAGTGGGCCAACATGGTTGCACAGTGTATTGTTTTACACTGAAATTTTCAGCCTTAGCTGTAGTGGCATGACCCAGTGTTGTGTGGTGGGTGGTATTTTTATACTCCTTTACTAGAAACACTGAGAGTGAGTAATATGGAGTCTCATGCTCTTGTGTAGGGCCATCTTGTTTTGCTTTCAACAAGCTTATTCTAGTAGTCAGTCACTTCTAATTAAGAGAATTTAAAAGCATGTTAATAGTATTTCACAGTTACATAATGACAACACGGTATCCCTACGTTTCCAAATATGTAGAATGAAATAAACGTGATATTCTTTCCCTATGATTTTCCTATTAAGGATGAAAATACACCATAAGATTCTACTAGACAAGTAGAGATATTAGTAAGATCTTTGAGTTGTTCTGCTTAACTGGTATGCACTTTTAGCCATAAATAAATAAATAAAGAAAACAATAAAAATTTATTCACCTTGTCAGCCTCTGGGCACAACTGCCTTCTGTTGTTACAGCCCTGCACATAGTAACGCTAAAAAGTATTAGTATAAATAGAAAAGTGAAAATACTTTAGAATTTATTTTCTGTTCTTTCCCCTTCTATTCACGCCTAAATTTTGGATTTGTTTCATAGACCTGTTTGAACAAGCCAGAGGGCTAAGGTATTGATGAAAGTTAATATGTGGCGTGTGTATGTGTATTACAAATGTAAGGACATGCAACATAGAAATATATACTTTTTTTGCTGGGGAACCTGTATGTACTAAAATGTGCTCAAATAGGGTAAACACTTTGTGTTTTCTGTTTTGTTTCTTGGTACCTTCTTGAATCAGGGTGTATGTATAAAAATGCATTTTGAACATCATGAATTTATAAACAAGACACTGCAATTTTTTTTTTATTGGCTATTACATTATACTGTAATAGATTCTCTCAGTGCTATCTAATCTTAGAACTTTACCATGCAGACATATCTCTATGAATTATTAATTCCTAAAAGGGTCATATCAGAGAACATTTTCAATGGGATGGTAAGAAAATGAAACCGCATCACTGGGCAGAAAAGCAACTGCTTAAATGGGAGTAAAACTCTTAGCTAGCATAAAAACTGTATGGTATTGTGTTATATTTGCCTTTTTCTGGGGTTGTATGTGTGCATGTTCTGGCCTTAAAGGCTTGGGGGTTTATGACTTTTTTTCTTTCTTTGCTGGTTTTTGTTTTGTTTTGTTTTGTTTTTTGTTCTTTTAACTTCTCTGTGTTGCAGGATCTGAGTGAGCTTTCTTCTTCAGTCTACATTGTCAGCTGAATTCTAATAAAAAAACTAATGGCAAAGTCAAAACTAGGAAGATGGCAACTTTTTTTGCAGTACTCGGGACCAATATTCCAAATACTGATATTTTATTGAGAAAAGTGATATGAAATACGAGTATGAAACCATCTATAATTGCATACAGTCTCTATCCAGTGGAATATGGCCCTCAGTTATGAGAAGCAGGCTGGCTGTTGCCTTCTAGAAAAGTTCAACAGCGTTTTTTTTTTCAAATTAGTAGCAAGAAAGATGTGCCGTTGAATTCACTTTAATACTTTGTGCTATACAGTGTTTGCGTTAACAGCCTGGTGCTGGCTATATTCCCAGGCCAAGGAATGATATTTAAATAGTAGGATAAGCTAACTCAGTAACTGTACTGGAAGGAATGGGAAGTACTCAGGAGGCAGCGTTCCAGCTCTGGGGGAAGATGCGGTAGTGGCAGTCAGCAGGAGAGATGAATTTGCATCTTGAACTGGCAAGGCTGTTTCTTAAGTGAACATCCCATCATAGCTTCAGATTTCTGAGGTCATTTTCTGTGTTGCATTTAAAGCACTGACTGCAGTCAGGTGAAAAATACATCTGTGGCTTCCTGGTTGCTTATATCCTATCTATGCAGTCTAAGGAGGCTCTCCTGAAGGGGATATGCTTTGGATATTTTATGTTTTTATTAGCTACAATTGTTTCAAGAGCTTTTATTTATTACTGACTAAGGTGAGATTATATTAGGAAAATATATTTCAGTTGATCTTTTAGTGTAATCCATAAACTTAGGCCTATGGGGCAGAAACTGACTGTAAAGCAAGTTCAAAATGTTCATATGTTTCAGTGGCTTTCCTTGAATCATGGTACACAGGAAAAAGGGCTTTTGTGTGATGCATGACTGTGCCTTTGTAATATATGGCCATATGTTTTTAATGGATGTCATGTGTGTCTTTCAGCACAAACAAAATAGTGTATCTGTTAAGCTTATCTGTTAGGCTTATATCTCTTAAGCGTGCATTATTGCCTATTACTCTCTGAGCATCTAATAGGGTTTTCTGTATTTATCAAACTGATGGTGCTTCATAACAAAGCAGAAACCATAAACTCAGCTGTTTCTTTTATTGAGGCGGGGAGCATTTTCTCTTGTTTCACCTGATTTTCTAGTTCTAGATGGTCTGGTAAAAGGCTTTCCTGGAGGCAAATATGCCAAATCACAAACTAATTGGCTTTTGTATCTAAATAATCAGTATTCTCTGATACACTGTTTCTAGAGCTATTGGGTTTTCTTGCAGTTAAAAATTGTGTTGTAGTCAATGAGAACTTTGAGATGAGCAGTGAAGATCCCACAGCTCACAGACCAGTAGAAATGTGCTACAGAGTATCTAGACTGCTTCAAGCTTCAAACTGGGAGGTCTGGCAGACACTCCAGAGGCCTGTTTCACCATCCAGTGTGACCAGGACAGGCTGGAGAGCTGGGTGGAGAAGAACCTAATGAGGTTCAACAAAAGCAAGTGTAGGGTCCTGCCCCTGGGGAGGAAGAATGCCAGGCACCAATAAAGGTTAGGGTTGGTCCTGCTGGAAAGCACTTCTGAGAAGGATCTGGGAGTCCTAGTAGATAGTCAACTACCCATGAGCCAGCAATATGCCCTTGTTGCCAAGAGGGCCAGTGGAATTCTGGGCTGCACAGGGAAGAGTGCCATGGGGGATTGTGGCCATGCCCTTCTCTGGAGATGTTCAAGCCCTGCCTGGATGCAGTCCTCAGTGATGTGCTTTGGACGATGCTGCTTTAGCAGGGGAGTTGGACTGCGTGATCTCAAGACATCCCTTCCAACTCTGACTATTCCGTGAATCCTGGAACCCCTCAGCTTCCCCCGCAGCACACCACAGCAATTTGTTTTGCGTTTCAAAAGTACTTAGACGTAAGACTACTCTTCAGATGTTGTTTCAGATGAAGTTAGGCACTTAAACACCATTTTACGGTTTGTGCGTTAATCAATTTCTATTGAATTTATTTTTGTGTTGCTGAATTTTCCCTTTCCAGTGTGTGAAAACCTAAGTTCCCCAAGAAATTATAAAACTAATGGATAAGTGGGGCTATTGAACACTTCTTCTATATAGTGAAGAGACTACTACTAAATGAGCATTAGCTATGTACTAAAACACCTGGATTACTGTGTTCCTGTAAGTTTTTATTAATATCTGTTTCTGGTATGGAAAAACAGTTCGTATGACCTCTGTTTCTCTCCGTTATTTTTAAGACTTTTCAGTATACTTACATCCAGTCTGAAGGTTACATCTTCCAAGGGAAAACCTCTGAATGTGAGAGAAGAGACAGTGGCTGCAAAGCTGCTTGAAGTATTTTTCCAACATGCAGATCAGTCAGACTCTGTGTAGATTAGTAGGATATTTTAGTCAAATAAACAGATGGAACATGAGTGTCACTTTTGGTCACCTCTACCGGCTAATGTTTGACACTGACAAACAGAAGTAGGTTAGAGTTTTGTTGATGTAAATGCATAAATAGATCTGCAGCTTCTCACATTGACCTGCAATGATAACAAACAGATGTTTTATGCTTAATGTTTACTTGTGAAGATTATTACCACAGATTTATGTAATATATTTATGCTGGCAAAAATAATAAACATGATTAAACAACCTCCTTCAGAGAGTCTTCTCCCTGCCCAATGAGTTAATGTCAAAGCTTTATTGACTCCTTGACCTGAAAATGAAAGGAAATGGTCCCTTCTGACACTTTTTTTACCTATCACTTTATTAGCTGAGGAAATTCTGCACTGAAACATTAACTGGATGTAATTAATTTGCATTGATGACAACAATCAACCTCTATTTAACTAATATAATCAAGTGCTGTAATTCATTTCCAAAAATGATACAAGACGTAGTATGCTGTATCCAGTAACAAAAGGAAGAAAAAAACCCAGTGGATGTTGTAACAGAAGCTTCCCCTACATTGTGTGAAGATCCAAAATCAAGTGGCTGGACAAAGGTGCTGCTTTTTTTTTATTTGTATTTGCTACCTTGTACCTAAAATGGCAGGTGGAACACAGTATGTTTAAAAACAGCAATCTGTTTCCATGTGGTGAAGAATTGGGGCAAGTGATAGATTTTCATTGGATGGGAGTAAGTGTTGGATCAAACTTTCCTAGTTAGAAATAAGCTCTTTTCGGGGAGTAAAAGCATATCCTAGCAAGTTCATAATGGCAAAAATGCTTTTCTCATGATATCGCCATTTTATCAACTACTACAAATTCTTTATTGCTATGATGTAGAGAATACGTAACTGCTCTGCAAGTAAAAGCAATAGTTGTGCCACCAATTCGAAGTCAGTGGATGAAAAGATCCTAGGGAGCAGGGGGAGGGTAAAAAAATTACTTCAAGCAATAAAAAATTTAAATGATATAAGCTAACTAGAGGTCTGTTACATGTATGTTAACAGCATGTAACATGTTGTTAACATACATGAAGCTAAAACCTCTGTTTGGGTGAAACCTTTTTTTTTAATGGTTGGAAGTGGGGGTCAAATCTGCAATGAATCTTTATCTTGTTGCAGTAGTTGTGTTAATTGCTCTTTAAATGTTCAAAATACTCTAAGATAAACACTCATATTTGTCTGAGTGTCTTACATAGTGATGTGTAGTGGGTTAACCCTGCCCGGATGTCAGGTGCCAACCAAAGATGCTCAATCACTCCCCTCAAAAGGCTCATGGATTGAGATACAGACGGGGAGAGATCTTTCACCAATTGTCATGGGCAAGACAAGTTCCACTTGGGGAAATTAATTTAATTTATTGCAAATAAAATCAGAGTAGCCGAGTGAGAAATAAACTCAAGTCTTATAAATATTACTGAGATTAGGAAGTATTTCCTTAAAAACTGCTCAGTGCAGTTCATGGTAAAAGTAAGGGTCCTTTTCCCAAGAAAAATAGTGGCTGTAACCCCAAGTAAATATAGAAACTCATTAGTTCAGAGATCTAAATGAGAAAAAGCGAGTCAGCACAAGATAACAACCAGACAGAGGCAGGAATAGCCAGAGCACAATTCTTTGTCAACAAATACCAAACATAGAAGCAACAGTGTTTCATGTTTTCTTTATGGTATTTGTATTGGAAATACACAGCTGTATGGAACTAAAATATCTTGGTAATGCAGATAATGAGCACTTGTTGAGAGAAGAAAAAGAAAGGATTTAATAGGTAAAATAGTTTAGATTCAGTTCTTTGTGGTGTATTGTCTGATGCTAAATCTCATTTTAAAGTTTCTTTTGGAAGCACACTGTTAAATTGGAGAATCTTTTTATTCTGTCCAGAAATAAATAGTATAGCAATGTGGATCTTAAAGTAATTGAAGAGAATTGATCATAATGATTGGATCCTGCTGTCACTAGTATGTATTTCACAACTCCCCATGGACTGTCAGGGTAACAGCAGATCTCATCTACTTCTTCAGTAGAATCATATTATCACTGATCATATTTAGTTCTCTGACCTCCTTTGCTTTGACCTCCCCTTTCTCATTCTCTCTCCTCTTTTTGTTTACATTTAATGATTTTATCGATGTAAATATTTGTAATATTTCATAGTGTCTCCTCATTGAGATTCTTGTATTTTTGTATACTTACCACAGTTGTTTAATTTAGCATACGGCTTATATAAATGGGTGAACTGCATATTTGTCAAGAGCACTGTACTTACCACATGGAGTTTGAGAGCTGGTGCTATTGAAGCTAATAAAAATCTGGATTTAACAACCTGTTTTTCTAATAATTGATTCGAGATAGAAGAGTGGTTATTTTATTTCTATAATTGATCTCCCTCCTTTTTTCTACTCAGTCTAATTTCCCAGCTTCAGTAGCAGCAAACTTTCACCCATACACTTGGTATCTGAATAGTATGTGCTTGGAGCATGCGGTGATTCTATCACTGTTTGGGGAAAGAGATAAAACAAGGAGTTAATGTGTTGCTGTGGCTAACTAAGCTGTGGAGTTCTGCAGAGCGGGTTGAAGTCTTTGTGTTCTAATATTTATAACGCTCTGCTTGGTAAGCATTTTGAAGCTATACCATCACTTATCTACTACAGTAGCAAGGAAACTGTTTACTAATTTGAAGTGGAGAAACAAAAGGAGGAAGCATAACCTCTAGCTGATTATGATAAATGAATCATTTATATGAGGCAGTATAAACACTTAGCTCTTTCTATTCCTATTTCTTTTACTGAATTATTTTCCCTCATTTTCCATCTATTTCTGAATACTGTTCATATTAAAGGGAAAAAGGTCTTTATCTCCCAACTTCATTTCTTCATTGTTATTCATTGGTCTAAAGAAGCTGAGATGGGCATCTCAGTTTATTTAATCAGTAGCGCTCTGCAAGGGAGGTTAGGAATCATCTCTGTGTATCAGAACTGATACATAGCAATGCCCGTCAGAAGAGATTAGTAGGTCCATGTCGAGGTGGAAGCAGCAGGGTAGAATGAAACCTGAAGCTGGGTTAAGTAATTGGGTTCTTGTTCAATAAAAGTGCTTGTTTGTGTGTTGTAATGAAAGATCTGTAGTGCAGTGGATGTCTGAATCCAAATATCCTCTGGATTTTCTGATGGATAAAGCGATAAGGGTGAAAGGGATTTAATTTAGGACTATTGAAAAACTTTAAAGAGATTAGAGAAATTCGTAGATGTACTCCCTCTCTTATCATGGTGGCTTTTGTGGCTTACCTGAACCAGACTGGGTGAAGAGAGGGACCCAGGTAGTTCAGGGTTTGGATTTGGGGTGGTGTTGCTCTGGGGATACTGCTACTATTAATTTTCTGTGTGTTCTCTAATCCGGTCTTAGAAAGATGATTCTACAATATTATTTTTTTTATTTTTTTTTTCTAAATACAAGGTCTGTATTACTAGCAATTTTTATTTGAATGCTTATTTTATATTTCTTCTTTGCTTCGTATTAAGATTTTTTTTTTTTTTTTAAAGGCTTGGTTATACCAGTAGGCCCACAATATTTCCACTGACCACGTCTCTTAAAGCTAATATCCAGTTTTTTTGAGATATTCTAGTTAGGTGTCATAGCTTTCTCTGACTGAAAAATTATGTTCCTGTGAAACTTCAACTTCTCCAGCTTTATTAGATATGTTTATATAGGAAAAAATAACAAAGGTGTAAGGAAGGAATGTTGAAGAAACAGATAATGAAATCTTGCCTGCCTTGGACACAGAAAGTGTAATGTTATCTCTCTAAATCTTTCCCCTGTGTCTGAACAGAGCTATAATAGTTAGCTTGGAGCTAACTTTTATTTCAAAAACAACTGTCTATAAGGGTTCATGGTCTTTTCCTGTTACTAAATGGGCTTCAATTATGATATGAAACTCCTTGAAAACAGAGTAGTGATTTTTTTTTCACAGTTTAATGTATTTATCCGTCCACTGATTCAGAAAACTTAGTTATACTAAGACCAAGAGTTTCTAGAACCAAAATGTTTGTGTTCTTGAGGCATCAGTCCTTGGAAAACTACCTCTGATTTTATATGCACACATGCATACACACATGAGGAAGAAGGCTATAAAAAGTATACTTGAAGGAATCGCAAAAGCATGAAGCTTTTCTCTTGACTTGTTTATACAAATGCTTGTGTTTATACTATTGTTAACCTCAGGCTTTCTGAAGTTACTTGCACCACTTCTCTGTGGTATCCTCTTCTTACTCCCTTTGTTCCTTGAGATTACAGGATGAATTAGGGACACTTTGTCATGTTTTTTTTTTTATAGCTACAAAGGGTAGAATCCCAGAAATAAATAGAAATTTTGCATGCTTCTTTGTTCTAAGGGTTCCTATAGCAAATACTTTCAGAAATGTATTATAAAAAAATAAGACTTGTAACAAATGTGAGAGCTGGTATTCTGTGGTAGCTCAGATGATAAATCTGAAATGCTCAGAGAAACCTTTATTTGTAATGCCAAGTTTTTCCAAAAATGCCTTGATCTCTAAGTAACTTCAGTGAAAATAAGATTTTACTTATATTTAAAATAAAACAACAACCACCCCACAAAATATCCCAAAACATTCTTTCCAATCAGGGACTGGAGAATATTCAGCGAAAGATAACATATCCCATTATTGTAGTGGTTACCGTGTTCTACCTCTGCATTTGTCCACAAGGCCGTTGTAATGGGGTAGTCAAGATTTAATTCAGTTTGAACATAGATCAGTTCTTAAGGGTTTGCCATTTCTGCAAATGATAACATTTCCTCATCAGGTCCTCTAATCTGAAATCTTGGTTTTTTTTTTTTTTTGAACCTAGCTTTTTTCAGATCTGGTTTTATTTCGTTTTCCTTTGTAGCATAATAGAGTAGCCAGAAGAAATAGTCTCAAAGTCAGAATTTTTTCTTTGACTTGAGAGGTCAGGGGATGGCTACATAGCTCATTAATTTCCTCTGATATTGAGACTGAGTGCTTCACTTCAAGAACTGTATAACTGTTGCCTCTGCCTGCATTTATAAAAGGAGATTTTTTGATATTTATTTCCCCACTGCTGACATGAAACTCTACTTCTCAGCTGACAAGTTTAAGTCAGATGATCAGATTGTCCGTGCCTATCTCAATCTTACAGCTGCAGGAGACAGTATAATTAATGTCCCTGTTACAGAAAAGGAGGGGGAGAAAACCCGCTTTGTTTTGTGACAAGGCCATTTTCTCCCTGCCAGGCAGTCAGGAGTGTCAGTGGGCTTTCCCTGGTGGAAACTGATACCATAGGAGAAGTCTTAACCTTACAGTTATATACAAAAAGGGGTGCTACCTGACTGAATGGGGTTTGGTTTGTCACATAGGGGTGGGGGGACACAGGGGCTGTCACTCATTGTTAAAAAGGAAGAGAGGTGTCATAGCAACAGTCTGGTTAATGGAGCAGCTCAACAAGGGATTCTTGACCCCGAAGGAAGTGGAAAAGTGTTCTTGCTCACATCCCTTGGCATGCTCTGTAGTTGGCACCTTGTGTCTGCTTGCTTAAATCCTCATCATGGTTTTAGCTTATACCCTTCAAAGTCCATTCACCATTTCTGTTGGCAGAAAATATCAGGTGACCACCTAAGACTTAAATGAGTAGTGTTTATCTTCCAGTAAGCAACCCTGGGGAGTGTTCTTTTCCCATATATTGACAATGACTTCTGGCAACCTATTGAAGTAACTTGTGTGCTTGATAAATTTTGGCTCTTATAACAATATTTGCATTAATATTATACTGGCAATTTTAGTGGAATAAGCATATCAGATACAGGTGACAAGGGTTTTCCAAACAATGCTATTGATTGTTAATAGACCTCATCTCTATTTTCCCTAATTAATTGCAATGGTTAAAATAAAGTAATTTCAGAAAAAGCAGAGCTGAATTTGGGGTCTAAGTTTGTGTTTTTCAAAGGGAGTGGTGAATACTGGTCAAAATAAACTTAGGTGCAAAAGAGTACACATTCCCTCTCTCTTGTGTTTTTAATAAAATTGTTTCTGTTTTTAATAAAATTGTTTCTGAAAGAGAATTATTATTTCTCATATTGCAGAAATTGCTTGTGCATATTCTGCTTGTAAAAAATATTAATATTATATATATATACATAACCTGCTTCAATTTTGTTAATAGTCATCTCTGAGAATTAATTTTGCTTTGTGAGATCAGGAGGACTTGCCCTACTTCAGTTGCTGTGTTTGTATGTCCAAATGACACTCCTGTGGTCTGAGAACCCACCCAAATTGACTATCAGTATGCCATCTTAATAATAGTTTTTGAAGGATTTAACTTATATTTGAGTTTGCTGTCAAAATATGACCTTAGGCAAACTCCATGTGGTTGCATTTTTTTGAGTTGCAGATCTCACAGGTAGCCAGTGCCAGTCTGAAATTCCCTCTCAGTCCAATGACTGCAAAGCTGTTGATTGTAGAGAAGCACACTACTGTAGTTTGTGTCACCGTGTCCTCTTCCCCATCCCATGAAAATGGTACTTCTCGGTCCAAGTACATTACTGTATATGTACTGTTATACATTACTGTAGAAAAGGAAGGTCAGTATTTATGACTGGAGATACAGGCCTGTTCTGCTCTGTGGAATGAAATTTTATTCTAAAAGCCAGGCTGGCTATTTCTATTCTGCGTTTTTTTAATGCAGCAAATTCTTATAAAAGCTTATTGTTTTGTCTTACCACGAGATATAGCCTATATTAAAAGCAGGCAAGCTGGTTCTTAGTTGGCTAACCCTATACATTATTGTTATTTCTAATGATACAATGACAGAAGGGTTAAGTGAATTGACACATCTAATGAGAGGGATTTTGTCTCTTAACACTGACATGATTGAACAACTTGACAAGGATGGTGGTGATTTGCACCAGCTCATGTTCTCAACCCGAATATGCAGCCTGTAGTTGAGTGAGCTGTCTTTGTGATGAAAATGGTGCTAAGCACCAGGAGAAGAAAGTAACCTTTAAAGTAACTGATGTTAAACTTTGTATTTTCACTGTGCCGTATTCAGTTCCAATTGTTTGAAAAATAGGAAAATACCACTGAAAATAGCTCCCTTTGAATATTTGTTCTGCAGAACTGTGTAAAGCTTTCTTTGCTCCTTTTCAGCATCAATTCCTATATTTTACTCCTTTAAACCACTATTTTATCAGAGCGATAAGCTATTTTCAGCTTTCTCAGCTTCAATCTCAAATACTATTAATATTATCAGGTAACCAATGGTTCTAAAATCTGTCCTTTACTGGTGGAAATATGGATGCTTCAGATAAGTATAAATAATGGCCCTTTCTGGGAAGGAAATATTCCACACAAAGTGAAAAATTAAATGAGAAATCACTCTTGTTCCTTTCCTTTGCACTTGTTGAAAAAACCCCAAATCATGTTTTAATTAACAAAGTATCATACAGAGGAGGAGAGTCACCTGCAGTACCTCTCCACGTGCCATCAATCATTTGCCAGAGATGTAGCTGCGAGCCATTTGACCATTCATAATTACAAAAGGTCTAAAAACGAAATGCTGAGGGAGAAGAAAACCTGTAGCAGCAATGTACAACTGCAGTAGAGCTACTTCTTTTTTTTTTTTTTTTTGGTGGAAATATGCTCTGTAAAAAGTCTTTTTCATGGAATATTTATCAACACTTTTGTTATTTAGGGAGAAATAATTGGCACAATTAGTACATTTGTGAAGTTAATTAATTCCTCTACAACATTAATTTCATACAGCCTTTATGGAAATAATTGTCATGTTTTAGTGTTATAAGACGCTCTTGTTAGAGTTGAAGAAATAGAGGAGCTAATGACATAACATTATCTTACCTGTCATCCCACAGTGTTTAGCAATATATACTAGTGCAATATTTTAAGTGTGTGCCCCCACTGGGTTGCAGCTTCTTATACTGAATGGGAGGAAATTACATTGTAGACAAAAACATTGGAGTAAACTCCTGTTCTAAAGGCAAAAAAAAGAAAAAATGCAGTGATGGATTATTATCTGTCACTATGTGCTTGAGTCTTTTTTCCAGAAGCAACCTCTTTAAAGCAGTATAAATTCAAGCTTAGAGTAATTTGAGAGGAAAAAAAAAAAAAAAGTAGAAATCCTCTTGTGGACTAACCACAGGAATGTGTAGTGATGGTTGACTTTAACAAAACTCATGCACATTGGTGTTTATGCTTTCATGGACTAGAGAGGATGGGTGGGCAGGCAGCAATGTACAACTAGCACCTGCGTCAGGGCCTCTGGTGCGTTGCACGTGGCCCTAATAGCATCGGACCTGTGCTGATGTAGAAGAAAGGACATGAGCATGGCTTCTATGCTGATAAATTTAAAGGTGTTTGAGATTTGGGATGCTACAAATTAGGATCATAATAACCAGTGAACAGAAAATAAGCATATTCAAAACATGTTGTAGGTTGCTGCCTATGTAGCACCACCAAAACAGCTGAAAGCATAGCAGTTTAAGCCTTTAAAATTCGTCTAATCCAAACCTTGTCTGTTTGGGTTTGGATTATTTTTTTTTCCCTTTTTCATCATTATACTGCTGAATCATCCAACTCATGCTCTTTCTTGCTCTGGAAATTTCAAGCAAGATGAAAAGGGAAATAAAACCATAATCAAGACAAGGTTGAGGAGAAAAAAATGAAAATTCCAGTTAGGGAAGAGAGAACAGGGTATTGTACAAGCACTCAAATCAAAGAAATAGTGAATTGAGAGATGTATATCTGAATGCATGACAGAGGAATTTTTGTGATGTGTGATTTACAGAAAGGCACAATTTATATAATGTAATAGCTGAGAGCATGCAGTTGTGCGCTATCAGGTGAGTAATTGGGATTCCACAAATCATGTGTCAGGAGCCAGCTATGAAGAAAACAGAAGATAGATGAATAGTTTGTTAAAGAGAGAATTTTTATTTATAAGCAGCCTATGAAACCATTTTGGCTGTATTTTTTCACTAACAATTGATGTCTGTAAGCTTTCTTTTAAGCTTTTTCTTTATAGAACAAAATTGTAGTTGAGGGAAGTTCAAAATACTTCTCATTTAATCTGGGTAAAATCAGAACACAGGGTAGAAATGTTTTGGGTTTTTTGTTTTATCCTGTCTTAAATTTTCCTAGCACTTGAACAGATGACATCTCCAAGTTTCTTCAAGAAATAAGGTTGTTGAGTGTGATTATCAGTGCAACGGGGGAAGTTGCTTTATGTTGTCTTTGTTTAGTGGGGTCAGGAAGGTAATTATCTTGGTTTATATAACCACTTAAGAAAATAAAGCTATGATAAGCTGAAGAACATCACCTTTCCCTCATTTAGGTATTGCTTGAGAGGGCTATGTTACTATACCGTACCATAAACTATATAACACCCCTGATATTGAATAAAAACTGTAGTAAAATGGTACTGCCACAGCTGAAATCTCAGTAACCTTCTCAGTAGGGTTGAGGCATGAGTCACAGACCACCTCTGCAAGCTGTAAAACTGTGGTCACTGGTGATTCTGGGTGACATACAGGGCAGTAAGGGCCCTTTCTGCATCTGTATATTCTTCAAGTATACTATGGTTAGATAGCCTTCCATTCCTTTGGCACTAGGGCAAATATTAGGTGAATCTGTGGATAATATACAGGGTGAAAATTCCAGTCTGAACTTGAGCTCTTGGTGTCAGATTTTATGTTGTTGGTGGTGGTGTGTTGTTTTCGTTCTGATTATAGGGGTGTGGGGTGTAAGGGGTGTTTTTTAGAAACTGTTTACTCCCTCTTCTTCTAGAACTGTAAAGGCAAAGAGTGTAGAGAATACAATAGCAAGGAATTATTTTTTTCACCTTGTTTGACTCTTACTTTTCTACAGTCTTATTTAATTAGTTGCTCTAATAACCTAATAACCTCCATGAATGATTCCGTTTAGCTTCACTAAATTATATGAAGGAAGCACTGATGGGGAAACTGTAGAACGTAAGAGGATTTTTTTTCATATATATATATTTTTTTTATTTTTTTTTTAAAATAGGTTCCACATTGTTAACAACAGAACACTGATTTCACCTAACTAGATTCTGTTCCTGGGACACAATGCAAACATTTTCAGTTTGTATATATTAACTATCGAACATACTCTGGTAGTGAACACAGTGACAGTCAAAGGAAAAACAAATAATAATAATGTTAAATATATTTGCCCTGTCTTGGCTATATGAAGACAGACCTATGCATCAAAATACTAACTTTCATGGTCAGAGTCCTGTGTGAAGGTTGGTGAAAACCTGCAGTACAGAAGAAGAAAACTGAGTTACGCTTGGTTCTGGTTAGTTAGCTTTCCTTATTTTTATAGAGAAAAGGGGAGGAGATGAGACTGTAGGAGCAAAATAGGTATGATATAAGATCCAAGAAAGCATAGTGATTTGAAAAGTCTGAGTGACATTGACCTAAATATAATCTTGCTGTTAGTTTGCTGGATAGGGAAAAAAAGGGATTGATTTTTTTTTTCTTTTTTTGAGCTGCTGCTGTATGATTTCTTAACTCTTGCGGTTTTGCTTTTGCTGTATTGATCGCTACTGATGCTTATCTCTCGGAGTCTGCACAAAGTCTATCCCAAACAGTTATCTGTTCAACCCTCAAGTCCACCACATGCTTCTTCCAGTTGACCTCAGTTAACCCTTCTTACTTTGTCAAACACCAAATGCTAGCGAGAGAAGGCAGCCCGGCCCCTCTGGGATTATGATTATGACTTCTGTGTACAAGACTTTGCTGGCTGTGGAAACCTTTGCTAAGGAAGGCACTCCTGTACTCCAGACAGTTGAGGCAAGCTGGATATGGGATGCTATTCTTTTGCAAATATGAGTAATCTCATGCTAAGTCGGTAGAGCATGAGACTCTAATCTCAGAGTTTAGTTAGTTAGAAGAGGCCTAGCTAAGAAAGTAAAGTTGTAAAACAGAAAATCAGTTCATTTTACCTCAAACCAGGACATAACCCCGGATTTAGTCAAAGCTGGTTCTCTTGTAGCTTCCCTTCGTATCTGCAGAAGACAGCAAAAGAGTGGATTGTGATCTTGTGATATTGTAAATCTCAAACAACTCTTCTGAGCATAATGCACTAGTATCAATATAAAACGAATATAAATGTGATCAGAATCTATTCTTCTAAGTACTAGTTTTATAAGGGGAAATCCATATCTTGTGACACTTTTAAGATGAAAATGTATTAACTGATTTATTTAGCAGCTATTTAAGATCAGATTTTTTTTTTATATACTCGGAATGAGGGTTATAGCTGCCAATTAATAAAAGCAAAAGGTAATTGGAGCAGACTAATTATAATTTTTTTTAATATTTATGTTATTACAGGCATTAAGCTCAAGGTTAGTTCTCTGACTGTGAAATTTGAGGGTGGAGTGCAAGAGAGACGTAAAGTACTATTCCTTTTATTATGGTATGTCTGAAATGAGTAGGATCTGACTCTAGAGCTTGTTAATGTCATCTGGCATTCTATAGTAGATTTGGGAAATCAATGACAAAAGCAATATTGTGTAAAGACATATATGCCATCATAAAAAAACCAACCCCTGAACCAGCAGGAAGATACTTCACAGAGAAGTCATGCTCGAGGGTTTAGAAAAGGAGATGGCTGGGCAACAAGGTGCAATTGTATGGTGATCAAGTCCTTGGTACTTGGCCACTTTATTCCTGTCTGAGGTATAAGCATTGTCTGTTACTTAAAATCTCCATTCCCAAGCCAGTGTATCTTGCCTCCATAGGAGGACAGAAGAAACAAGTACCTTTGCTTTAAGTAAAGCATATCACCTAGCATATCACCTTAAACTCATTGTTTATACTCTTTACTTTGTTTATACCCTTTGCTGGGATAAATCAGAATTCAGAGAAAGAAAAAACAAAAAGATATTTTAAGAGTGGATTTTCAAAATATATTGAGAGGCATTTTGAAAAATCCAAACTTCATCAGAACTGTACTATAATTTCCTTTTTTCAATATTATTTGTAAAATGTTCTGAAGCACTTCCTGTGCCCTTTTTCAAGTCACAGTCCTTGTATAAGCATTCATGGCCATTACTGTAGGTCTTTGATCCAGATCTTTCTTGTGAGTGCACATTTGTGAGTTGGTGCTCACAATGTGTGAAAAAAGTGCAGGTTTTGATTAATGTTTTGGAACTCTCTCGAAGATGCTTGTTTGTTCTGTATGAAAACTCTGTGGATACTGTTTATCTGTACAGTCACTGCAGAGATCTCTGTGAGTGAAAGCTGAAATAACTTTACTGAGCTGTGTGGAGAAAGGCCTTCAGAGTGTATTTTTAGTTCCTGGCCTTTCATGGCATAAGAAGAGAAACACATTAATCAGTGCATCAATCACTGCTGCATGCACATGGGACAATATATTATTCATAACCATGGCTTGAAGATAACAAAACTGATCTCAGTTTCCTTAGAGGCAAGCTTTCATAACGTCCTCTGATCATATACAAATGACATTTGATTAGCACTCACAGATAGAATCATTTTTATGTAAAGTTTATCCTACAGTAGGAAACTGCTCCATTGCCCTTTTTTTGAGATAAGGCTAAAAATAAATTTCCTGTAAGGAGCTGGACTTCAAATGTGGAAAAAAAACTAGGTTTAGATTTTTCACGCTAACTGCAAATGCTGTTTGGTACTTTTGGACAGACCTGGTAGTACCCTTTCTACCAGGGATAACATCACTGAGTGTGCCTCGTGGCATTAAAATGATTGGGAACAAATGAACTTCTTTTGTGACAGTCAGCTGACCACCACAAAGTTGGATCAGCAGAACTGGGGTAATTTTGTAGCTTCTAAGGCTTCCTCTGCTTCTAAATATTATCTGTACTCAGAAAGCAGCTATTTACCAGGAAACCTGCCGTTACTCTGAACTGTGTGACACGCACAACTTTAATGTTTTTATGAAGTCATAAACAGTTCCTTTATATACAAGAGAAAGGTCAGGAGACAGATGATTTAAAAAAAAAAAAAAAAGAAAGTATAGCTTGCATATAAAGATAAATGTGAGCTTTTAGAGAAGTCATTTCATTAAGTATTTGTGATACTAAAGCTTTACATGCTTAAGTTGTGTGTATGCCATAGTCAGAAACTGGCTGAAGGTTGTATAAAACCACTGTAAAGGGCATGAAAAAATCACTCTCTCTCCTCTTAGCACTTAGAGAACTAGAGTGAATGATTCTGGATTATTCCAGGTTTCAAAAATGTAACTTAGTCTGAATGAATGCTTACTTGCCTGAAACTGTTAATAACTACTGCTTTATTGAAACAATAAAGAAAAGGAACTTAAGAAAGCATTATTTCAAATAAATATTAATATGCATTTTTATGATACTGTCACACTGCATCACGATTTTTTAATATTTGCTTTAAACTTTTTAATTTAGAAATGACCTTTCAGCAAATAAGCATTTGGCAGTGAAAAATGATGTCACAGAAGTACGTTGCCTTTTCCAGTGCTAGCTGAACTACAGATACGGAGTGAGCACAAGCAAAGTGTAAAATCAATAAAGGAAGTTGATTGTTTTGTAATATCCCTCCATTTCCTCAGCAAGTCTTAATAACTTGTTCTGACTTTTGCAGTACAGAGAGCATTCCCGCTGTTAAAAGTAAGAAAAGGTGTTTACACAATACCTCCTAAGTGTGTAGTTGGAAAAAATTGACCACTTAAAGGCCATTAGATTGTCTGTTTGTTTAGTTTTACAGGTGTTGGCAATTTGGAGGAGTGAAAATAAACTTATTAACTTGCTAAAAGGGATATGAAAAAAAAATCTGTTTGATAAATTGTACATAAAATGTTTGACAAATCAAACCTACTCACATAAATGAAATGAAAGGATCAACAGTAAAATACCTGAATAGGAAGCACTCACATGATTTAGCGTGTTGATTTGAACTATGTATGGCTATAATATAGTAAACAACTGTTTGTGAATTTCCACATATTAGTAGTATTAAACTGGATTTAGATCTTTTGCATCTACACCTGGGAGTCTGAACCTGTGCACTGATGTATAACCTTGTATTTAAACCTGAAGTCTGAATTTTGGTGTCTCAGTGGAGAACCCTATATACTGGTGTCTTTAGGGCCAGTCTGCAGGAGAAATTGGAGGAAGATTCATCATAAATTGTAAACGATCAACTTAGTATTTATCTTCTGACTGTCAATGCTTGTTACATAAAGCCATGTGTAAGCATATGAAGAAGCTTCTGGTGAATATAAGCAGTATGAGTTTATCAAGAGAAAATGAGCTTAAAAATATCTAACTTTTTTTTTGTGACAGAGGGAAATTACTAGTGAGTCACAGCCCATACTGAGGGATATTCCCATGATATGTTGTAACTGTGCTTTTGCTCAGTGTTTCCTTAAATTGTCTACACAACAAAACAGAAAATGTAGGTGTTAAATGTGTAGATGAGACCTAACAGGGAGGAATTATGACTCTATTGAAGGACAGCATTAGATTTCAGGGAGATAGCAATGAACTTGAGAAATTTCATGTTGTTTAAGGAAGAAAAGTGAAATTCATTGTGGTGAGGAAGTTGATTATATTGGTCCTGAGGGTAAAACCAGTTGTAATTAGGAAAAATCAACTCTCAAACCTGTACTTATAAATGAATGATCCAAAATTCGTAGTGTTCCACAAAAAAAAAAAAAAAAAAAAAAAAAAAAAAAAAAAAAAAAAAAGACAAAAAAAAAGACAAAAAAAAACACAAAGCTGCTGCCTCATTCCCAGTTTGCTGGGATTTTCATCATGATTTANATTACACTTTGTTCAGCTTTGGGCATTGCATTTGTGATCGATTGGATAAAGTCTAGGAGAGAATTAAGAATAATCAGAGGTAGGAAACCCAGTATTTCCTAAGAGGAGAGTAACTGGCATTTTTTGGGCTAGAATAGTGGAAACCTGTTAGACTTCAAATATATGGGCAGCTGCTGCAAAGAGAAATGAGGAAGATCTATTCTAATGATTGTGGAAAAAGGAAAGAATACACAAAAATGTTGTAAAGGATAGTTTGGATTAGATGTTTCAAAACCTTTTCTAATAGAGTGCTGAAGCATTACAGTATTGCTTTGGGAAACTGAGGAAGCATGGTCATAGAAAGTCTTTCAGAGCACGTTATGCAAATGTCTTTGTTATTCATAAGCTACAATGGATGGATTAAATGATCTAAACACCCTTCCCATGTTTGTTGTTAGTTTTTGGTGTTGTTTTTTTTTTTTTTTCATTCTGTGATTATTGTATCCTTATGCGTAAGGATATGTTATGGGTAATAAGTCTTTCTGGAACCAATCGCTATCACACCTAAATCACCAGAATAAAACTCTAATCCACAAATGACTAGAATACATTTTTGTCAGTCGTGATTTTGAGCTTCTGGGGTTTTCCATCAGCACAGTTAAGTGAATAATTTGTTCTGGTAAAAACGTTAATGGAAAATGATTGCTTGCTCCGCTGCTCAAAAAGTAGGCACAGTCCTATGGAATTTATCTGGCCCAAAATAATTGGGGAATGCTTGTACAGTTTGGTTAGAAAAGTGTATTAGACTTTGAAATTACTCTGTCATTAGTGTTTTGTGGGATTTATTCATTTCTACTCTTGCTATATTTTTACTGCATTGATTCATGCTTTTTATATTATCGGGCTGTAGTGATGCCAAGTTTAACACTTATAAGCTCCTTTGAACTACAGATTGTGGAATAAATTTCACTTTTTCCTTTGCTCATCGATATCCTTTCTTTGCTCAAAATTGCAGTATGAACCACTGCAGTTTGAAAGTTTTCCTTAATGGGAGTTGAATATTTTCACCATTCAATGCAAGAAGAAGAAAAGGTGCAGGGACCTGCACCTGTGACACAGCAATCCCAGGCACAAATACAGGCTGGGCAGAGAATGGCTGGAGAGCAGCCCTCAGAAGGACTTGGGAGTGCTCATGGATGAGAAGGTCAGTATGAGCCGGCAGTGTGTGCTGGCAGCCCAGAAAGCCAACCCCATCCTGGGTTACATGCAAAGAAGCGTGACCAGCAGGTTGTGGGAGGTGATTCTCCCCCTCTGCTCTGCACTCATGAGACCCCACCTGCAGTCTCTGGAGTCCTCAACAGAGAAAGGACATAAACCTGTAGGAACAGGTCCAGCAGAGGCCCACAAAGATGATTAGAGGGATGGAGCACCTCTCCTATGAGGACAGGCTGAGAGAGCTGGGGCTGTTCAGCCTGGGGAAGAGAAGGCTCTGGGGAGACCTTAGAGCAGCCTTCCAGGATCTGAAGGGAGCTCCAGGAGAGCTGGAGAGGGACTCTTTGTCAGGAAGTGTAGTGATAGGACAAGAGGTAATGGTTTTTAAACTGTAAGAGAGGAGATTTAGATTAGATATTAAGAAATCCTTTCCTACGAGGGTGGTGAGGCACTGGAACAGGCTGCCCAGAGAAGCTGTGGCTGCCCCATGCCTGGAGGTGTTTAAGGGCAGGCTGGATGGGAGACAGTAGAAATGCATTTTGATTGAGTTCCCATTGGAATGAAACTTGAGAAAGTAAAGGTCTAGTATTTGATACAATGTTTTAGGGCTTAGTTACGCTCTGTTCTCAAAAAAAAATTGTAAAATCAAAACATTTAAGCCTCATGCTGGAAATGGATTTGATGATGAATTAAAAGCTTAGCAGAAGCTGATGCCTAAAATTTTCAAAAAAGAAACTTCACGCAGGTTTTTACAATCATGTGAACATCTTAATGCAATACTTCAATACCCAAGATCCTCTAAATAATGAGCAAAGTGTGGTGTGAAAAAATAGATGTTTTGGAAACATTAAGTGAAAGACAGAGACAGAGATTTGCAGAGTGAATGAAGTATCCTGCCAGGATGCAAAATTATTTCAGGCCAAGAAAAGTGAGTCCAAGCTGTTAGACATACTGTGGGTATCCTGTTTGGGCAAAGGAATGACATGCTAGCTTGGAACATTCTCTAAAGTGTGTGAACCAGCTGGTACTATATTTCACTTTGTGGTTGCTAACACAGTCACACTGACGGAAGTTTTCAGCTACAGCTGGCAACTTCCAGAATGCTATTCTCTTGAGGGCAGGGAAATTTGCTCCCAAAATCTCAAGTAATGAATGATCATGGAGCCAAACATGTCAGTAGAATCTGCCTGAAAGCATTCAGTCTGGGAAAAACAGATCTGATCACTGCTCTTAGCACAGTTATTAGAATGTTGTAGTGAACTGATAATTACATGTTAGAGAAGCAGTGTCTAGGTGTTTTCCTTTTATTGGACAGATTTTGCCTTGTCTCCACTCGGTGCAAATAATGGTGTGTACAGGAATTGGGGGACCATAATGTGGATGAAAATCTTACATGAAAAAGCAGTATAGGCTATATAAAAGCTGTGTAGTTCTGTGAGACTCCTCTTTAAATTCCAGTATTACTCTGTGTCTAAAAAATACTGCGTGTGTAGCATTTCAGATAACAAGAATCATATATTATTGTGTTAGATCGAAGTAATCTCCGTTGTTGTACAGCTTTGTGGTCATAAATTCTGATGAAAACATTGTTCTGAGTGGTCTGACTTGTTACTGCATTTCGAAGTGCTGCAGGCAGGAGAAAAAGTGGAACCCAAAACTTATAGGCTCAAAAATCCTGTTTTGTCAGAAAACAGCAAGCTTAAAGATAGTTTGTCAGTTTTTAAAGCCTGGCAGACAAAGTTTGTTATGGATGCAGAAATTTCATTTCAGTACAAGTTAAATAAAGTCTGAAATTAAACTGTGCTAGTGAGCAAACTTACTTAATATAAATTGTTTTTAAAAACAGAAGATGTCTGGAATAGTTATCATAATGTTCACTCTTAAAATCATTTTATACTTGGTAGACCACATCAAACTTAAGTATTAATAGCATTTTAGATTTTTCATTTACACTTATAGACTTGTGTGTCATCAAAGACTAATTTTTAAGGCAAAGCAATATCAAATCATTGCTCCATATCAATTTTGCAGACAACCTAGTAACTGCTAAATCGTCAGCTAAAGGCATTTAGTGTGTACTGAACCTGAAAATGCAGGCACTTTTCACATGATATACAGTAACTGCAAAATTATTAGTACCTTGTGTCCAATGCCAAAACCTTAGAGAGAAACTACTGTATTCAGCACACATTTGTGCAACTTTGTTCTTACCCGTAGACGTATTGATTCAGGCTTTGAATGGACAAAGTACGTGCATGGAGAACATCTGACTCCCAGTGTCAAAGGGTAACACCGCAGCTCCAACTGCAGCTGGAGCTGCCGAGGTGGTCGCTCTCAAGCACACAGGGGGCAAAGGGAACAGAGCTCACATGTGACTCAAACACTGCTTAAAATTTTAAGATTATTTCCCTCTTCCTACCTCCCCTCCCTCCCCAATCCTCTGTGTGCTCTTGTGGTTATTTGTTGAAACCTGAGAGACCTAACAGAATTTGACAAGGTGCGTGGCAAGACTTCGTTGAAATGCAGAGGAATGGTAGGGCAGCAGGGTCTGTATGCTGGAAATAGCTAACGGAGTTGAAGCACATCCCTTAGTTACAGCTACTTCCTATGGGATTCTGCAGCATTATTAATACTAGACAAATCTGATACCTAGTGGCACAAAACATACTGTTTTGTTAAAGAAGCTCTCACCTCACTGAACTGCAGAAGTCATGTCCAAACCCAAAGGATTCCTTAACTGAAACTTGTGTGGAAGTCCTCATATGTGAAGTCTAGAAAGCCTTTATGGATACAGACTCACAGGTTTCCTCTGAGGTTCAGAGTTAATTTTGCCCCGCTCTACTTTTGGAAACCATTGACATTTAGGACAAATGACATTTCTAAAGAGTGTGTTTTTTCCAAGAGGTTTTTCTCATCCAAAGAAATTTGGATACTTCTGATTAGGATCTAGATTTTCAGTGTTCAATATGGAATTTTTATATGATGTAGATCTGTATTCAGAGGTTGTTAGCCATGTGGCTATGACATCTGGGCTCACGGAGCTTCATTATTCAGTACATTTTTAGTATCAGTTAATTTGTGTCGAAGCTGATTGTAACTGCATTAAAAAAGTTCCTTAATGTGCTGAAACAATTAAAAGATGCATCTGCATGTGCTTTTACATATATAGAACACATTTATATTTGCACATAAACTCAGCATAACAATGCAGTAGTATCATGGAAGGCAGCAGCAATAGTGGTTCCAAACTAAGATAATGACATGTTAATATCATTAACCTAAACTGAAAGATTGGAGGGTGGTTGGTGGGTTTTTTTGTGGTTGTTGCTTTTTGTGCTTGTTGTGTTCTGAAAAATCTGGCAGGCTGCATCATGATTTTCCTTGATTTTGTTAAAGTTTATGGGAGGTGACAGCCTGAATCCATATTTGAGTATTAATGCTCATAAGGCTGTATTGCCATAACCAACTTACGATGTCAGTCTTAGTTCAGAAAATACTTGCTCAGCTTCAGCATAATTTTTAAATTGTTGTTTGTTATATAGACATATATAACATATATATATGTTTGTTATAATTGTTGTTTTTATATTGTTGTTTGAATAAAGAGGTCTAAATTTTTGAAGAAAATAAATAAATAAACCAAAACCCTAGCCAGCAAATTAAATAATAGTTGAACACTTCTAGTATATTACTGTTTTATTTTAAAAGGGATTCCTGCTTTTGAGGTGTTTTAATTACTTTATTTCCTGAAAAAAATAAAGCTATGATACTTGGTTTTATGACATTTAATCAAGATAGTGAGAAAAGTTGCATTAGGGTGTGGGGTGTTTTTTTCCCATTAATCTTTTAAGGAAGATTACTCTTTGGGGCTAGGGGGTGGGGTGGGGAAGTGGGAAGGAAGAATACTTATGTAATTGCATTTCATTAGGGAAATAATACAGAAAAGTTGTGTTTCTTTCAGAGTTGTGCAACTCTGTGGAAGTCATAGTTAGCAGTAACCTGTCTTGGAACTTTACCCTTTTTGCTGTGCTCCACAATGTCTACATGTAGATCATTGTTTTCATTCATTGTTGCTGAATCTGTTATTCAGCAACATTCCATTTTGTATACCTATTTCTTTAATTTCATGTATTAATGGCAAGTTGATTATGTGACCATTTCATTTGGATAGGCAGTGTCAAGGCTGTGGTTTTACCTACCACTGTTAGATGCATTATATTGTTTCTGATCCCAGAATGAATGAACACTTAAAACGCTTCTGCTGTGAACAAACTTCATTGTGAATGTAAAATTAATTGCCCACAATTTTTTTCTCATAACCTCTTTTGATGTTCAATTTCTATGAACATTCATGCCAATTAAAAACTCTCTCAAGAAAAGTGAAAACAGAAGAGGCCAAACATTACCAAAGTAAGTTTCCTGAAACACTCATCTTTGCAAACCTAGAACAATTCTTGGAACATTAATTTGAGTCTGCTTTACAGCTAATGTTAAAAATATTGGTATCTCAAAGCTTCATTGTCAGCCACAGAATATTTTGTACATATCAGAAAAGAAATTAATAATTAGATACACTGATGCTAAATCAAAGCCTCCCTCTCATTTTAATAGAGTACATAGTTTTCTAATAGAGTAATAGTTTTGCTTTCATCTGAGAGATTTCTGTACTCCCACATATTTTTGTTCACTGTGTAAACGGGCAGTGGTATGAGTGGTTTTTCCAACAGGCACTGAATGTTCAGTTACCAAAGGGATTTAGCTTTGTCCAAAATCAAAACAGCAGAATTTTCCTGGTGAGTTAAAGCTACTTGCTGCACTTACAGTTCCTCTCGCACAAGTGAAATGTGGTGATGACCACATGGCAGTCACCGCAGGGGGCTACGGGGGTGGCTTCTTCAACCGTGGTGTGAGGTGGCAGCGGAGCCAGATCCTGCCCGTTGGCACATGGAGCCTGAGTGTGGGGAGCAGGACAGGGATGCACACGCGGCACACGCTGGTGGGCAGCTTCCCTTGTATTTGAAACACTTTATTGTAAATGGCAAGAGCCCTCAGAAGAAATACAGGAAAAGAGTGAAAATGTGTTAACAGTTTGGAATGATGTGGAATTGTGACAGAGCAGGCACTATGGCAAATGTAACTTATTTTTTTAAGGTGGTCTGTACTTTTCCTGTTATTTCTTAGTCAGGACTTCAAGGTATTGACAGCGCAGCCCAATGGTGGGATTAAGGCATTGAAAGTTGAAGTTCTGCAATCATTTGCTTTCTCCCTGGTTTGACCCTGCTTGCAACACTGATAGCAGAGGTGAACTGCTGGCTCTTCTCACTGAGGCTCCCAGCTGAGGTGGCTTAAACAGTTGACAGGGCAAATGATTGAGGCCACAGTGTCAGAAAAATGATTGAGGGTCAGACTAGCACACTGTGTGAGAAGCAACATGGTGTTTCCCTGACAGAGGCAGTCAAGGGGACCTAAGGCTGTCAACATGTCACTCTCTTGACCTTTTTAGACCTGCAGTTTCCTTAAGAACTGAGTTGTGCTGAATATGATTACATTTTCCTTGACTTGCTGTCCTACGGTGTCCCTTTTCCGTCTAACTCCTGTATAGCATATGCAGTCTTTACTCCATGTTGTGTAACACACACAGTCACTGTAGCCATCTGAAGCTCAATTAGCCTAAATTACTTGGTATCCAAATAAGGATCTTGTCCCCTGACACATCTGTTACTTAGACTGAAAATTGTCTTGATTATCAAGATGTATTAGATATCCATTCCTCCCTGTAGAATCTGCTGTAGTCCAGGTCACCTTTTACTGAGCTCAGGTTCAAAGTTACACAAGTTAAATATATTTTTTTTAACAGCACAGGTTGCTGAACAGGCTTTCTAAATAAATAATCAAACTAGTCCTCCAGGGACCAACCATGATAGTGAATGTGTCACTTTTTAAGTTCTGCATAAACTTTACTCTGATTGCGGTCTTGCATGATTTACCTACTCGTTTTGTTCCCCCTTTGTTCCCCCTTATACTCTCAGTTCCTTAATTGGGCAAGAAAGTGCACAAATGCTTCACACTGGTCTTTCAACAAATATTTGTTATAACAGAAACTACATTTCTCCCTTATATGATTGTTTTCTGTCCTATTTAGCTATTTGACACAGTTTTCATTTAAGTAAATGTTCACTAAGATGTTTCAAGCTCTCCGAGACCTGGATTTGTTGGATATATTTTTTTTTATGAGAAGGGGCACAGCCTTATGCAGTAGGAAAAATAAAGGTTCTCTGAACTTCAGAGTCCTTGCAGATGTAATGAAACTGGATAGAAGGATCTGTTCCATAAACTTTTTTCTAGGACTTGAGATGCACTTTCTATAAATACCATTTGACTCACAATGCATGAGAAAATTCTAAATTAATTTTGTGACTAGCTTATGTAACCCCAAAACCAGTGTGAATTTCACATTTCTAATACAGCAAAATGTTTCAATCAATTCATATAGACTGAGTCTCACAGAAAATGATGGAAATCAGGGATTGAAAGTGAGAAATCTGCAGAAAGTATAATCAGTTTAGAGAATTTGTTATGAGCAAAGCATAAGGTAAATTATTCACTCTGATTTATTTGCTCAGCTTGCAAGCCTTCCATGATGTTACTTTTTCAGCTCGACAAATCTAATAATTTGACTTTTAGGAGCATCAACTTCTCTTCCTCTCATTACATCATAGCGCTTTTACAATATGCCCTGCTTGTTATACCAAGTAATTGTTTCTATCAGCATTATCTTCTCCCTTCTTATCCATCATCTCTCTGATAACATCCTATTTCTTTGCCAGCTCTGTTTCACAGTGTCTGCATCATATTAATAATAGCACAGATGGAAAAGTTCTGTGAGGTCACTCAGTACAATCCATTTCCTGATGCAATGTTGGGCTTTTATATATTCTCCAATATATGTAGCCTGATGGTAAATGAGTCAAGTGACTGAATTTTCACAGTCTCATTCAAGTCTTAATGCAGTATTTTTTTTTCTTCAATCTTTCTCCCCTTCTGCCTTTTTATATTTCTTCCAGTAGCTAAAAAGTGCTTCTTGACAGATAAGAAATTGCATAGGCTTATGAAATCTCTGGCACAGTGTCAAGTACATCGTATTCTTAACAGCATTATTAATATGTTAACAGGTGGAAGCTTATTATTGTTCAGTGCTTTAAGTGTGAAATGTCTCGTTTTTTTTTTTTTTTCCATTCACTTATGTGGTTTCCAGTTAACTTGATTAACAGCTTGGGCTGTTAACTTCTTAAATTATTTTATTTCATAAAGACAAAATACAGTAGTTGGAAATTCCTTTGGTTTTGATTCAGCTACTTCACTTTGGCTCTTAGTCCACCCAAATTCTAAATTGAATGATTTTTATTTTTTTATTCACGTTGAATAACTTTTTAATGTTGACTGCCTAATAAAAGTGGCAGAAAACAAGAAAATGAAAAACGTAGGGAATGTCACAGCAATTGAAACAGTTTCTCACTCCAATTGAACAAAGTCACTTTCCCATATCTTGTCAGCAGGCATTGCATCAAAAAAAGAGATTTTACCAATTTACTGACTGATGAACTTGTTACAAGCCAGCTGTTTAGAGTGGTGAAAATTGCCACAATGGAGATCTGGAATGAAGCCAGACATCAGCTACTCTGTTTAGGGTACCCTAGGCATGTGCTCCCTCATATTGCCTCTTCCAATCTTCACCTTTCTGTTAGAGTGTTATACTGAATTTTCTACCCTACACAACCAGATTTACGTATAAAATATGGAATGATTAAAAATTCTGTAATTAAAAGCTTCTCAAAACTATAAAAAGGAAGTGATCATAGGAGACTCCAAGATAACCTCCTCAAACATGAAGAATATTCATTTGTCTCCCTCTTGGTCAGAGGAACAGATTTGCCAACTTGATGCAATGACCTGGTAGCCTTGGCTTTATGCCCAATATGCTGAGCTACTCTTGATCACCGTGTGCTTGCTGGGACAGTTGTCTGTATGGGCTCTGGGCTGCTGTGTTCACAAAGGTGATGCTTACACTGCAAGGCTGACTGTTCTCTGCAGTGGTCCTGCTCCCACCACAGGCACCAGCTCCTATATGCACGTGTATGGTATGTGTCCAGGGTAATGCTGTGTAGCCCAGTTATCTCTTTTTGCTCAACTATTTGACTTTTGATTTTGAGTATCCTGTGAAAGCTCTAATTCCTTTACAGAGACGTAGAGTTGAAATAACATCAGTGTAAATGTACTGTATAAATCAAGCATTCAAGTCTGAAATACCAGATCTACAGGCGTGTGCTTCTGTTTGGAAGCAGTCTAATAATGTTAAAAGTGAAAGTAAGTTGTGGTCTTGCAATTGTCCTTTAATGTGATCTTGGCCAAGTGATTTTACTTTAAAATATTCTATTCTCATGCTTTATTTAAATTAAATCTACAGGAGAAAAATTCTCCCCCCTGCAGTGTTTGCAGAGTACCTAGTAGTGGAAAAAGGCATTGTTCTGTTGTCTCCTGGAATATAAATTTCATTTGCAAATATATATTAAGGAACCTATAGCTATTGTACACAGAATTTCATCATAAAATTCCTGGTTAAACTGTGCATCTCCAATACATTACAGAGAGCCAGTATTGATCGCTCACTCCCTACTTTGCACATGCGTGGCAATCTAAGGCTATTTGTACACCTGAAAATACAGGCCAAGACTACCCCAGAGGGGTACCCAGAGGGGTACTCTTCACTTAGAGTACAAATTCTTCTCGTATTAGAAATTCTGCCAGTTCAAAAATATTAGTCAAGTTTTATTTAAATAAGGCTTCCCTATGAGCAAATAAATGCCATGCTGTAGTGCATCTGCAACGAACGTGCATTAACATGATTTTGCTGATAACACTTTATTTGGGAACTAGCAAAACTTCTATGTCTAGAATCAACTGTTTTGCCAACATAGTGTTGTACCTAGAGCAGACAAGATGATAGTTATACAAGGTGACATTTTTAGGGCTTATTATAATTTGCAAAAGACACCTATTCAAACTATTTGAAATGCTAAGTATATGTTATAGTTCCACAAGCACTTAAAGGTAATATAATCCTGCCACTGGAGGAAGCTTTTCCTTTCCTTCCATCCATTTGAGCTGACTGTGAAATGAACTAGATGAGACATTGTTATGGCTTAAGCTGGCATTGTTCCTCCCTCTCCAGTTCGGTTTGAAATCCATCGATTCCCTGAGTGGGTCATTTCAGAATGAAGGCTTGCACTTGCACAAGGGAGAGCATGACTTGAGAAATAAGGAGCTAAGCATGAAGAGGGCATCTTTTGCATCAGTACAAATTCTACCAGGTTAAACTACTTGCAAAATTTAAGTGTCGCCTGTGTTGTGCTCATATTGTGTTCAGGGGATGAAGAAATGGGGGATAGGATTAGTTTGAGGGATCTTCCAGGTGTTAAAAATTCTACTATGTTTCAAGTTTTCTATTGGTGAAATGTTACCTATGTTTTTTTCAGTTGTTTACATCTCTTCTTGCATATTTGTTGGGACATTATCCTGTCATGCTCTTATTTATGTCACAAATCAGCTGTTTCTGCTGTTTTGCCAACAAGGTGCTCTTGGAGATTCTTCTCAGAATTCTAAGGTGATCTCTGCATATTTTAGTAAGTCCTTGGGAACTACTTTTAATTATTAATTTTTTTTCTTTTTTTTAAGAAACAAGGTTTCTATCAGACTGCATCTGCTTTACTGGCTTAATTTTTCTGTGAAGTTGTAGCACAGATCATGTCATCCTAATCACTCGAAAGAACGGGTTTTCTGAGTCATTATGCTCTTCATTTAGCTTTTGTAGCTTGTGCCAAAGCTAATTTCAACTTTATTTTTATTCTTGTGATGTCTTTTTAGGGAGAAAAGGAGCTGCTGCTAGTCCTTTTGGGCAATAAAATCAGTCATTGATACTGATGTGCTATTTTGTGCGGTGTACTCTGTGTCTACCAGAAAGATCAGATCGTAAATTAAGATCTGTTCAAATCTTTTATCTTCTGATATCAAAGATAAATTCAAGGGTGGTTAACAGGAGGAACATGAATGTTGTTATGCACTGTCTGTTGTGGAAAAGCTACGGCAAGCTCCTTCAGGCCACAACATGCTTATCTGAGGTCTAATGTGTGGCCTTGGTCAGGTTGCTGAGGGCCCAGGAGTGGCCAGGAGGTAGCCCTTAGACATATTCAAACACATCACCCAAGCCACAGTGGCAATGTGCACTCCCTCACCTTGAGAAAATGCAAGATAAATCAAATTAGCATAATACTCATGTGTTTTCAAATGCATCAAATTTTAACAATGTAATTTGTAACATACAGCTAGAGGAAACGGCGAATGCCACCAAACATGTTGAGCCACCTCTACCCCATCAGGTAGCTGAGCCGATAGTTGCCCTGTTGGTATTTGTCAAAGCATGGGCATAGCTGCTTAAAGGATTTCTGTGATTCCTTGTGAGGTGTTTTTAAATACTATTGAAATGGAGTCTTACTAAACCTTAGTAGACGGATCTTTTATTTCCAGCTTAATCTTTTGGACTGCTTTACTGGTGGAGCATCTTATTTCTTGTGCTAGAAATTAGTACTGCTTTGGAATGAAGCTGCTGTGTTAAACATTGCCTGTATTTCAGAATGTTTCATGCGTGAGTGAACATGCTGATGTAGATCTTTTGTGACAGCAAATATGTAATTCTACCTAATGTATATGGTAAGGCTTTTTAGGTAAAAATTATTTCAGTCTTGTATTTGTGCTGGTAATCTACTGTCTTTCACTGTCATAGCTGCCACTTTCTGTTATTTTGCCAAAAGCTCATCTGCATTGTTCTTTTACAGTATTTCTGAAGGGTAATATAACTTTGAAATAAAGTTGAAATATTTGGGTGTGAGTATACTTCAACTTTAGATGTGTGACTGCATCTAAAGGTATCTAATTGCATAGTTGCCTTAGGTTGCCCTGCCATTAGCGAGGGGGGAGAGGGTTTTCAATCTCCAGTTAGTAGGGGGAGAGAGAGGCACTTTCTGGCGAGCTTATAAGCAAGACAAAGGCCCCCTAGCATATGCTGGGAGGCAGAGAAGGGAGGGTTTGGAGGCAAATCATGGTTGACGAATGCAGTTGGATTTGGTAGCTTGCACAGTAGCCGATGCAGGCAGCGCTTGCTGAGGAAGAACCTCAGAGCGGTGTCAGAGCCTTGGCAGGCGAGCGGGTTGCTATGGCTACTGGCACCCACCAGGCCAGGTGTTGAAATCGGGAAGAAACGGAGCTATTGCAGTCAAAGTTATGACACTTGCTATTTTCCTGCTCTTTCTTTTAAAGGTTGTTAACTGTCATTTTTCACCCAAGCTATAAATTGGCTCTTTTGCTGTGGTTCTGTGTGGAATTTAGACATTCATATGCCTTCTGTGTGAATTCCTAATTTGATGTCATTGGCATTTTACTTTAGGGGTTTTTTTTGGGGCGTGGGGAAGGTGGGTGAAAGAAGAGATGGATTTTACTGCTGAGCTGATGTGCTGATGTTTTTCTTACATGTGTTTTGAAAATGAAATAGTATATGTAGTGTTTGCCCTGATTTAAAGATTAAATATCCCACTGTTTAATCCAAATTTATATGGCACAGGTTTCTATTCTGATACTCAGTATACCAAATTAATTATGATTTGGGGCCAAAGGTAAAAAAAAAAAAAAGTGCTTTTTGAAGAATGCCTGACAGCCCACTCTGTACCAACACTCACCAAAATACTGAGTCAGGTGCTGCTGGATCTATCAGACAGCTACAAGATGCCTGTAATATACAACATAGAATATGATACTAACTGGAAACCTCTTAAATATCCTAGACTGTGAAACAAGTAATTTCTTGAAATTACCCAGGAAGCAGCAGTGTTGTTCAAAAATGGAATTTTTCTAATACTCAGTAAAAGATACATATAAAAAAATTGTTGTAATTGCTGCAGTTGATGTTTTATCTACAGCAACCTTACAGTTGAATGCTTAGTGATCATTTGAGTGATATCTTTTATTTAAAGATTATAACATTTCTCAAATGCATTGTATTTAAATTCTTGCACTTAGTGAGAGAAAACAAAGGGAAATTGTTTTCCAGTTAATCTCTCAAGTGTCTGCTAAATGCAACAAGTGGAGCCAATGATATGTTTTGTGGTGGTTCCATTTTGTTAAATTATTTTTAAAAAAATAATGTTTGCAAACTATTTTTTGATGAATATTTGTGAAAGAAATATTTTTTTTAAATGAAAAGTATTTATTATGGAAAAAGTGTTCAAATATGAGCACATCTATAACATATATCACATATGTGTGTTCCAACACGTATGTAAAGTGAAAGGTTTTATGTCTTTGTCAAACATTTTAGAGTCCAAAGAAGTTCATACTTGTATTCTACTGTTGTGCTTACTGGCCGCTCCTTAAGATGAGTCATTTGTAGTAACTTTCTGGAGCCTTGGAAATACTCATTCAGAGACATGTTCTGTTGTCCTTAAGTTATTTGTCCAGAAACTTGTCCAGAAAAATTCAATGAAGCTCATATGAATGGTCAGGATTTTTTGCCCATTGCAGGAGTTCTGCAGTCCAACTCTCTCACAGTCAATGTGTAACCAACTTTGATCTTTTGTGTGTGACAGTAATGATTTCTGACTTGGAATCCCTGCACGATGATATTCCACATATTTATAATGTTTTTGAATAAAACTCTCCAAAACAGTATAGGGAGGATTGTATTATTGAATTTTGTAATTGTGATTTCATCAATATTTTTTTGGTTTTGTACAGATTTATTTATTTTAAAAATCCTTAATATGTTAAAGTAGTAAAAGTATAGGTATCTTAAAATATCGGTATTTGGTGTGTTAAACACAAGCAAGACACCCAAACAAACCTTTAATGGGTAGGATTTACAACTGTGTTAAGAATTTTTTGTTTGTTTGTGTGTGCATCTGTAAAGATACACTTCTGAGGGTTTAATTGAAATTGTTGACAGGGTCAGATCACCTCTTTATCTTCAGACAACAGTTAGTTTTAAAATTCATCTCCTCTTTTATTTTCTCCTTGTGGTCTCAAGAGAAAATGATCCTAAGAATGTCAATTAAGTAACTCTTCTGAGATGATGCTGAAGTCCGGCATCATGATTTACCCATGGCATTGGAGCAGCGGTTATTGTGTGAGCCCCATCTCTTCAGAAAGCATGCCAGGAGTCTAAGTAGTTTCTTGTACTACTGAAAAATTATAGAAGTACATTCATCTTCTTTATTAAATGTTTCTTTCTATGCATTTTGGATCTGAGATTTTTAGCAATATATCTATATCCCAGGAAATACAGAAGGAACTTAACCTTAAATCCTTTGCAAAGCCCAGCATACAGTGCAGCTTGCTTTTTCTCTCTAAGGTTCTTGGTGGAAATAACCAAAATAATTTTGTTCTATATTACGATTGTCCTTATAAATATCTTACTGGCTTTTGTCAGGCAGTGCTGTCATCCTTTCTCATCCTTTTGTTGATGCTTTACAAAATATCCTCTTTTTTTCTTATCCACACAAAATTCTGTTGAAAGTACCCAAAAACTATTCTACACAAGGGTTTTCTATTCCTCTGTTGGGATGTTTTGAAGTGCTATTACAGTGTACAGGAATCCTTTCAGATTTGTACTCCATTGATATTACAGAAGTGTGGCTGTCTACAGCGAGGTGGGAGAGTGTTGTACAAGGAGAGAGTTTGGATGGGGGAGCAGCAGGTGGGAAACAGCATGAGGCTGCAGTCAGCAGGAAGCAGCAGAGGCTCTTTCTTTGCTCTCGGTTTCACCTGCCGATACCGAGAGGAGATGGGCGCCTGCTGAAACAGGTTCTGCCGGCCGAGCAGGGAGGAACTGAGAAGGCTGCTCGGCTTGCAGGCTGTATGAGGTGCAGGAGCTGGTAAGGCAGAATGTTGCGTGTAAGATGGTGGTACACTCCTGTTACGTCTCCCAAGTGTGAAGGCCTATTTATTGTCACAGATGGTTTTGTCTGCTCTGTGTGGAGATAGGGAGATGATTCTCTCCTTCTGCAGGGTGGGTAAGGGCAATTTCTCCTTTTGTTTACAGCTAAAATTAGATCTTGTGATGAGGCATGTATTTCCACTCTTCTCTGAATAATGCTGTCTCCTATGGTTTATTTCTAAAAGCTTCCAAAGGAACTGGAAGGGATAAAAGAAACTCCATTTTTAAATAGGACCTTTGTGCTTTCAGGCTTTTGCAGAACAATAGCTACATTAGAAAAATATCTTAATTGTAAAGTTTTCCAGAACAGAAGAAAGTATTATTGAATATCATCCCTGTTAGAAGAATGGTCGCAATATAGCAAAGCATTACATGACAGACTGAAACTTAAACAATTAGAACTATGCACCTATAATCAGCATCTCACCCAGAGGTACTGTACCCATATATCTGACAATGTTAGAAGGGCAGCAGGTTTGCCTGGATCCTCAATCTCTGCTGCCTTTTATCCCTCAGTCTCAAAACCATACCATTCCTTTGAACACTGACCCATTGTTGTGCCAGAGTAAAGGCCACAGTTGCAGCAAATACTTGGTGGAAAGAAAGCCATGTTTTACATTACTGATATTGTGAGAACAACATCATTATAAGACATTATCATTATAGAATAATTTAAGTTGGAAGGGACCCCAGAGAATCCTGCTCGAAGTTAGGACCAATTAGAACAAGTTGCTCAGATTGTTCAGTCAGGCTTTGAATAGTTCCAAGGATATGGAGTTTCCACAACCTCTCTGGGCAATCTGTTTCAGTGTTTGACGATTCTCAAAACCACTGGTTTTCCAGATTGTAACTTGTCTGTTACCCTTAACTGAATTTTGTTAAATTTAGCATTTTTCTTAATAAATAAAATTGAATCAATGCAAAATGGCTGCCTGGGAAAGCCTGGCTACATGTTTGACTACAACACATTGGGGAAAGACTACTGACTTTCAAGATCTGAAGTCGCACTTGAACCAGGTAGGCTGATCGGCCATGGATACATTATCCTATGCAAGTGACTCTATGGCTGATCTCAGAAGATGTTTTCAAAGGACTTACAACTGGCCACACTGTCCATCTCCAGTCTTTAAGCTTTGCTAAGTTCATGAATATGATTACTAAAATGCATCGCCCTTGATAATGGTAAAGTACAGATGCTGATGTAAAAGTACTTCTGTATTCTTCAGAAATAATTTTACTGCTATTTTTTAAAACTCTCTATTTATTTTCTTTTACATAAAAGTCTTCCAATATAAATTTAATAAATAGAAAATCCAGTTTATTTCATATCGATCTACTAAACCTATCTTGAATTTTAGTGACAAATTATAGCATTGACTAATGAGAATTTATAAAATATTCCATGCAAGCTTAGTTTATTTTGCCCCTTGCATACTGTAATATTTTTTCTTGCTCAACCAGCAGCTGATTTTATTCCAGAGACTTCACTGCGCTGAAATTCTTTTGCTTCTTTCAGTCCCCTGTTGAATTCTTTCTGTTGGTGCATTGAATACAATAAAAGTAAAGCATGACCATGTAACTAAAGAATGGGTTCTAATATACCTGCAAATTTTGGGTAATATGAATACCCATCGTCACCTGTGGTTTGTAAAAACAGTCCTAAATACCTAAGCAGACAACAAGGTCAAAATGTTAGGTCAAGCAATGGTGACCAAAAAATGCACAACATAAGCAGTGTTAAAGTGTATAAACTACAATATGTGCCAATTACAGTAACAAGATTTTTTTCTTATGGAATAGAGTGAAAACGTATAGAACTAAATAGCATGTTGATGTAAAGTATCTCAGCAGTACCTAGAGTTTGAGTTGAAAATTGCACTTTTAATGTACCTGTGAAAAAGTCCTTTCTCTGAGCTCGGCAAAAATGTCTGAATATCTGTGAGTTTACCCTCTTCACTTCTCTGCATCTTTTCACTCAGCTTGTCACTTGTAGCTCATGCATCTTCTGTAGCTGCAGGTTTGACAGTTTGTGTCCTTGTGGCGTATTCAGTTTTTTCAAAGGTTTCTTTCTATCTTATTTATAGCTGCAGTTCATCGGGCCTGTGTGGCAAGCGTGTAGACAGTATTGCTTCTTATGTATTTTCAATTCTGTTTATTATTTCACTCAAATACTCAACTTCCCTAATTGGCCCTTTGAAGGAATGATAGCATTCCAAAACACTTCTTCACATCATACATTTTCAGTGAGTTAACAATTAAGATATGTGCAAATTAATCTCAGTTTATAAGGCAGTAGGGTTCTTCTAGCATTGACTGGGTTACCTGAAATCTTTCTGAATTAATCCTTTCCTTCTCTGCTATACTGAATAGATTGTTGCACATTCATGCAAAATACAGTCTACACAGTATTAGAAAATTGTGTACAATTAATTCGGTTATGGGTTGGACAGCCAAGAGCCTACATCACCTCAATGAACTACAGTGCACTGAAATTAGATTTGTGCCTAGTTTTTAAGAACTTAATTTATGCTCATGACAGACTGAATGCTTCATGAAATTGTGCATATTTCAGAAACTTTGTTTACTTAAAGTGTACAAATGTAATAATTTTCAACATTGTTTAGGTCTTTTGCAAAATGCTAAGAACTATTTTAATTGAGAAGACAGACGCGCTCCCAGAATGTAAATATACTTTGATTTACTTCTTCAGATCTTATGGGTAACTACTTAAGAGACAGAATAATATGGCAACTATCCAAGACCTTCCAATTATCAGTCTATTTAATCCATGCCATGTATCCTTCTGCTAGAATCAAAATATAGCTGGGATCCAGTTTAAAAACTTGCTACATACTTTGCTCTCCTATGAAGTGACTGCTGAAGTGATTTACTGTGTCTCCTCTTTTTTTCCCTTTTTTTTTCTTTTTTTTTTCTTTTCTTTTTCTTTTTTTTTTTTTTTTTCTGTCAGCAAAGGTAGAGATGAAGTTGGTGATACCTGGAATTTTTTATTCAAATTGTAATTTGTTGATGGTAGCACACTAATCTGTCCCAAGTTATATAAATACAAGTCCACTTTGCACAGTTTAACAGTGTGAAATTACCAACACCTGGTAAGAAGCTCTTGGGGTGTTATCTCCGTTTTCCTCAGATCTTTACAGGAGTCTTCCCAGTTCCTCTTCACTACCTTTCATTATTGCTGTATTCTGCTCCCAGGTTAGGACAATATTGTGATAATGTCCAGAATGTGATTTCTCTGATTGGTTCCATAATGCGCCAGAGAAGCTGCACTACGTCACGTAGCTTTGATGTGAACTTTTGTTCGTGCTTTGTCCTACAGTGCTCCTGGTCTTAAAACACTTACGTGGAGGATAATGAGCTTTCTTAGATTTGTCATAGAGGTAAAAGGTCCCTAATGAAATGTGTCTTTTATTCATTACAAAGGCCTTTTGCATAAGCTAATTACAGCAATTTAACATGAAGTGATATTGCAACATAAACTGTGAATAATGTAATACATGAATAACATGCAAAACATGATACCTAGAGGTTGCATAACTCTGTAACTGCTCTTATATATCAGTAAAATGCTGGAAGCAAAACCTCCACCTTTAATCTTTGAACAAGGTTTTATTCTTTATGACCTTCCCCAGTACATGTTTTACAAATAGTCAGGTTTCAGTCTCCATGTGTGCATTGGACCTTTCTGGCTTGTGCAGCAGTTCTCTCCGTGCCTGTCAGTGAGCTGAGCCACCCGGTACCACTGGGTCTTGATACCTGGTCTCTAGCAGTCGCTATTTAAATTATGAATACTGGGTGTCATTAGGTCCCTTGAAAAAGATCATGCTGGCTCTGGCTGAACTTTGGATTAGTTCAAAGCTGACTTAATGTCAGCTGAAAGACCATTTGATTTCAGCTTGTTTTGGGATACAGCTTTTGAGCATATGAAAGATCCATGTGGGTTCTGTAAAGACTATATGTTTGTATGATTTGGGAGTGTTTAAATCTTAACACTATGGAAGAAAATAAAATGAACTGATTTCAGTTGATCTCACAGTGCTGACTTCCTGGTAGGACTCTTGTTTTGGTGATTAGCATGATGAAAAAGAAGAATGAAGTTTCACATGTGGACCACCAGCCATGTTACTCAAAGAATGATTTGTGAAAAAAAATAGTCAGGAGCCTTTGGTGCAATATGCCGGTATAACTGTAAGTCTTAGTGAAAGATAGAATAAGATTTAAATATCAAAACTTCGCGTTTGCAAGCAGTATTTTATTTCTTGCATAATTTATACTTGAAATCTACATGGACTCCAAGCATTGAAAGATATTTCCTTTATCTTTCTTTTATTTTTCTGAAAGGGAAGCTCTCTGTGTGGCTCCAGTACATTCTAAGATATGAATGGTGATGCTAGCCAACACAGTCATCCTTCAGACTAGAAAATATTTCTCTCAGGTGTTACGATTTGTTGATCATCAGAGACAATTCTGTGCTGTAATCACTGTGAATACCAAAGCACTGCCTTGCTCATCTGCTGTTTCCAGCCCATTGAGGTTCAGCAAGTCCTGAACAACAGCAGCATCTTCTTTGAATGTCAGGATTGCGTAGAAGGACAGGACAGGTTTGCAGCCCTAATGCGTATACAGAGCATATCAAGACATAGAGATATGTGCTTCAGCAAAATTTGGAGTAGATGCTCTGCAAAAAGTGAAAACTGCAAAAATCCCAAGAATTTTAAGGGGTTCAGTTGTTTTTAACAAGCCCAGGTCCCTAATTTACGAATGTTTAGATTTTTCCCAGTGAGAGGCCACATGTCATATTTCCAGACAAATTGTTGGCTGATGATTTTTTCCGCAGAAACACTGGCTTAAGAGGAGTGATTATTGTGCACAGTAGGTATAAATGAATTATTTATCAAACATGTTTTCATTCTTACTGAAAACACCGCTGATCTGTTTTTCTAAGTGCTTTATTGTAGTAGTCATTTGCACACAAAGCAAGTCTTTACTTAAGTAAATGTTTATTTATCACCATTCATATGAAAGATATATTACAAACAGAATTAATCATGCTTTTTTTCGATTATGTGCTTTTTAAGAAAAAGCATATTTGTCAGAAAAGAAAAAAAAAAAAAAAANAAAAAAAAAAAGAAAAGCAGATGTGGGAACAGATATGTTTTGATAAAGTTGTCCAAGTGGTGGGTGAGTAACAGCAGTCACTTGCCCTCTTCAGATACGGGCTTTATTTTGGGTCATCCAGAGAGCACCTCATTAGCCCATCCAGTTTTTGCCTTCTGGGTAGGAATCTTGCTGTCTCCCACATGGGAACTTCTTGATTCTTTGTAAAAAGTAATTATTAAGTATTTGTCCATGAAACTTCTGTATACAACATGTTGATCAAGTCAGTCTCTCCAGCCCAGTTACTAATTTAATTTTAAGTGGAAAAGCAGAAGTGCAATACACTCAAATAATAATAATAATAAAAAAAAAGGTATTTTCGTTTGCTTCCTTGTCTCAAAGACAAAGTGCTACTTGATTCTGAGACTCTATCATCCCTACTGATTTCTCTGCTCATGAGACTCTCAGCTGTGCTTCTGTAAGAAATTTTGAAAAGTTTTGGTTTGTCTCTGGCTGGAATGTTCAAAACCTTTTGCTGCCCCATTCACTGTGCAATATTTTGAATGCATAAAAAGGGTAGTTAGTGAATAATCCCTCTATTTCGTACAGCTCACACAGATAACTCATTCAGAGCAATCAGCACTAAAGCATTATTTTAACGCTGAAACAGTACCTTAGAATTTCAGGTTTTTAAGGAATCATCTAGTGGTTGTCAATCTCAGTCTTTTCCTGTGGAAGTAATTCAAATAATGTTACAGACATTAAAGGAAAAGACGGAAGGCATTAAAAGGAATTGGTCAAATAGACTTCCAGGAGTAAGAAATTTACGTAGAATGAATATCTGAAATTGAGTTGTCTATCCCAAAGTTAGCTCAGGCAAGTAGCATGCTCTATTTATGACAACTGTGCTTGCCTCCCCGAGTGAATTTGTGACAAGATTGGGTTTGGTGTATTTATCAGTAGATCAGGCGAGAATAAAGGGAACTGGGTAAGAAAGGCAGTAAGTAAAGCATTCAAACAATATCCAAATTAACAGCCATGAAGAAATCATTCTTCAATCTACCTTGCTATTTCACTGGATCTTGGACTCTCAAGAACAATGCTATGGGGGCAAAAAGGGAAGAAGGATGCTTTTAGCTCCTTAGGACTGATGCCTTCAGGATGACTGGTACTGCCTTTTGCCAAGTTAGGTGCAACTTAATCCTCTAGAGATGATGGAACACCAGTACTACGAGCTTGTGTCAAATTAAAAAAAGAAAAATGTATGTAAAAAAAAGAAAAAAGAATGTAAGTAAGAGTGTCAGTTTTGTGTTTGTTGCTTTTTCAGTCAGAAAGATACATTGTGATAGTTAGGAGCTGCATAAACCTTTTAGAAATGAAAGAGAGTAAACCTTTAAGTCTTCAAAGCAAAAAAAGAAAAAAAAATTAAAAAATTAAAGCCATAATTTCCCTCTGAATAATTCTAAATTACGAAGAACAATGGGAACATAGTTCTCTCAACTGGTTCACTTCGTGAAAATGAATGCCATTTGTGCTATTTGGAGGCACTGCTTGTGTTAAGGCAAAGAGAAAATTTGGCTTTTGAAGGGGAAAGGGGGTGTTCGACCATCCCTGTCCCAGCTGTCTGTGGGAAGCCTCAGACGCGCTTGGATGGGAGGGTTCTCTCAGGAACCTGAGTTAGGGCAGGGGGAGTCAGAGCCAGGGCCCATATTTAGAAGACTCACACGTGGGTGTCTGTATTCCCGGAGTGAATGTGAAAACATTAGTAGTCCAAGGGTCAGAACATGGTAATAAGGAACTTCTTACATTTCAGTTCGAGATGTTACATGGTGCTTTAAAGGATAAAACCCAGGTGACAACCATAAAAACGTTTACAGTTACACTAATTTGACCTCTGCTGTGATTTGTAGTACTACTAAACAGAGATGTGGAAAAAAAAAAAACAAACTAGAAAACTGTCAGCTGCTAAGTGTACGTGAAGGGATTGTTTGCTGTTTTTTTTTCACAAACTGTTGGGCTGCAATAAGGAATTTGGAAAAGACAGATAACTCTTCCCCTGCAAAGTTGATTTTGATTATGAACTTTAATGAAACAGTTTGCCTCCTGGGCATTTTCAGATTGTGCAAAATCTCTTTTCCTCTGAAGTACTTACTAGATATGCGTAGACACATGCAGAGTGATCTCTGAGACTGAATGAGTTAACTGCAAACATGGACACAGTTTTTAAATCACAGTATGCTGCATTTATTTTCTTTCAGGGAACTTGTTCAAGCACAGTAATAAAACCAGACGTTGTGGAAAGAAGATTTTTGTTGCTGTGAGTTGTAAAGAAAAATGTAAAGAATTACTTCAGTGAGAGGAGATCGGAAGCGTTGCCTTCGATTAGTTAGGAAGGAGCAATGGGTTTCTGAATTTGCATATGTCATGCAAGGAGGAATGTGGTGCAGTCAGTCTTTGAACTAGTCAGGACAAGGAATGAGCATAAAAGAACTGTTTTTCTTTGGAGTATGGTATCCCAGTTATGATGTAAATGGTGATTTGTAAAGCTGCTGAAAGTAAGTGACGAACGGTGGCGGTGTGGTTGTCAGGGCATTCGTTAGTACTTGTGTGTGTGTCAGCTGTAGTAAAAAGATCAGAGTTCATCCTTCTAATAGGAAAGACTTCTAAAAACAGCTGTCAGCTGATTTCTGACACCTGCGAGAAGACAATTAAACTAAATTGAGGACATCGTTGGCAGGTTTTATAAAGTTGACATTATGCACTGTAAAAAAACATCCTGAAGAAACTTGACTAGTTGAAACGTGACAATAGCAACACAACTTGGAGAGAGCAAAAATTACAGGCACGGGTAGACATTCAGAGAATAATGACGTTTGTAGTATCCCTTGGGAGTAAAAATAACCGAACAGAAGGGTCTGTGTGTCAGCAACTAACCTGCAGTGTTTTCCCTAAGAGAAATGCAGGATTTTTCTTCACCTCAAGAACCGTTTTTTCTTTATTATAAAAAGAATTTCTGTGAATCGCATACACATAGAAATATACTGCAAGATAAAATCAGCAAGGATTTACCAATGGCAAAAAGAAAACCAAAACAAGCAAAAAAAAAAACCCCAGAAACAGAAAAATACAGTGGTCATAGGGAGGGAGGGAATCTTTGTCAGGGGGTGAAGCAATAGAATGGAACGGTTTTAAACTGAAAGAGGAGATATTTAGATTAGATATATGGAAGAAAAATCTTAATTGTGAGGGTGATGAGATACTGGCACAGGTTGCCCAGAGAAGTTGTGGATGCCTAATCCCTGGAGGTGTTCAAGACCAGACTGGATGGGGTTTTGAGCAACCTGGTCTGGTGGGAGGTGTCCCTGCCCATGGCAGGGTGGACAGAACTGGATGATCTTTAAAGTCTCTTCCGACTTTAACCGCTCTGTGATTGCAGAATGTCACACAGCTAAACATGGTGTGGCTTCTAAGTACATGGAAGTTGAGGTGGTCTGGAATGAGACTGCACTGTTTCTGCTCTAGCCGGGTGTGAATGTCTGAGTTACAAATGGGGAAAGTACAAGGATGTGCCCAGTGCCAGACATTCTTTTTGGAAGGGGAAAGATGAGGACACTGTCCATTTCACATACAAAGTGGTGAATATACCTTAGATTTCATAGTGGTGATAGAAGAAAGCTCGGTGCTCTTTCTCTTGTCCCTGCACAGCATTTTCTGCAGTCTTTGTTAAGATGAATTTTCTTTCCCTTGTGTACTTCCTTAAATGTGAAAACACCAAGAGAGTTCAAGTAATTTACTAAACAAGTTCAGGCTGAAATAACGGCGCTTTACTTTCGTCAGACAGGAACGCCTAAAAACCCAGAGGACATGGTTTTCACCAAGGGTCGAAATTGCTAATGATCTTTTTCTCCCACTGTCTCTGGAAGCCTTGTGACTTAACAGAGATGTGATGCCTGGACATTTTCCCAGAAAGGCTCAAGTAAAATTATTTATTGCAAATAAAAAGAAGAAAGGGTTATCTACCTCCTGCAGATAAATTTAGGATTAATGGGATGAATTAACTTAGGGTAATAGAAACTTCCTATGCCAAAATGCAAACTAAAGGAAGAATTGATTCAAAACCAGACTTAGGATTTAATGATGTAGGACAATGATCTAAGTATTATCATCTTGTGTAATATTTTTTAACAGAAGCGTCAGGATAGTATGCAATAATCTGAAGCTGGATGACTTACATGTTTTCAGTCAAGAGATTCTTTTGGAAGGGAAATTTTTACCACCTACAGATGTAGAGTAAATCTATTAAGCAATTTTGACACAACAGAATGCACCTTAAAAATAGAACTGGTTGCTTACTGAAGTAAATTCCCAGAGCTCAATATATGGCAACAGGAATAAAAAGCCAAGAAGTTGGAATCATCAAAAAAATACTGGTTCATTTAGTCTGTACCATTGTGTGGAAGGTCATTCTTTGCTTTTCTTAGGTTTTTGTCTGTTTCTTGATGTACTACTTCTAGCCAATTTTCTTTCCACCTTTTACCTAAAAGCATCATTTGTATTGTCAGAAAGATTCCCCTTGATAGTAGGAAACTTCTACGGTAGTTAGGCTGGAATGCATGATAGTTTGTTCAGTTTCATGTTTGAGGAAGAAGGTAGACATATACTTGAATTTTATCTTTCCATGTCAATAGGTTGAATAATATGAAATATTAACATATATTCTGAATGCTTCTTCAGTTTTTTTGCTCATTATTTAATACAGTTTTCAAATGGCTGGAAATTGGTATTCATTTCTGCACTGACATAATTTCCTAAGTCAGTACTTCCTTGTTATAAGGAAATAAGCGCTTCTTAATGTCAACTTTTGTAGGGTACACAGCAATGTGTGTTTATCTACTGTGAAGTTTATTCTGAAACTGTTGGATGAATACTTACAATTTGCTGTAAACATTTGTGGAAAACAGAAACAGTTTAAAGGAATAATATTTCCA
This sequence comes from Pedionomus torquatus, assembly GCA_013398155.1. Lineage (NCBI taxonomy): Eukaryota > Metazoa > Chordata > Aves > Charadriiformes > Pedionomidae > Pedionomus > Pedionomus torquatus. The sequence continues at coordinate 592,175 of VZRU01011082.1, forward strand.
GATCAGAAAGCCACATACAAATCGATGGACTATATTTTGGTACAGATGTCTTTGTGTGTGTGTGCACACATGCCGGAACGGATCAGTTTTCGAGATCACATGTAGATGTGCAAGGCATGTAATAATACGTTTACTGGGAAAAAGCTCACCGTGATGAGCATGTAGACACATTTATATGCACAAACTGGAGTGTCCGCTCCTTGGTGGTGAAGTCTTGCCATGCACCAAAAGTGCACCTCCTTTCAAAATGTGAGACTTTTGCCTTTTGAAAACATGGACAGTTGCTAGATATGCTAATCTTCCATTTGTGAGAATGGGTATTATGTTTAGATCCTCCAATCTCACATTTTCACCCCAGTTTCTGCTGTAAGACCTCTTGGTACCTGCCAATTTCACTTTAATACAAGGTCTACATGTTTTGTTAGGCATTTTTATCAGGTAGCCTTCTCTTAATCTCTTTTCCACATTACTTTCATGAGATAGTAGCCTGAACTTTTAAAGCTTCTCACATTGATATGATTGTATTTCCTTTTTATTTTTGGTTGGACACTTGGTCTATAAATATTATATACTGATTTTCTCTACTTCTCCTCCCCACAACTGAAATTAGGAAGTAAAAGTAAATGACCAAATAACCAGCTATTTGAAAATTTATCAGACAAAAATTACTTACTGAATCGTATACATTTCAGAACTGCTAGCATTTAATAATAGTTTCAAATGGGTGTTATATGTTAGTATAAACACCACATTCTGCTCCTAGTGAAAGAAACAGTAAACTCATGCTAATTCTGCTTTGGGTTTTCCTGTCGCAATGGCTCCATGGAGCAGTAGTGCTGTAGCTGCATTTGATAGAACTTTTTCTGCAGAGCAGAAAGGCTAAAACTGACTTTTGAGGAAAGCACAGGTTCACTCAAGCTCAACTCTGTTCTTTAAAAAAGCTGAAAGAATACAATCTGGAGTCTTTGTTTCACTTGCTCAAGAGCTTTGCTGCTTTCAGTTAAGCCCTTTCTCAAATCCAGATTCACTGTTATTTGTCCCTCTTGTCCCCTGCCTTGTTTTCTGAAATCATATGGGAAATTTCTGATTCCTCCTTTAACTTAAACTTCCATTGCAGCAACACCTACAATGAACTGAAGAAGCACATTCCTACCTGATACACTGGTTTAACAGCTTGTCTTGGCTGAATTGCTATTGATTTTAAAGCGGGATATGGGTTGCTATAGCAATCCTGTACTTGGAAAATTCAAAGGAGAATAACACTAAACCTATTGCTTTCTAAATCCTAGAAACCTTGAGCTCTTAGGCTGAAAGTTTGTAATGTCTTCATGTTATGAATTGTGTTTCCAGTGATGCTTCGTTGCAGTTGTTGATAAGTTGTATGACAAATCTGTAATATTAGCTTTTTGTGCATGCTTTATCCATGACTGAATGGCTTATAACAAAGGGGAAAAGGATCAATTTCATGTATGTAGTCTCAGGGCAATCTTGTCACTTGTGGAATAACAATCTGAAATGGGTGACAGTGCTCACACCAGCTGCTTGACATCCAGGCAGGTGCAGGAGCCTGAGGAAATGTCACACCATCAGATGCAGCTTCAGAGCGTGCAACTGGTAAAAAGCTTCTGGCCGCAGTTATCACCCCAGGCCATAGCTAACACCCCAGGCCACGTCATCCCTTAGCTTGAAACCATTGCTGAGCTGTCACTTTAATAAATGAGTAGCCACTTTGTTTTGATCAGCATTGTCAGGGCTTATTTCAGAAGTGATTCTGATTCCATCACGCAGCCTAGCCCAGCCAAAGTCAATTGGTACAATTTCAAGGTGAATTTATTCATTCTTTATAAAAGTTCTATGCACGAATATATCAAGACAGTTGAATAAATTGAAATAAATAGACTTGGAGTTGCGTAGTCTCCTAGTAATTGAAATAGTTTCCCCCCAGTATATTTGTAGTAATAATGCTACCTTTATGAAGACTGGACTGTCTACAGATGGCAAAGTGTGGAATTACCATATTGATAACATATTTGGAAAATGGAATTGGGGCTAATATGTTGAAAAGCACAGTTGAAAGTTGTCCTTGCCTTTAGCTTAGCACTGAAGGTAAAGTTAGAAGAAACCCAACTGCCAAATAACCATGCATAATTAATTCCGTCTTAAACTGAGAGTTGTTTCCAGCTAACTTTTCCTCTGGTTTTAATGTATATGCTAACTTTTAGAACAGAGGATCTGTAGGTAATAGAGGAAGAGTCAAATTCTGCACCCACTGTGTGAGTGGCCTGTTTTCCACTATTTCAGGATAGGAAAACAAGTGGAAGATGCCAAGCCTGTACTGTTTGGGGCTTTTTATTCAGAATATCAGGTTGTGGGGTTGGTTTTTTTTTGTGCAGCTGTCTCTAATGTCTGCAGGCTCTAGTCTTCCTTGTTTCAGGGTGGCAGTGTCCTCTCCCTGTTTTTCCCCCTCTTCACCCCCAGCTCCTGCTCAACCCATAACTATCAGTGGGAGTTGTAGTGAGTTGCACCTGGTCTTTGGGGGAAGTGTTTTTCCAAGTTGAAAATATTTTCCATTATTCAGAAAATAATTTAAGCTGAAAAAAAAGGCATTAAAATGTTCTTGCTTTTCTACAGGGAGGAGAATGAATAGAGGTGAGGGAAACAGAAGGCATCAATTAGAAAGCAACAGTTCATTACTCAGGTGGATTTTCAAAGTTGGCAAGTACATTAGTTATCAGAAGTGCAATTCTTATTTGAGTCTGTCTTTCAAGTGCTCTCAACAAATGTTGCCAGGACAATGTAGGTTTTGAAAGCTTTTCGAAAGACAAGTATTGTTGCTTCTTTATTATGCTTCTGAAACAATACCCTCAAATAACCTGAGTGATTATCATGGTCATAAGACGTGAAGAATTCTTTTCTCCCTTCTTGATCTGCTTTAATATCATGAGGATCTACCTCTGACTTAGATTCAGGAAGAGCTGTAATCATGATGAGTTTCCTCTTCAGCAGATGCTGCTTTTTCCTGCATCCTGGCAGACAGGGACTTGGAGTGCCACCTTGCCTCCTAGGTTGGGGAGGGGACCAGGATTTATTTGTTGCATTGCTTTCACAAGGAGGAAGGAGTTTGGGGCTGGTCCAGGCTGTAGCTGCAGCTCTGTAAGCTGTCGTGCCTTGCCACAGGGAGCTCAGACACAGCTTGAGTGGCTTGAATGCGGGGTGGAGACCTTCCTTCTGACCCAGCGTAAGAGCGTGGGAAGGGCAAGGATCTGCAGTAGAGCACTAGGAAGGGAAGGGAGAAAGGCTAATCAGACTTCGACAGAATGGGAAAAGAGGCAGCAAAGCAAGTAAGCGTGCCCTTAGTAATGATCTTGTGCTTCACTGAATTGAGGGAGACAAGGAAATTATCTGGATATTGGCAAGTTTTTGGTGATGGTGGTTTTTGTTTTGTTTTGTTTTACTCTTAGTTTTCATTCTCACTAACCTTTTTGTAGGCTTTCTTAATTAATGTGTTAAGAATAAGCAAAAGAATGGATTAAGTACTAAGATGGTATTGTCAAGATTGAGAATTAAAAACCTGGAATTCTGAGTTTTACACAGAAGTCAGGGAATATGTTTGACTATAGGGCCCCTATTTTATTAAAATTTCAGCAGTTTGAAATGTTAACAAATCATAGCACATTACATTAAGTTGTTGGTTATTATTTATATAAAACAGTGTATTTTGTTCAGCAGTTAGCATTCAGAACTACTATGAAGTAATAATTGCAAATGCTGTAGTTTTAGAAGCAAAACCCTCTTGATTTTAAAGAAGATAAAGCTGTCTGAAATATTATCTCCACAAATCTTTCTTTTTAAATAGTACCATTGGAAAAAAAAAATGAAAAGATTCCTAACCTAATAAACTTACACAGTAATTTCATTCTAGAGCAAAATCTTGTAGGTAACTTACATGTCCCCTTAAAAATCATAGTTATAGTGGCAGCGTCAGCTCCTTACCTGGAACAAACTGTGCTGCTGTGATAAGAGAAAAATATATGTTTGGCTTTGGCAGATTCATCTTTTTCCCAAATCTTGATTAGTAGGTGGCAGGACAATATAGCATTGAACTGTATGCAAAGATAACCTAGATATGAAATATGAATCTGTTACCAGTGTAAAAAAATGAAGATGACAGTTGTAATCTCCTCAAACTCATTATTTACTTGAGTTTTGGGAAATCTGAAGTGACTGATAGTCTCTAGGCAAGGCTTGGTGATCTGAAAAGCATTACACTGCATTACGCAAATGTGAAATCGAAAAGTTTTAGTCCTTCCTTATCTATAACTTTTACTGCTCAGGGGAAGTGATCTACTTTTGGAATGTATAGGAAAAATGTGGAGTATCTACAATAAATCTACTGTTACATCTCTTTTTACATTGTCTTCTATACAGTGAACTATATTTAGTAAATTGCAAGGCCCTCAAGAGGCCAAGAATTATTCTTCCCATCAAGAAGATCAGTCATGGCAAGCTTGGGTTAAACACAGTCATTAACACATGTTATCACATGATAATAGTGCAATTAACTTATGGACCCAAAGTATTTGCATATTTGAATTCACTGGTTTTAGTGTATCTTGGAATACATAAATGAAATAGTTCAGTGTTAATCATTTCCAAACACTTGCATGAAACCAACACCTGATATTCAGTGAAAGGGAAGTAAAGGTGTAAAAGGTGAAGGGTGGATGGTTTTTCCCAAATTAAACCAGGCCTCAGCTGTGATACTTGTCTGATCCATCTAGTGAATAAATCTCTTGACTACAGTAAGCTCTAACACTTAGGGAACTACTTCTTGGCAGCCAGGAACCTCTCTGTCAGTATTTCTTTACACAATTATGTAAACCAAGATCAATTCTGGTCACTATTCATTCATTTAATACTGCAATTTCATTCTCTTCAGCATAGCTAATCTGCATTTACTTGGGTTCAAAATCAGCCTCCATAGTTGTCTATAAAATATTTCACTAAAGATTAAATAAATCTTTCAAAAGCTTAATTTTCCCATCAAAAATGTAACTATTTTGTTCCCTTGATGAGTCTCCTTGGAAGCAAAATGCATACAGGATTTAAGAAATCAAACAAATCATTCAAAATATTAAATTAACTAAAAATCTAATTTGAAAAGTTGCAGAGAGATGCTTTATTTAATTGGATTTTTTTTTCTAGTTCTCTCAACAAACATCCCTAAAGCCTGAGAAAGCTTTAAAAAATTTTCATGAGGATATTTTAGAATTGATGTATTTTATAAAGTTGTTTCTGTGTTCCATAATGATTTGATGGTCAACTAACCTGCCTGCTTTATGGGCACACCTTAAAAGAATAGCGTGGTAAGCTGTTCTCCTTTGACTGCTAAATTCTCTTAGGCAGCTTTCTGGGTTAACATGGCTAGATACCCAGTTTTGTGGTGTGGACAAGAACTGAATTGGGGAAATTACTCCGTACCCCAAAACTGATCTGAAAACCACTCTGAAGCCTTCCTTCTGTATTTAACTCCAGATGTGTTTGAAGCCTCGCGGGAACTATGCAGAAATGACTTCTGTCACTGTTTCATTATTTCTTTAATCAGCCATCAGCAAGTATTAGAAAAACCTCATCTAGGCAATAGCGAGCAGAAATACAAGGAAGGTCCCTATTAGTAATACACAAAATTCAACAAATTTTATATAATAGCCTGAGCAATCAGATAAATTAATTTTTAAAACTAGTTGAAAAGAAAAATTAAATAGATGCATTCATTCAACCATGACCATTCTGAGCTTCGTGTCCACTGGGGTGTCAGTCCTGACACATTATTAAAAAGATCAGATTAAAATATGAAGAAATTTAGCTAATGAACTGAAGGGGGAAAAGAATCTGTAATGTAATTGCTTGTTACAGTTTTCAGCCTCCTGCCTGCCACCTGCCATGCTCTAGTAAACTGTATTTTAGGAAGGGCCATTATATAATAACTTTGTATATTGTAACAAGCTTATGTTTTCTTGCATTGACATTCAAGCACAAACACTTATAATTAAATGTGGGAATGTGCCTGAACTGCACCTTCTTCTCAGTGATACTGAGAAGAATACTGAGATAGCTATTTTCAGAATGTGTACTGTACTGCTGCCCTTTCTACATCTATCTGTAGCATGAATAAAAGCATAAATTTTAATGGTGTACAGAGAACAAAGAAATCAAAAGAATGAGAAGGTATGAGAGAGGATTTTCCAGAAATTTGGTTTCATAATTGAGAACTTATTATTAATTAATGTTTTCTGTGATTCTGTCCTTGTGAAAAGGTAATTACAAAACCAATGCCATTTAGTGGTCCCATACACTGCATTCTAAAAGGAAGACTAGATTTTTCTTGTTATTGGTTACTGTATTTGTGCTGCTTTAGCAAGAGGATGCAGAGTTCTGAAGCTACCATGTAGGGCCGCCTCGGCCTTGAGAATTATTAAGAGACTGACGATTTGAATACTTTTCTGATCAAGATATTGCAACTGAAAACATGGTAGTTGGGATTTTAAATCTAAGAGGAAAATCATGAATTGGAGTAAAGCTGACTCAAATATTGTCCTGATTGCTCTGACAGAGGCAGCTGCTCTCCAAGCCCTTCCACCCTACTCCTTCAGTGCCAGTTTTAATTTTCCATTTTCAGTGCATAAGATGGGATGTAGGATCATAAACAGCATAATTAGAGGGGGATCACAGCACTGCTGAAATTAAGGGTGGATGGAGCATAACACCGAGAGAGGGGAAAAAAAAGAAAAAGAAAGAGAAATCTTTAAGCAATATATAGTGGCTTGCCCAATACCTTGTAACCAAGTCATCTGCACAAATCCCATTCTCAGTATCTCATTGCACAGGTACCACTATTTGTTAGTACTACAAGAACAAATACGTCATACAACAGAGGAAAGACATTCTGAAGGACTCCAACTCCTGTCACATGTTCAGCCCAAGAAAAAGCATGGGTGTTTTTGTTTTCTTTTTTTTAGAATTAATTGGAAGACCTCTTTTTTTTTCATACTTCATGCTGCACAATAACTATAAATTCAAAAGTAAGAAGTGGCATTACACAAGTGTGGGTGATGGCTTAAGTAATAGCAGGGCCCCTTCCACAGCTCAGTTGATGGAGGGAGGTGTACTTGAATTAGTAGGCTATAAGCCATGGTAAGGTAAAAGTGCAGGCTGCGCAAAAAGCTACTGAGAAACAGTGGGAACAGACCAAGAAGGAACAAACAGTGCATAGTTTGGAAACAGAGTCTTGAAAGAGGGACAAACAGTGTGGGCACAAGGTCTAAGAGATTAGGAGTACATGCTTAGTTGTACGTCTGGCTGTGTAATGCCTAATAGCTTGTTGCTAGCTGAGAAGATGTGCCGTAGTGACCAATCAGCGTGCACTACGAGAACGTCGATAAATATATAAGCTTGTAACATGAATAATAAAATAGACATTCTGCTTGCATCAAGCTGTGGCCCATCTCTCAATCACGGCACACAAGCGTTTCAAAAATTTGCTGTGCTATTTGATACCCAGAGCTTTTTTTCGTTTTGTTTAGAAACTGATATGGTGCAAAATGAGGTGATAAACTCTATGTGTAATCACGCCATGTTGCTATCAGGATAATTAATTTGAAATTTTGCAGTCAGTTGGCCAACTGCAAGGCTAAGTGAAGAGCATATCGATGACTGTCAGACAGCTCTTCAGCAATTCCTCACTCTTGTTTTCTATGTAGCTAGCGTTGTTTGTGGACTACAAGTCAATGACAGTGGACTGGGGTGTGGTACCAAAGGAGACCTGCAGAAATAAGTAGGATGTGAAGTGGGACCTGGTTTCAAGCAGAAAGTCTGCTTTATTTTCCAGAGCTGTGACAGGATGGTCTATTCAGAGCAAAATGTCCTCACTTCAGCACGTTGACAGTTCTTTGAAGCTTTTCTTCTAGTGCAAAAGGTCTCTGACACTGTGGGTTTTAACATCATCATTATCCAACTTTGGAATCAAAGCTTTACAAAGCAAAATATTTCTACTTCGAGGTAGAGATACTTTATAGGGACAACTGATTTTTTGTAACTCTGCTTTTGGGGGAGGTGGGAATGTTAATTTGTTTTTATTGATAAAACCATTTGAAACTTGTTAGAAGCAACCTGAAATTAACAGCTTGGAAGGAAGGAAGCAACTCTGTCAGGCTGCAGGGATCTTAAACCTTTCTGAAAGCAGTCAGTGCCCTGTTGTCACATCTCCTGAGACCATTGATCAGCTGTTTGGATCCTGCTCTGGCAACATCACAGCTAAGGCAGTGGCCCCAAGCAAGGTGGTCCTGCTCCCAGGAGGAGTGTCTTTTTAGGGGGAATGGGGGAAGGAGGAGGACAAACAGATGAGAAAACTTCTAGAAGGCACTAAACAACAGATAAATTGAATGTTAAACACTGTTCTTTTCATTATCTCTGGCACAAAGCAGTAGGATAAATTTAGAAACTTCATAGCTATATCCCTGACTGTAAGGTTAAAAGTTACAAAACAGTTGAGATCTTGAAATATTTTACAGGGAAAAAAAAAGTCATTTATTGACTAGGTCTATCCGCAGCCCTTCCCTAGGAAATGTGTCCTTCAGTAGCACATCTGTGTGGATGTTTGAGCCAGCTTCTTCTCCTTCCAGTGTTGCTATTAATCTTGCAAGGATCTTACAGCCATGCATCTGATCAGCATTTTTTTTACTCTATTCTATCCCACAACACTTCACTATCACATAGTTATAAGAATTCTATAATACTTGTTCAAATTCTAACTACATGAAGTGAAAACTTCATAGGGATTCTCTGTGGGCATAGATTAGACATATATTTAAATTGAAATGTAATGGGTTTTGGCAAGTAGATTTCCTTAATGTAAACTTCCAGTGCTGTAGAAATAAAACTAAATGTTTGAAATTGTTGAGTCCTGAGCCATTCACGAGAAAAAATTACCCCAGTTTAAGGCTTGGTATGATTAATCGTTTATGCCAAGAGTAAAATGGTGCATTTCTCTTTTCAAAGACAAAACAAACGGCCATCAATTCTAACGCTGACTTCTGCTTACAATTTGTCCTCTTTGTTTATTTCACAATTAGTGTACATAGATTAATAATTACAATTCATGAACCTAATAATTTATGCATTAGTATTTAGCCCTTGTCATGTCTTTAATTTTTGCAATTAATTGTTTTAATAACAGAAAGGTTAATTGCACTATTCATCAGAACTGCTTGCTGTGAAATGGTAGACAAATAAGAATCTCCAAAGATAAAGGGCATGCTGACTGCTCAGAGCTGTCATTCCAGCCGAGGGAAACTCGCTGAAATAGCTTAGCAGGCTCACTCCATTGCTGATAATCTTGGGGATCAGAACTGATTCTCTTCAGACAAAGAGAATTGTACCAAAATATGGGTCACTACAAATAATGTTCAACAAAGATATTTTTTTTTATTTATCTTGGGTTCTTCTCTATGTATGGGGACATGGAATATAGAGATGCACTCCTCTTCAGTTTGCTGTGAATGGTGTTGTTTAAAATAAGTTTTCAGGCTTTTCAGGACTACTGTGCAGAAGCCAAGTGCTGCTTTTATCCTGATTAATCTTTTTTACTTTTTTTGAACCTGTCAGCTGCTGCTCAGCCATTAGATCTGCAACAAAAGCAAACCCCCAATTCACGTGTACCTCTGTTTATACATATACAAAGTGCTTATTGACCCTTTATTGTTAAACATGAATTGAATATGCCGGTGTACATAAATAGCAAAAATGACCAGATTTACATTTTCAAGTCTTAATTTCTTAATTTTGGTTTATTGAGGCATTGATGTATTAAAGAGTGGGTGTCCAAATATAGTGGTGCTAGCTTCTCATCTTTTTATATGTACAGTCAAGAGTAGAGTGTGCTGAAAGGAGGAAATGAATTATCATTCTGGAGCTAATCCGAAGCATTTTCACACAGTCCTTTGGTAATCCTAATTCATTGACTGAACAATACCTGTTTCAGGCACAGAGAAAGAAAACTCTGGTGTTCAGAGCTGTCACTTAGAGCCATCAGTTAGCTTAATTTTAATTTTGAGGAAAATAGAAAATTTAGAATTCACTTCTCTGCATTTAGTTACCACCAAGACTATACTACTGAGTCTTCTAGTTTGAAATAAAAATCATGCTTTAAAATACCAGAGTTGCTGGCTGAATGAACATTGTGTCTTATAAACAAACCTATTCAAATTACATTGAAGTTTTGCTTGGCTTACCAGAAATGACCCAGAGTGTCTTCAGGCAGTGATTTTTTGATTCAGCTATCACATACTGAAATGAAGAGCAGATGGAAGATTAAAGGAAAAGTCATGCAGGTTAACCATGTCAATGTAACAATATTAACAAGACAAGTATCACTTTTTTTCTGCAAATAGGATTATAAAATGGCAGAGTCCATTGAAATCTACACCTTAGCATCTGTTTTTCTCTTTATTTGTATGAATGTCCTGATTTGCAACTTGGCCATAGGATGCTACTAGTGGTAAACTTTGTGGGAAAAACTGAAGATGATTCCCAGCTTCAGTTAGGCAGAAATAAGTTTGTGTCAGTATAATATAGATTTTTTTCAGGAAATACACAAAATATAATTTTCATTCCCTTTAAGATGAATCTCACAATTAGGCTGTGAACTAGATGTTATTTTTATTTTCTGTGTAAGCAGGTAGCTAAAGGACTGCTGAGAAATGCCAGATGGATTTCTAATCTGGCCACAGACACTGAAAACTGTAAATCTCCAATAGGAGTGTGTTTGCATGATCCTGATACTTGATAGGATCCTCTCTGGAAATACACATTTTCTCTAGTTTCAGTGGTACTGATTAGAAAATGAAAGTGAGGGACTAAAAAGACACACTCAAAAAAAAAAATTACGTGTGTTAGAAAATAAATCTAATCATAAATAGCCACTAAATAGTTTTTGTTAAACCATGACCTTTTAACTTACCTTAAAGCTGTATTTTATAATGCTCCATGTGATTACACATGGAATGCAGAGGTGCTTTCCTTAACTGCAATTAAGGGTCCCTCCACGCAAATGGTTTTCATGGAATCTTTGTTCCATTGACATCAACATAAAATCTTCTATTGATTTTTCTGGGCCTAAAAATTATATCTGTCTTTTCTACTTGAACACCTGAGTCTCATTTCTCTTTTCTGCAGCCCATAATCAGGCTCCTGAGCCTGACTGCCATTCACAGATGACCAGTGCTTTTCATTCCTAACACAAAATGTACTTCAAGAAAAAGAATGGAATGAATCAAATGCTTTTATTAGATAGCTTTCTGAATTCCAACACTAATACTTTTTACAAATCATGTATGTGTGTACATATATATTTAATATATTGTACTGTAGATTTTTCTTTCCAATCTTTTGCACAATTTTTATTCTTCCTGTGTCGAGACAGAAGCTGATACTCAATACGAAGGACTTTGACAAATGCAGGACTCTAACTATTCAGTCACTTTTTGCTCTATATGTGATGAAAAATATGGGTTCCTTGGCTCTTGAGGGAAACTGGATGAGATGAATTCTCAAGTCTGCCCTGAGAAATTACAAAGCAGTAGGGGCAGGAGGCTGTGAGCGCCGTCACTCAGTTGGCTGGCACTGTAGTCGAACTGGACTGCTGGGCAGTTGTTTGCCTTAACTCTCAGATTGTTGAGAGATTCATGCAAAGCAGCGCAGAGAGGTGGTATGTCTGAGTCAACTGTAATTTTAAACGAACACATAGGGAGAGTGATGAGGGTGTAATGCTGTGGGCTTCCACAGCTGGGGATGGACCAGGTACCACCTGCAGTGATGGTCCCCAGTTGTGCTGGTGGCATGTTAGAAGAATGGCAAATGCCATGGACTAAGGCTTAAATGATCTAAAGGTGCACACTTCTGCAGTGAGAGTTTAACATGCGTTTGGTGAAAGCATTGTTAAATTTAAAACAAAGCTAAATTCTTTTTCAACCCAAGAACTTGAATTTCTGTGCTAAATGTTATCCCTGGCAGGGTGCGGTGTTCCATTCCTGACAGGCACATTCATATGTTTACTGTTTTCATGGAAGGAAGGAGAGAATAGACTCAGTACTGGTGTCCCTGGTGCTTCAGGTTTTGGGTCACATTCAGACAATACTGGCTGCAAATGAGTTAGTTATCAATGTCAGAGTGATAGGAGGTTTTTGAAGAGCTGGTAAATTTTATTCAAGTATTGAAATTTTACATGGTATGTTTGCATCCTTTTGAATTTAAGTGATTTAAATTACTTTGATCTGTTTCTAACTGATCAAATAAGTGCTTTTTGTACTTACTTTAGCCTAGTAAAATAGAAAAATTATCAAATACATTAAAGTCTAAATAGTACTGTTTCTAAAATTATTCTCTCCTAGGTAAGCCAGTCTTAAAACCCCAAAACCAAACAAAAGAAAGGAACAGAGCCCAAAACCCTAAATGCAAACAAACAAAGGAAACCCCCTCATATTCAAAAAGCAAACTATAAGAGATTCCTTACATCTTCCCCAAATCTATGCGTTACTTTTTTATATGGCATTATTGTTTGATTTGGTTATGTAGCTGAAAATAGGGTTAGTCTGATACAAATGAAACTCTGGATAACCACAAGCTCCAGTCACAGCAGTGTAGTAGCAGGATGATGACTTACTTGTGAATTCTTTGAGGAAAAAATAATTTCTTTGCATGTGTTACAGGTTAAGCCCTGAATCCCCTCCCTGATGTAGGGCAGAGCTATTCTCCCCTTTAGCTGTAAGGCCAGAATGTTTCAAGTCCATACTGCACCAGGGGATGATGTGTGCTCAGGTCTCACTTTATAGCCTGTGTGGCACTTCTGGGAACAGCCAGCCTGGGCGTGCTTTCATTGCAGAATCTGAACGTGTACATGTTGCATAGATCAGTATCAGTAGTCACTAATAGATGCCCAGAGTATATTCCAGCCTGGCCTCTTCCACAGCAATGGCTCTGTTGCCTGTTGAGGAGCAGCTTGGGAGCTGCAGGCAGCCGAGTTACAGGCACAGACTTTGCTGTATGAGGCTGCTCAGTGCTGGGCTAGTGAGAAAAATGTGCTTTTAGGTCATTCTCAGTCCTGCCTGCAATGGAGAATTTAGGTGTAGCCATAGACACTATTGATATTAAAGAACAGAAGTACGAAAACCAAATTTAACGTGTATTTTCCATATAGAAATAGTATTATTTTTCCTTTACATAAATAAGCTATTTTCTGTGACCAAGTATTTTGCCAGTACTATAAGTGGCTGTAAGAAAAACTCTAACACCACCTAAAAATAAAGCTTGTGCTAAATATTCCTAGCTGGAATCTTGTTTGTAGCAGCATACTGCTAATTATGCTTGCCTTTCTTCCTCCACTCCAGTATGCCTACAGATCATATGTCAGAAATTGAACTTTCTGATATTTATTAATACTTTTAAGTGATAAGCAAAAATTACCTATTGGAAAACATAATAACTACTTGTATAAAGCAGCTACTCATCTCCACCACAAAGATGGATTTTAAGCACCAAACAGAAGGTTTAGTGCCTTGGCTGTGCTGATGCTGAAGGCATCAGTTAAATTAGAATCCTTTGATATGTTAATTATTTATTGTTGTAAATTATGCATCCTCTAAAATCAAAGAGACACATAACCTATAATTTATTATTCATTTAGCATGAAAAGTTGTCTTCATATAACAATTTCTCTGTTAGGTATGGAGTTATGATTTGAAATAAAGCCTTTAAATATGGGCTAGAGTTAAAACATAAAAGAGGTTGAGGTTTTCCTGAAAACGTGAAAATGATCTTTAAAACATGGTTTAACCCCTACAACTTCTTTAATAAGCTTCTAAGTTCATGGAGTGATGTACAGTTACAAATCCATTAGGCATAGGTTAAAAGTTACTCTAGTTTAATTAATGTTTGTTATTAGGAGATCAGCAGCTGAAGGTGGGTTTTGTTTTTGCAAGAACTTTTAAGAGCAGCTATGTGTGTTTTCAAATATAATAAATTCTGTAAATCTTTATTCAACTTTACTTTGAGGAGTCTATAAAATTCTTGGACTGTTTTTTGAATTTGTTCTATTCTGTTTCAAAATTTGAACAAAAATATGGGGTTTGAATTGAGACAAACCAAAACAACAGACCTATGCTGTGTGTTTAGAAACCATGGATATTTGTATAGCGGCAATAAAACAGTAAGTCTTTTCAAACCAAAATTTCACCTCCTCATTCTCCTTTTTTTGTGCAATGTTCATTCTGCTGCTGTTGGAACAGGATATAAAGTAAATGCAAATTCTTGGTTGCTAAGATCTTGGAATTTCTTAGAGAGCCCTTTTTTGTTCCAGAAGAGAATAGAAGTGGGTAGGAAAAAGATTGCTTTTGTTTTTGACTAAAATAGAAAGAATGGGAAACATGAAAAATTTCTAAAGCATGATTCGTCTGTGTGATTTTTGACTAAATATGTATATGCGGTATTCATATATGTAACGTGTTGAACGCACTAAGTCTTGGGGCCAGTGAAGAAACTGAGAGGGGTACTATTGAGTAATTTTTATGTTCTTAATTTTAATGCTTTGTCATAGAAAAAATCAGCAATTTAGTGTGAATAAAGAAACATGAACAGAAATGCAGCAGAATGCAAATAATGACTGTATTCTTTAATTTGTTCAGAAGAGTTGGTCTGGTTTTCTCATGACACTAAATGCTTAGGGATATTCAGACTCTTTACGGCCTTTAGAACTAGTATATAGTATCTATGTTTATATAATTGAAACTACTCTGTATGGGAGTGTGTATACCTAAGGTAAAATGTTGAGAGATAAGAATTATGTGCAAGAACTGGTTTTGGAAAAGTACCCAGTTCAGCAACTCGAACCAGGATCCCCCCCTCCTTTGATCAGGCCGGACCACCTTTCCTCCTTTGCACTGTAACAAAGTTGTAGAAGACTGGGAATGAAGGATGAAGACCAAATCCAGTATTGGCAACTCATGTGATTAGATTAAGATGAAAATGGGCAGAAATTCATGAGATGAGGAAAATGTCTCCAGCGTGTGTTTAAGCTGTTAAATTTATTTCCTGTGCTCTTGTTCTGGGGATAAATGGTAGATAAAAACACTGGCAAAATGGAGGTGCATCTTTTAGAGTATCTGCCAAAGAGTTCTTGCATGGATGAAGAAGGCCCCTTCGCTTATGTTGAGCACCAAGACTCGTGCATATTTTTAAACAAAAATGAATGACATTTTGCTTATGATTTTCAATGAGAATGGGAACCCTAGCCTTTTCTTCAGATTAAGAAGGAACGTGTGGAGATAAGAACAGAGTTACGTAAGAAATCCTGCATTCCTTGTAGTTTTCTCTTTAAGATGAAGCTATGCTTTTTTTCTTTCTACCATAAAACTCTTTATAGCTGCTTGTGTGCGTATAGGTATTGCACACTGATTTTGTTGAAGAGGAAAATGATCCAAAATAAGAGAAGAGTCTTTCAATAGTTCTTGCGAACTCAGCAGGGGAGCCAAGGTCTGTCAGCTCTGTTCTGCATGTGAAATATTTTGAATAGCTCCAGAGCACAGCTAATGTTTCTAAGGCTTTCTTGAGGAAAGGTCAGTGCAAGCTACAAGAAGCTGTAGGCAGTAAGTCAAAATAATAGAAAAAAGTATATTCTTCCACCTGTTTGGCTGTGTTAACTAGCTCAGCTGTTCAGTGCTTCTAATGGTCAGTGTCAAAATAAGAATACAGTCAACCATCTTGTAGAGACATTGCATGGGTTTATATACATAATGTAAGCTCTGTATGTGTATACCTATATGTTTTGGCATAGTTTCTGTTCTTTTGTTTCAACTAGCAGTTGATTTTTCCTGTCCCTGAGATAAGTGTTACTGTTTGCTAGTTGCCCTTAGAATAAACAAGCTTCTTTTTTAGTGAACTAAAAAAAATCTTTGTTAATTCACTTCTCTGGAGATGATGAAGTGTTATGCCTTATCTATTTCTGTTGTTCCCCATGTTCTGTTTGGTTAATTATTGTTATCATAGAATCATAGAATGGTTAGAGTTGGAAGGGACCTTAAAGATCATTGAGTTCNATAGGAGAGGGGCTCCATCCCTCTAATCATCTTTGTGGCCCTCTGCTGGACCTGTTCCTACAGGTTTATGTCCTTTCTCTGTTGAGGACTCCAGAGCTGGATACAGGACTCCAGGTGGGGTGTCACGAGTGCAGAATAAAGGTGGAAAATCACCTCCCACAACCTGCTGGTCACGCTTCTTCTGATGATGCAATTCTTTTTTTTCTTTTTTTTTCTTTTTTTTTTTTTTCTTCTTTTGTTGAGGCAATTATTTAAGATTGATGCACACTCACTTCTTTTGTGTGTTTTGTAACTCAGGTCTCCCTGAATATAATGCTGCAAAAAGAAGTCTCTGTCATCAAACCATTTTTCCTATCATTTCATATAACAAAAGATAATAACCTTATCTCATAATCTAGGACTATATCCTCTATAGTATAAATCTTTGTAATGTTAAACCTTAATATTTATTACACGTTCCATCTTTCTGCTGACATTCTTATTAATGCTTCGCTTAGTGAGGCAGAAATGGTACTTCTGTTCTTTGTAGTGCTAGAGAGGATTGAAAAAACTCTTGTGCACAAATCACAAGAAAGCATAACTTATTACAGAGCGAGAAGATTAAGTATATGGCCATAAACTCCTTGCAATCATGGTGACTGAGTAGAGGCTGCTTCTGATTGCTTTAATAAATCCTTTAAGTATGCTTTCAATCTCTCAACAATTCCTGACAAAGCTTGTATGCTGTTGTTGTTCATCTGCCTACATCTAAGGTTCCGGTTATGAATATTTTATATGGCTTATCACTGCACTTGTGTCACTGGTTCAGAAGATGCTGGTGTGCCATTTGTTAGTGCTTGTTAACGCTGTACTCGGCAGAAAAGAAGAGGGGATATCTTGTTTTGGAATCTAGCCTCTCCTTTCCTTTTATAGAAGATATAAAAAATAATAATGTTTGTGAATGATTGATGAGGTGAGTGCATTCCACAGATTTTGAGACCTTGGTCCATTAGCAAAATCATTTTGAGAACTTGTCTTAGCTTCCTGTCAGCAGTGCATAAGGGACTAGGTCAATGATATGGCAATAGTGCAGTAATGAAATGCTATACTGGAAAATCTGCTGTATCTGTAACTGCTCAATTTCACTTTTCTGGTGTAGGAGGCTGAAGCCTAATACGAGTGTCCTGGTGAGAATAAGCTGTTCAATCATGTTTATAGTTAAGTTTTTTCTTTTTAGTTATTTACAGTTTATTTAGACACAGTTAGATGAGTTTAAATCATCATCACTAATCATTTAAATACTACAAAGTTTTTAATTGTCAAACCTCCTAGAAGAGAGCATAAATGATTCCTGAATATTCGCATTTGCAGGCTCATTTCCATGCCTACCAAACAGCATTTACAAATCTCCATATAAGCACTCCCATATTCACAGATGGGTTTGTGTTTTGGTGGAAGATAAGAGAATCGAGTATGCTGTCATTCACATTATTTTATTTCTTATTTTGGATGAAAAGAGGGACATATGATAATGACATAACCTTGGCTATTTTAGAGTCCTCGTTTCTAGTTCTACCAGGAAGGACCCATTACTCAGATCAGATTGTGTCTAAAAGCTGACAACAACAAAAAAATCTGTAAATTTTGGGTACAAATGAATAATGAAATAAAATGGAATTTGTTTTGGTATTTATTTTGGATTCCTTTTCAGGAATACTTTATCCGAATGCCCTTATAGCCAGGATTGCAGTCAATGCTAGTAAATATAGAATGCAAATTTTGGGCTTTGAAGTGAGGCTGTTTTCAAAATGTATTTTGTGGATTAAGATCTCTGGGGACGACATGATTAATTTTTTTTCCTCTGTAGATTCTACAGTATGTATCTGTAAAATAATTCCATTTATAGCACTTAACCAAGTGGTTTGGGTTAAAGAGGTTTTGGAAATGAAGTAATAAATGTTAAAGCAGAAGATGCAACTAAATAGCATAATGCCATGCAAATAGAGAAGAAACCAATGTATGAAAACTGCAAATGTATCCGAGTACATGGCTGAGTTGGGTTCAGTAGTTCAATGAGAGCATTACAGGGCTATCTACATTTCATAATGTAATCATATGTCCTGATGCCTACTTTCAGCACATGTAGATAAGAGGTCTATGTTACTATCCATAAAATCAAAGGCAATTTACTGCCACTCACCTTAAAGACAAGATTTTCTTTTTACCTGTCATTATTTGTCTTGGCAGGAAACAGAGTTTTGAGATATTATAAGCTTGTAAAAAAAGATGATGATGCATTTGGTAATTAGAGCTGGAACAGGCCTGCTTATTTTCAGTGCTTAGAGAAATTCCTTTGCAG
Organism: Pedionomus torquatus; assembly: GCA_013398155.1. Classification (NCBI taxonomy): domain Eukaryota; kingdom Metazoa; phylum Chordata; class Aves; order Charadriiformes; family Pedionomidae; genus Pedionomus; species Pedionomus torquatus. The sequence continues at coordinate 610,658 of VZRU01011082.1, forward strand.
AGTAGTCAGTGATTGCATTAGTTTCCTAGGTCCATGTTTTATGACCATTTTTGCTAAAATGCGAGCCAGTTTCAGAGAATTAACATACATTCCAAATACTCAAAAGTAAGTCACTTATTATAAATAAGCTATTTTCTATACTTCCTGTATCCTCAGGTATGATATATTAATGTATCAGAGAGTTGTCTATTTTAATTTGGCTGTGATTTCAGTCCAACTGAGATAGCACTTAGATAAACAAGAGTACTTATACAAATACCATTTTAGGAACACAAAATTATATGCAGTACACCGATAATAAGGCTTGTCTAAAAATTTTGGTGAATATCATCAAATCACTGCAGATTATGGTGAATATAGAACTATGAAGATGATACTCTGGGATAACAGATCAAAGGAGTGTATAGGTTCCCAGGGTTTATAGTTCCCAGGGATAGTAAAAGCTAAGAATGATAATGCTAGGGTCTCACAAGAATTCAATAAATTATCAGTGTCGATCAAAATATTTTTCTTGATAATTACTTTCTAGTCCTTTTGAAATACATTGGTTTATAAAAACTATAAAATATTTTACAACTCCATGGCAAGGGATTACGTGCTTGTGGAGTTTTTTGTTTTTCTTCTACTAGCAGTTTAAAATTCAGCATGCAATCACAAAAGATATTTCACACGTTTAGATTCTTGGAAATGGTTACTTTTGAAACTGAGAAGTGCAGAAATTACTGAAGTCAATTACTTATCAAGTCAATTAATGGAGTAAAGTAATTAAACTATTCAAATGCATTGTCTCATCCCCTATAGTCTGTTGTTATCTCCAAGTTTTAATGTAATTTCATGACCATTTCTAAATCCACAATTCCGTGTTTGACATGTCTTCTCAAGCGAAAGCTGACTGGGGGGCCAAACCATCTCCTCTTAACGAAGTGAGAAAATTGGTTTTAAATTAACTCTTTGAGGTTGCTTGCATGAATAGGAGAGGACTGGTAGCAGTTTTGTTTGCCAGTGTGCTACGCTATTTCTGAAGGGTCTGTTGTTTGAGAACTCTTGTCGTCTGCACTGGCATCATGCAGAAAGAGCTGCTCACATCATGAGGCTCAAGACAGCCAAGGCTTTATTGCTCTGGACAAGAACGTTCTTTTCTGTTCTCACTGAAGCGATTATTTCCCCCTCTGTCTTCCTCATTTTGCTTCCTCGATATTTCTGCTAAAACCATGATTCCTGTAAGTTTGATTGATTTGCTTTGCACATTTCTTCCTAAGGCCGTTCCACACATTTGAAGCCTGTCCTTTTCATCCCTGGGCTCTCTTTGCTTCCAGTGAGGCTTGTACGGGGCTGTTGGTTCATAGTCACTGATCCCTCCAGATGGCGACTTTCAGACTGATTTCTCTCTAACAAAGCCTAGTATTTTTCGCTAGGATACTGACAGCTTTAGTATAGAACTGGTTTATTTATCTCCTATTGCTAATGAATTAGGTCTTGGCTATTGCGCAAAAAAAAAGTGGTTGTGGGGCCCACTGTGTAGTTGGAAGTACAGTTTTTTTAAGAGGCATTATTTTTTAAAGGTAATGAAACCCAAATTTAATGTGCTGTGGCTGAAATTTTAACAGCTGGATGAATGTTATAACATATAAGTATACCCATAAATATTCTCCAAAGAGAAACACATTGATCCTGGTATCTCCAAGTATGCATATAAATATTAATTTGCTTAATTTCTTTTATTGAAATTTTCTGTATTAACTTTTTTGGCTGATGTTGATAGTGCTTTGACAAGTGAATACAGAAAGGTAAAAGCAACCTAAACTATGTTTTCCTGCTTTATAAAAATAATGTAATGCAATAATATAAGAAAAATGATACATATTGAATGATGCTCTGTTGTCCAGAACAGGAGTTTCTCAAGCTCGACGAGGCCCTGGGCAACTTGCTCTAGTTGGGGGTGTCCCTGCGACTGCGGGAAGGTTGGACTAGCTGACCTTTTGGAGGTCCCTTCCGGCCTGGATGATTCTATGATTCTATGATTTTTCTTATCAAAAGAGCATGCCTGCATCGGAATGAGTGAGGATACTGCTGCTCACAACAAAGCCCCCAATATGTTAGTATTTTCCGTTCATTATTTTATTGTAGAACTCATGATACCTGAAGTCATGTAACCACAGTTCTTGGCCTGAGCAAGAAAACACTTGAGATCTGTGCTCATGCTGGAAAAGTTTGAAAGTCCCACACCCAGAAATCAACAGAAAGAAGTGATTATAATAATATTTGTGTCTTCAAACCTGTTTTGGCATTTTGAAAATTCCCTTTCTATTCATTCCTACCTCTGGAAAGGGTGACAATAAGTAAGGTGTTAGGAAAGTAATTCTGGTATCTGTTCTTCACTGTTATTTCTATTAGAGAGAAAGTAATTAGGGCAAGGAAGGGAATCGGTTATTTCATTCTCTAAAAAATAATGGGGAAAATAAAAGAACAGATGAGCATGATTTGTCCTGTTAAGATCATTGTATGTATGACACTGCCCAGTCTGACATATAGAAGCAGAAGAGGTTTTACCTGTGGTGGTTGACTTCATATAACAGAGGGGCCGTTGAAACGAAAGGGACTATTTCTGTTTCTGAATCTAAACAAAATCCTTACTACACTGAAAAAGAACTGTTTACTTCTTGCATAGAATAATGCAAAGGGGAGAACCACTGCAGCTGTTTTGCTGCTGAAGGACCTCTGGCAGCCTAATGACATCAAACTTTTCTCACTGGAGTGCATGAAATGATTGGCATATGGCAATAATTGCTACTGGTACATTTTCATATGCAGGGCATGAGTATGTGCCGTATGCAGGTGAGCAGGGAAAAGGGCACAACGCTAGGTCAGAAAACTCATAAACCCAATCTACTCTGAGACTAACTTGGAGATGATGGTGGAAAAAAAAGTGGTGTGCTATGCTGAGAAACAAATAAACATCTTTGGCACAAATAAGGTGGAAATTTATTCTGAGACAAGCTACAATGCAATATTCTTCTTGTAATAATAGGAAAATATAGGCTATCAGTAACCCTTTTAAAATAGGGAGAGCAGGAAAAGCAATCACTCACCAACAGAATGTTTGAGCTGCAAAAAATTATTGCAATAGTTGATTTTGTTGTATCACTCTCTACTGAGGAACCCTGAGTATTCATTGTCTTCTCATACCAGATGAAATTACGTCAGTCTTGTCTACACACAGCTAAACCACATTCACAGCTTCCTTACATGTATCATAACACCTTTTTTTTTTTTTTACCTGGGGTAATTTTACAGTATCTCAGCCAAAGATTCATATAAAAACATCTATTGTTTACTGTCTTATATTTTGTTTCAGAAGTGTCACCTAAATTTGTATGTGTTATTCAGATGTAGTGTAGAATGTTTCCATTCACCTTGTACTTTTCAGTTTTATTTTCTTCTTTTTCAGTCCTTTAATCTGCATTCCAAATGATCAAGCTGTAGGAAAAGCATGAAAACTTTTCACAAGAAATGCTGGCCTTTTAGGCATCTCTGTCGGTCAAGGTCTCCTCTGAGAAATGGTGGACACCAAGCATGTGTCTCTCAGTTTGAGCATGCCTTTTCCTGGGCAGCTGCAGTTATGAAGCTGGGTTAGCTTTTAGAGCCCCAAGGTAAATTAGTTTCACTTCTCTTGGGTAAACTGAGCCTAGAGCATCTTCTTTCTTTTTTTAAACCACCCCTTTTTAATAGGATATCCTGCTTTGGTTTACTTGAGAAATATCCCTATAGTGATGGACAGGACAGGAATTACTAAATATGTATTGTCTTTTACCATGTGTTAAATCTTAGGCATGCTTGGTAGCCATGCAACCATAAATTAGCAGTATCATGCTCTAAAGGTTATTTCAGGACCTGGAAATACCTCTCAGGATGCACTGACATATGGCTTCCTTTGCCCACCCTTTCCCCCCACTCCAGACTTGCTCTTAACATCATGACTTGGACTTGGTTTGAGTCTGGTTTCTACAGGATGTCTAGTGAAGAAAAACCCAACCAAGCAGTAAAAACAGCGGGTAATTTATATCTATAATGCTGTAAATAGAAATTTAAAAATAGTTTGATTCAATGCTCCTGCCCTTACTTGAAATAAACTCTTATTTTAAGTGAATATTCAATATGTGAGAGATGCTTAATTGAAATGTTGGGAGAAGTAATTAGTTTTGTTACTAGTTTGACTCCAAAATAATTATGTGGGGTTTTTACCTGAGAGCAGAATATAAGCATCTTGTATGTGATCTAAATTTCATCTTACCTTAGATAAAAGGTTTCTGAAAATGGTAAAGTTAATATGATGAAGTATTTGAAAATATTTTCATACAACAATGTATAATCCATCTGAATTTATTTTTTATTTTTTTTTTTTTTAAATCTGGATGACCAAATGTAGAAGAAACTTTAGCAGAATCAGGGTTCATTTACAGGTCAGACTTGGAGAATGAGGATACAGGGAGGAAATTGAGCTCAGGGTAATCCTGTATCGATCCATTCTGCAGAGCTGTGGGACAGTCCTAAACTCTCATGCCAGGAGGAATAAAGATGTCACTGTCTGAAACTAAGCTGCCATGGAGAGCTGTGTTTGCAGAGCAGCCGGCAGAGTGGAGCCTGTGCTGGGTTAAACAAGGGAGGGCACCCGTGCCTTTAGCTGCCACCACTAAATCCAACCAGCTGCCTGTGAGCACATCCCTAAAGCGAATAGCTCGGATGGTTTAGGATGTTGGCTGCTCCTCCCTGCTTTTTGTGCACCTCTCAGTGGTTGCTCTCTGCTGGCTCTGCCGTAGAAGCACTTCCCTGGAGGGGAGACCAGGCTTTGAGCAAACCTACTAAAGCTGGATAGAAGAGAGATATTCTGCTGAACTACTGTAGATGATCTAGTTGGAAAGATTGTTGTAGAACGTGAAATTATATTATGTATGAAATTTAAAAGAAGAAACTACTTGTTCATTTGATTCCTTAAAGTTACTTACATTAAATGTACATAATACTGAAAAGATTTAATTCAATTTTACGGTATTAATGACTATTAATTCTTTTCAGTTATTTCTTATCCACACTGCAATAAAATATGTTTCTTTTGATCTTTAAAACAATTGTCATTTACTGTATTGGTAGATAATGGATATTTTCCCAAATAAATTTAGTAGTTACTCCGCTGTCTAGGCTTCCACTTCTGGAAGTTGACTCCCATTAGCCACTCTTCCATAATAGCTTGTGGGGAGATTGAACAGAAAACCAAACTAATGCAGCCATTTTTCAGTCTCATAAAATGATTAAAGCTGATGTAAAAGGACTCATTAAAATTGAAAACATTAGGATCATTAAAAAGCTATTAAACCACCTCACTCCTCTGATTTATTTTGCAATAACCTTATTTGGTCACTGTTTTAAAGTTACAGAATCCCATCTTTTGTCTGTAATTATTGGCAGTACACCCAGTATGCAGCAAGATGTTCATGGTGAATCCATTCTTTGTAAGTCTTCTTTTAAGTTAATACTTAAACCTTTGCTGATCCTACTACTGCAGTCACTTTGGCCATATGCTTAAGTTCAAAGATGAATAGATCAATTGAAACCTGCACAACTGCTTGCCTACTTAAAGACTAATGTTCAAGGTATCAGGACCTATTCAAATAGCCCATGCTGAATTCTACTATTACTTTAATGGATCATATTTAATTCCAAGTGCTTTGCTTACAAATGGCATGAGAATTTTAAGCAGTGTTTTCTGAAAAAGCTAAATTTGAGATGTTTCAAAGCATACTTTAGCTCCTGGAAAAAACACACTTTCTTTAACCCAACATAGCAATGGAAATCCCAGGCTGTGGGACAGAAAAAGAGACCTTTATCACAGATCCTATTTGATCTTGGCCCTTGGTACTTAATGACTTGTACATATGATTAACTTTAAATATAGCTGTTCTCCCATGGAGTTCATTGAAGCTATTCATGTACTTAATAAGCAAGCATATTTGTACTTTTTATGTGGAAAACTAGACTTTTCAAAAGGTTTTTTTAATCTTTATGAAAAGGCTCTTAATTTCAGCAAACGAGTTTAAAAAAATCTTGTTTCCTTTTCTCAAAGGAGGGTACTAGGACGTTTGAAAAAATGTTGAAAATTAGTGAAGATTAATTATTTTTGAAAGACTGCACTCAAGTTACTGATGGTGCTGTCAGGCATATTGAGAGAGGAATAAACCCAACCGATTTGTTTTGGCAGGGGGGTTGGACTAGATGATCTCCAGAGGTCCTTTCCAACCCCCTATTATTCTGTGATTCTTCTGTGCTTTTATAAGCATATTCTGATGAGCTTCTATATCAGTTGTTGATTTTGAAAATTACATCTTCAGAAAAAAGTGTATCTTAAGAAAATGAGAGGAGTTCACAAAAATTCTTTGACAGAAAACCTCATGATATTTTTTTATTGTAAATATACAATTTAAAATATCATAAATAAATCCCCCCCCTATATTTCCAAGAGTCTCCCCAATTTGCCTTCCAGGCTACTCCACTGAACACAGTGGGCTGTACAGTACACCTTGTTAGAATAACCAAGGGTCAGTTTTCATCCAGGACAGCCACTTCTTGGCTGGGCACAGCATGGCCCACTGCTGTTTGTATATTGGCTACACTTCTGTAGGCTATAAGTGGTTGTAAAAGGGTGAATTGACATTCACCTTCATCTCATCCAAAGTTCAAGATTCATAAGAACATAATTCCCCCGATGATAAAGTTGTAGTGTACATCTCAGGTTTTAGGAACAAGATGTTTTAGGAATTTCTTCATTTTTTCATTGCAAGGTGACAAATGCTTAAACCTATTCTGTAGGGGTCTAATCCTTTCACTCTAAAGACAATTTTTTATCCTATGTGTTGCACCTAATGCAACAGGGTTCATATCAGGGTTTTCTTTTATACTACACTTTTCATCTTACCAATGCTAAGCATTGTCTTTTTGATACTGAAGGTTTTTTCTTTTGCTTTGTGACTGTGTTGAAGCATCAAAACTGATTAGTCACAGTGAAAGTAACTCATTATTTTGAATCATACATCATAATATGGACTGATCTTTATACTCTAAATGCTTTCCTTTAAATTCTTCTGGCAACTGCTATCAAGAGAATGAGTGGATGTGGTCATGTTTTAAATTAAGAAATTCAGTGCAAGCTAGTGCTTGTCTAATATAGTTGAAGGGAGAGATACTACTTCTCAGAAAAGAGTGTAGAGATTGGTCTATCCAGCAAACAGCTGTTAATTGCAATTTTCTATGGAAGTATCTCCAGACATATATTCCCAAGTGTGTATCTGGGAATCCAAAGGTCACTTAGAGGCTGTAACTCTAGCATTCAGTAGCAGAGGGAAGTCTTTTCAGTTTTTGAAAGGAAATGTGCCAGAGGTGCTGTATTTGGGGAATACTCATCGGAAGGTCTGCAGGTCTGCTTCTCTTGTTCTGTAGTGAAAGCAGTAGGGGTTTAATAGAAAGTTAGTCTTTTGTGTGCTTCACACACCATGATCCTAATAGGATATAGGGTATAATTCCTGGGAGTTTCTTTAGCATTCCTCAAATCTCCTGGAAAAGCTAGACCAAAAAGTAAGGTTTGAGACTCATTGTTAATGCTAAGTTCTAGAAGAATTCACCCATTTGAAGCAGTGCAGGATAGCTTAGATCTAACAATTGGGGACTGAACAAGATAACTTATAAAGCGTAAAGCTGGTCCCTGGCACTTTTCTGTAATATCTGCTTTACTTTCTGTAAGACAGTCTAGCACTCTATTGCTTTTTCTTCCTGATGTTGTGCCTTGTGCATGATTTTGCTCTTCTTTTTCTGTAGGTCATTTGACTTGACCTGTGAATCTACTGCAAGCAATGAGATAGGAAGGTAACTGCCATAGGTAAGTGCTTCTTAAAACAAAAGCTACATGTCAATCATTTACTGCCAGGGAACCAAATGGATTTTTTTTTTGTCTAGTGTCACTATAGTGAGAATTCATGCTATGCTACCGATACAGCTGTCATTTCATTATAAGCTGCTTCTGGCTGGAGCTGTAGTTGAAACATGATTTGTTAGAATATTGAATATATATGTTTTAACACCACTCACATTTTCCAGCTACGGAATAACTAAGTACAGTAGTTAATTAACTGAATGCCAACTGCTGTTTGGGCTTGTGTTAAGACACAACACAAATTCTCTTCTAGATGTCGTTGTCCTCATGACATTACTGCTCAGAACTGGGGTGGCCTGAGGCTAAATCCATGCTCAATAAAAGAAATTCTCAGACATTCTAATCTGAGATTTTCAGGGGGAGAAATTAAACCAGATCAAAGGAGAGGACTGATAAGCTGAACCTGCCTGAGCAGTGCTCAAATTTGTCCTTTTTTAAAGCTAATGATGTTCTAAAATCTGAGGATGAGTGAGTAAAAGGCCCTAGTGTGGCAACGCCCTGCTAACATCCACACTGAGTGTGTCAAAGATGCCTGTCAGAAAGACAGATAACTTTATAAAGATTGAACCTAGTAAAAAGCAGCATGGTGACATACAGAAGAGCTGACTGAATCTCCTTTCAGCTGGTGAACTAGGAGTATAAAGCCATGCAGCCGTTTCAATATTGAAGAGGGGTTCCTCTTCAGAGAGTAATCAGCAAATGCTGTGCTTTATTTTAGGACTCTGTTTCCACCTACCCAGAAATACTCATTTTTTATTTGGCACACTGTCTGTTTTTCCTATAGATTTTACTTATATCAGAATAATCCGTAATCTTTGTCAGTTAGTATTACAGAACAGTATTTTATTATAATAGTTAAGTTTGAGAAGAAAACTGCAATAACGTTGCTGCAAAAGAGTCTAGCTCCCCTTCTCTGTTCTGCAGAATAGTCCCTGGCACTCGTCATTAACGGTGTTTCTTATAATAAATTAGAAAGGAAAAGAGAGATCAAAGACTATCTTTATACTGGGTATGTCAGTTGTTCATTTGCCTGATAAAGCTAATGGATAATTTTTTTGCAAGACTGCCCCATAAAAAATTGGTGCACTTTGTAACAATTGGTATTAAGCACCTCTTCTGTCCTTTGTGAAAATTAAAGTAGCTGCTTTTCCTGTGCCCAGGACAGTGCAAGATGGGCAAATTCAAAGATTTATTTTTATGCTAACTTGTGTCAGTGTATTGGAGGAATAGATGCAGTCTCATAAATGGCATAGTCATAAAGGTGAGGTCCTAATTTAGTTCTCAGTTTTATTTCAGCTTAATTTTCCATTGCCAAGAGGCATAAAAGTTACTGAGTTATACTACATTCACCTCACGCTGGTCTCCTATCAAACAGAATATCAGTGGAACACCTCCACAGAGCTCTCTACATGAAATTGTCCTTTTGTACGTCTCATAATCGGCTGCAATGTGACCAAGCATCTGGTGGTGACAAGCAGACGTCTTTGATTTATTGGCTAATATCACTGCTTGTTAGTGGATGGTTGAGCAGGAGACTAAAAGAGCATAAAATCAGAGAGAATAAATTATGAAGGCACCGAACTGTGCCATTATAAACCCCTCCTTGTCACAGCTGTGACATCTCCTAGGAAATGTGGGATGAGAAAGACATTGTCTCTTCAAAGACAGCGTCCACTGTCTTCTGATTTTGAATAAAATAAAAAACCAGCCCAAATCCACCAACATCTTATCTAAAGAGTTAGTGTTATCTTCTGCTTAAGCAATCTGCATCAAAATACTGCATCTGCTTGAAAATTGAATTTATTAGGATCTAATCCAGAAGTCTGGGGAATCTGAAGGATACTAGGGGTAAGAGGGATCTATAGTTTTCTTTAAATGCTACCTGATAATTGGATCAGAACCCATACTAGAAAAGCCAGGCTTAAGGTTCTGCTTCTCAATTTCAACATCAGTAGTCTTACTGAGCAGGAATGTATGCGTGGTCCCTGTTGCACATAACAGCTCCCCATGCCTTGTCCCAGCTAATGCATCGATAAGAAGGGAATTAGCTCTCCAGTCCGTGGTGTGTTCTTTTTTATGAACAGCATATGGGCTGCTAAGTCATTCAGGTCTATGCTGCATTGCAAAGATTCTTTCTGGACTTGACAGGATGATTGTGATGGGGTAGATGTGTGAACACATGACAAAAGAAGTCTCAATTTTTAAGGGTCTGAGCAATCATAAATGCACTTGCCTTTATTTTTGATATGCTTTTTAATAGTGAGTACTTACCAAATTAAACAACGTATGTGACTGAACACAACATTTCTGATGGTCTCTCAGGACAGAAATGCAATAGATCTCAACTGTTATTCACTGCTGACAATTATTTTGAGCTGCAGAGCAGAGATAATTGTGACTAGTCATAATGTGAAATAAACTATGTGTTTATTCAGTAAATCAACCTGAAGTACAAAAGGAAGAAGATACTCATAATTCACTCTGGTGCAGTGACAAGATGTTAAAGTGACTAATGGCAACAAGCCGTGCTGTGATTCAGTAGGAAGTCAGATAAGAGATATAAAACTTTCAAGGAATAAATATGGTCATTAACATACGTAATTGACAGTTTTGTGTTAAAATATTTATGTAAATATTTTTATCCTCAAGTGATGGACTAAGAACCAACTCAAATGGGGAAGTAAGAAAGTTTGTGTATGCTTCCAGTGACAAGTTTAATTTTACTATTTCAATTAAAATCCAGTGGGAGTTCGTGCAAAGTTCTTTTTAACTATTCAGTGTTAGATACGCTGTAGCCATAATGAGGAGGTATTTCTTGTACTTTTAATGAGCAACACCAATAACTGGTTCCGACTTACTGAAAAGTAAAAGGAAACTTTTAAGGGTGCCCACTGGAACTATTTTGCTACTGTGGTTATCTGAGGGTATTAGCCTTGAGCAGATTCTGGGAACTGCAGAAAGAGGCTGCGCAATTAAAAAGGCAGGAATGAGCCAAGTAGTAGCTCTCAGTAAAAAGAAGGGGAGAACAGGCTAATGACAGGAGACCCTCAGGCAGGAGTATGCCAATATGGTACTACATAGCAGTTACATCAGCATGCCCTAAAACCATTGATGGATTTCAGGTTGTAAGTGGAAAAAAAAAGGAATTCTTGGAAGAAAGGGCTTGTGATTTTTTTAAGTTTGCTAATATTCAGGAAGAAAGTCTTCCTAATAGTCATAATCAAAAATGTAATCTGAAGATATTTGATATATAATATCACAGATAATAACATTTATCTTGTACTAAGAGAAATGTAGACTGAAGGCTTGGTAAGAAACAGTTGCAAAGGACGAAGTAATGAAGCTTACTGTTTCAGTATAGTTCTCTGAGTAGTCTTTTTTAATTTTAAATTCATTTTTTCAAGTGAGAGCTGTTCTGCTTAATGGATTTGAACGTACTGAATAGATTTGAAAGGATTTCCTTCATGTTCATGTTAGTTCTGAAGCAGTTCAGCCTGTTTCTGCTTGGAGTTACAAAATGAAACAAAGAGTAAAATCTCCATAAAATATGCATAAAAAAATTAATAATGAGTCTCAAAAATCTCTCCTATAAATAACAGCCACTGATAAAATCCTGGTGTGGATTTTCAGTAAGAAGAAAAGTATGACACCTTAAGACAGAATTCTCTTGTTTGCTAGACGGTGGCTGTGTGTCAGTCAAAACGTTTCTGACAGTGAAAGACATTCAAAAGCCACAAATACGCAGAACCTTGAAAGACAAATTAGATGGAAGATAGTCTATTAATAGAAAACATAAAAATAAATGCCAGCCAAAACAAGTGCTTCATTCAGAGTGTTCAAAAAATCAACTTGTCAAAATTGTCACAGGCATCAGGATCTTCGTGAACTGACTTTACTTTCTCTAAAACGTTTCTTCTCCTAATACCAAAATAAGATACATATAAATATAAAAATATCTAAGACATGAGATTAATTTCCAAGATGTGCTGCTTCAAAACTAAGAGATGTCTTTTACTCTGAACTTGGTGCACAGTCCCACCAAAGACTGCATATAGCCCGGGCAGGGCGCTTACATATTTCTTGCATCAGCAGGCATACAATGGGAATTTTAATTGAGTTATGACTTGATGCAGATTTATTTTGGTTTTACCATCTCTACAGCTGTTTGCTGTTTGATGGAAACATGACTCAAAGAGAAAATAGAGCTCCACTTACATTCTTCAACTGGTTTAGGTCCTATTAACACTTCTTGATTTAGCACTTTTAAGGATAAATGGTTTGAAATGCACAGTCACTGAAAAGTCTTCGAACAATTAAAAGGAGTAGTAGTTGATTTTAAACAAAATGCATACTTAGAAATCTATGTATTTGTTTTCAAGTAATACAAAGAAATCCTACTTACAGGAAATAAATGCAATGTATGTTTCTGAAGATCAAAGCCAATTTTTACTTTCTCTTGAGAACTGTAACCTGTTTTGCTGTCAAGGCATAATAATTTTGTTTGATCTATATGATTAGCTTTCATTATCTGTTCCTGATCAGATTATATTCTCCAAAGGTGCCCATAAAGAGGTGGAGATGATGCAAACAACTAATCCAGTGATTAATATTAAAACTTTGATTTAATCCCCTGGATCACATTGGAGAGCCTGAGCTGATCATGTATCAGTGCCTGAGCTGAAAACAGGATGCAATCCTAGGTTCCCAGTGTCTTAACTCAGTGCCCAGTGTCTTGTGCTGTAGATACTCAGATACATAAAACCTTATGTTTCTTGGAGTCAGAAAGAAAAGGTATTAAAGTTTGTTCTGATATGTATAGAGGAGATGGAAAACTCCTGAAATCCTTCCCTGGATGGATTTCTAGTCAAAACCAGAAAGAAATTAATGCTACATTAGCCAATATTTCAGTTACTGAATTATTTGTAGGAGGCCTTTAGAAAATGTTACTTAGTTCCTGATCCCAAGCAGGTGAATTCTCAGCTTTTGCTTCCTGGGTGTGTGCTTTTGTTTGGTGTTTGTTTGTTTGTTTTTGTTTTTGTTTTTGTTTTCCTTACTGCTTGTCCATGCTTTCTGTGTGATCTATACATGTGTATTCTTGTTTCATATCTCATTGTGTTAGGGACAGACATCCCATGAGATACAGGACTTCTTAATAGCTGTGTGGACAGCTCTCACGTTTTTTATTTTCAAGAGTCTGTAAGTCACCCTCTCAGCACTGATGTCATATTCATATTTTTTGCTTTTATTTATTATCCTCATAAATCATGAATAAAAAAATCCCAACCACGGTGTAGTTAATAGAGGGATGGTTCTCCAACAGACACTTTGAAGGAGAAATCTGCCCCAGGATGCTCTGAGTTGTTCTCTGCAGTAGTGTATCTCCACTGACTACTTAGGATGTCTGGTGCCTAGAATTCCCTCTGATATGTTACTTCAGTGCACAACACTATCAATACTTGCTAGGTAAATTTCAGTATTACACATGATTTTGTTCTTTACAGTTGCTCGAATTGAAGGAAATATCCTACCAAATAAGAACGTCAGGATATTATGCTGATGTAGCACTACAGTGGCTGCTCTTATGCTTAATAGTTACGGTTTTTGAAAAAGTACTTTGACTCAGATTGTCCCAGTTTGCCACTGTAACTGCAGTTGCATCTGCTTCAAGCAATGGTAAGTTCTCCCGTGAAGTTCTGCTTGATATGATTCATTAGTAGTTCACCATCCATCTGATGGTACATACAAGTGGAATCAAATCCCCAAAGTACAAGGGCCTACATCAAAGAGGAAAAGTATTTCTGTGCTGCCAAGCCCCTTATCCTGTACAGGGTTGTTGGCGAGACTATTTAAGTATACATCAGGATTTCAGCTTGCTTCTCGAATCAGAAAAAAGGTACCGTGAGGAAACTTTCACCATCAGGTATTAGTTGCTCTTCAGTATCTTTGCAATTAAAACATTACTATTGCAAAGTCCTAGAGGCTTAGGAATAGACCTTTCTTGTATCCTCGAGCAAATGCGAGTGTAACCATGTGCAGCCATGTGTGGTGAATCTGTCAGAAATAACAGCAGGAACTTTGGTAAGAGTTCTCCATCAGTAAACCTGTTTGATAGCTCAAGGTCTTTGAAGTGTTATTATAAGTGGCATACAGTAGGGCTGCTGTAGTTAAGGGTCTGTCAGATTTCCCCACACACGCACATCTCTAGGGATTTATTATATCTCAGCTTTTTCAAGTTGTGCTGGGGCTAAAACTATAGCCAACAACTTGTCAGCACAGGCACAATTTTATTTTTCTCCCCTGAATGATCCAATGACTTAGTTTAAGAATTGGAGAGGTTGAAGATCAAGACAGTGTCTGTCCTTTGTCTACTGGAGTACACTGGGATGAGTATTATTAGCAGCAATTAGTAAGAATGACCATTGTTATTCCATGAGTAGGAAGGCCTTTAATCATGAGAAGCAGATCAACAGAAGGGGGAGGTGGAGGTGGGGGGGAAGGCAGCAAAACAAAACCAGGTTACATAAGAAATTAATTTTTTTCAGCGAAATTACACTTTTGGAAATTTATTTCTGTATGATTCAGTACTGGGAAGATGGAAGAACTACTATTTTAGAATTTGCATCTCTCTAAAAGAATTTACTATTATTATATTTAGCAGCCTTTTCAGTGACAATTAGTGGAAACTGGAAGTAGGCTCAAGAACAGACAGTTCACATTTATATACGGAATTTAAACATCCCATACTGGCAAAGTGTAGGGCTTTCTATTTTTAAGACTGGTCAGTGAGGGAGACAGTAAAAGGGCCTGAAGATTAGGCAGTGAAAAAGCAACTGTGGTTAGGTTGCTGACACCTGATCAGGCAGGGGAGATATGGATCCACTTTACCAATAGCAGGAATAGTAGCAAAGTTCTATTTACATTCTGTAGATAGAGCGTGTAGCTATTTATACTGTTCTTGCACTGGGCACAGCAGATTTCAGAATGTTTCTGCTCTAACTGCAGAATGACTTCATAAGTACTCTTATGCACTTGTACAAAAATTAAGATGAATGTTTCATAGTTTTCTTGTCTTGAAAAAAAGAAATATTCTTATTTCATATTTTCTTGACTCTGCTTCATAAATTCATATAAAAATGTGATAAGTACTATAGACTCCTGAAATAACTTGATGGACATATATTTTTAGTCTTATGAATCTCATAAGATATGGTGTATGTTGAGACAGAGAGCCCTGTGACATTAGGTGAAATTTCTAGTTCTCAATGAGTACGGAACCGGTTTATTGACTCACTGAGTTACTACATCATACTGCTACTTTGGGAACAAAGCTGATCACAAAGGTTTATATTTATTTAACATCCCTCTCACCTACATACCAATTTCTGTGTGCTGTAATGTGCGCTCAGAAAATAGTAAGAAAAAATAGACTCGAGAAAGCACAAACGCATATTGGTGTATTATGTAAGAGATGTGTCCTGCGTCCTGCAATGCACTGAACATTCTTGTCAGAATACAGGCCTTCAGTTATATTTCATTTTTATGATACACTTTTGGTTGAGGAAGGTACTGGAGGAAAACCATCCTAAGTCGAAAATAGGATCAGACGTTCCTTATCAAATCTTACTTTGCCAGAAAAGATCATCATTCATATCGTTTTAATTCAGAGTTTCTAGTACTTCTCCAACAATTGTTTCCTTCTTTTTTAAAATTTGTTGCTTATTTTTTTAATTCCTATCAATTTGATCTATCCTACTACAACTGCTTCAACTGTGGATCCATCTCCTGCAGGCTTCCTTAGGAGAGGCAAATGTTGCTATATAGAAATATGGCTTATTCCTCTTAGAGCAGTGTGGTAAAGGGGCCCTAACCCTGAGTTGGTCCCTACATCCAATTAAGCCTATGACAGGGTAGAGATATAGTCCAAACAGATCAAAGGTCTGCTTTTGACCTTCCCTGCCCAAGGCAAGCTCTCACCACACACATAAATCCTAGATGAAAGCATTTATTCAGCTGCTTAAATCAGGCTTCTTTAAATCCATAGTTCCCAACCCTAAATAGTGCAACCTTTATATCTTATTGCATGAGATAAAACTTCCATTTCAACACTACTGTAGACAATGCAAATGCTTCATTTTTGTATGATAGTGGCAGCCTGACAGAGAGAGATTATGATTAAGCAAATGGGCATTCTGGTGGTCTTTGGTTTGAGTTAATTTTGTTTGTCTGGTGTAGATCAGAGAGAGCTTTTTTGATAGTCTTAATAATAAAGGGTGACCTGTGATGTTGGGAACTATCCTTGTCCTCTATGATTTCTATATAACCTTTTAAAATTATCGGAACATGAAATCATCCCTTTCTCTGTGTTTTACTCCCAAGATAGCCTGGGCATAAAATAATAAATGGTAAAATAACCAAGATTAAGCAGCTTGCTGACATGGCTAAACTTTTTTCAGCAACGTATTTAAATTTTGTTTATGTGTGTCTGTATCACACTGTATTCAACACTGTAGATGCATTCTCCTCTGGAACCAGTGAGGTTATCCCAAGAAAAACTAATACCCAATACATCTTTCTCCTTGGCACACATCAGGGATCCTCAAATGGAACAATCCATCCTCTCACGTGGAAACCTTCTTCTAGGTTCAGACTTAGAAGGTTAAGGGTGTTAATTCTGCTGGAAAATATTTGAGCCCAGTGCATGGTCAAAGCAGGCATTTTCCAGTTTCTGAAATAATCCCTGTATGTTTTATCTGTATTCCTTTACTTCTGACATTCTTTTCCTTTCGGTGAGCCTGAGGTAGAGGTCCCGCCAGTTGCTTTTGTCCCCAGTTTTACATGTGATTTTTTTTTCCATACTTCTAAGCTCTGCTTAGGACTGGGACTGAAAAAGCTAAAATGTCATGAGATAAACTATTTCTTTCAGTTAGAGCCAGAAAAAGGGAGAAATCTATTGCAAGTTGGTGTTTTGTTTTGTTTTTGTTTTTTTTTTTTACAAAATTGAAATGTTTTATGTGCTTTAATTCCTTTGAAGATCCTGTGGAAAAGGAAAAAGATTTAGTCACAGTCCTGTCTGGTTATTAGCCAGCTCTTCCCTCTAGGTCTTCAGTTATTACCCTGATAAGCTGGAGGCTGTGGAGTTGAAGAACCAACACTCTAGGGTCTCAGCTCATCCTTAGCCAGGCAAGAGACAGACATCAGACGCTTGGCAGGGTCTCCTGCAGCGGGGTTGGTGATGCTGGGTGCTTTAACAGATGCGATCTTTCAGGATCAGCTCTTCTCCAGGCATGGAAGCAGTAGCGGGTAACAGCTTGCTGCTACCTGTGGAGTGCCTCCGCCTCGGCAGTGTTGCGAGCTGCTCTCTGGGCTGCAAGGTGCCCGGGTCAGGGGCGACTCCGTAGGCTGGCAGCCGGGGTGCTTGGAAGGAGCCTTCATTTTCAACAAGCTGTGTTGCAGTGCATCTAGAGCAAAGTATTGCAGATCTCATTGCTGAAATATTTTATTTGTGTTTTATCCTAGTTCAGTCAGAAAAATATTTCTGAAACTAAAATGGGACTATTTAAAGAGCTGAGGCATTTCTGAGGTGGTTATACCAATAAGTGTGAACATTGTCCTTCAGTTCACTGTTACACAAACATGAAGGGGTTTAGAGCTGGAGTTGGGGAATGTACGCTCTGTTGCTGACAAAAATTATACTAATTAGCTGTGGAATATTTTTGTCCTGAACACCTGCCTGTCAATGAGAAGTACTGCATGAATTCCTTGTATTGCTTTACTTGTGCCTGTGGCGTTTGCTTTACCTGTTAAACTGTCTTTATCCCAATCCATGAGTTGTCTCATTTCACTCTTCTGATTCCCTTCCCCATCCCAATCAGGTTAAGGGACCAGCTGTATGGTCCTAGTTGCTGGCTAGAAGACCACAACAAGAGCACTGAAACTCCTGTCAAGAGTTTGGGAAAAATGTAAAAATGATATTATTATTTCCCCACCCATTTAGATGGTTAGCATGGTGTTTTATAACAGTTTTACCAACTAGTTGTCAGCTGCAGCTGAGCAATACATTTTGTATCTGCTTAAAAGTGTAGGATGGGCAATGTGCAATGGCTGGAGAATCTTCAGCTTTATTTAATCACTTCACTTTGCATTTGAAAAGTAATTCATCATGGAAAGTCAGTGGGGTATAGAGAGCACTAATTGCAGCAAAATATCAAGGACAGTTTTCCTCTGTCTTAATTAAACATTAATGAGTAAAGTTATTTGCAAATGCATGCTGCAGGGATGGACTTGTCTATCCAAGTTTTGTAAATACTGACACCGGGTGTCAAAATAAAACACCTTAATTGATTTATACAGAAATAGTTTAAAAAGAGTGCACCTGGAGTGACATTTCTCTAGCTTTTTATAGAGTAGTTTCCTGATGAATTATTTATAAAGAAACTTGGCCTGACCTATCTTAATTACACAAGTGATTGTTTCCAAACTAATCAATTTTGTAAGTGAAGTGAATTCTCTCCACTGTCAGTCCTTACTACTTCAAGAAGGCAACAGAATTAGAAATGCATCTTTTGACAAAAATTCCTACTGTATCTTTCAGTAGACTGCCAATAGCATCCATAAAATTACTAGTGAGCTCAACAGAACACTATTTCTAATCTCAAGTTATTCATTTATTAATGAGGAGTGTAAGTAAGAAAGTATTAAGAAAGGCTGTGAAAAATCCAGTATCAGTTAATTTTTAGTGCCTAGCCATAGGGCATATCAAGTAAATAAAGATAACAGAATGAAAAGGACAGATTCTTTAGTATGAAGAGGCTGTTGGATTTGAAATACTGTGTCACAGGTATTCAGTATTTCGGAAACATGAAAGACAAGAAATGGTTTAAATCAAGTAATTTTCTTCTCTAAGAGTATGTACCCATTTATTCCCTGAATATTTTACATATAAATAATTTCTATATATTGGATTTATGGTCAGTTGTTAAAACCAAACGAAACAAAAAAGCCAATGACACCTGAATTTTGTGAGTTAGCAGAATAAAGGTGTAATGAATGACAGCTGCTGTGCAGACGGAGGAAAGCACCTATAGTAAGCAAATACACTCTTCTAGTAGCTGTAGTAGAGAAGAATGTTGAGTAGAAGAATTCCAGAAATACTCATTCTGAACTTCTACTATATCATGTACTTGAAAAATCATGAACAGAGACATAAAGAACTGATTTTGGTAAGAGGAAAAAATCCACAGAAATTTAAGCTCTGCTTCAGGTGAGCTTTGCAATCTATGCAGCTTTCTAGCAAGCTTCTTATAGAACATAATCTCTTTCTTGTATCAGACATATGTTGCTATTACATATTCCTAAAATGCTTTTTATGTGTGTCCTATATTCACTATATTAATCACATGTAGTTTAATTCCTAAATATTCCAATTATACTTTGAAGTCTTCCCCAACTTTGGAGGGAAAAAAACCATCATCATGATTGACAAAGTGTTTGACAAAACAATTCCCAGAGTAATTTTCAGTGGTTCACTGTCAGATTAGAAAAATGTATCAGGTGCGGTTTCAAAGAGATAGGTGGCACAACTCAACATTTCCATTAGACACAGACAATAGAATTAAGAGGGACTATTACAGTTACGTGTGACAGCAGATGTATACCTTGGGACAGGATTAGAATTCAAAGTGATCCTGAGATGCTTGGAAACAGCTCCCCCAAATTACTCAAAATTTTTAGTTTGAAATACCATGTTCTACACCCAAGCATAGATGAATCAGCCTCACAAATGAATGCTGCAGAGTAGCAGGCTAAGGAACAGGTCTGTAGTACAGGTTATGACCAATAATGAGGTTAGCAGATGAAGATGGCTTAATTCTAATTTTTTCTGAAAGGAGTTCATGTCATCAGGGGATGTATTAACAGGAAACATGATCTGTTAAAAAAAAACCCAAACCAGGAAACAAAACATGAGGCATCTACTCAATCTTGTTGCTAGATGAAATCTGAGGAGGAATACTGTGCCTGATTTTGGGCACCACATTATAAAACAAGGATGTGGACTGGGGCAAGAGCTCAGAGAACATTAATAAAGGGAACAGAAATGTTAGGAAACTTGGCTGAAAATGAGACACTGGAAACAGTAGACTTTATTTCACTACACATTAAGTGGCGACTTTCAATGCATTATTGGGTGATGTAAAAGGAAAGGCGATAATCTGTTCTGTGACTATAGGAAATTGTCAGAAATACCTAACTGAAAATGTGGAAATAGACATACAGGCCCTTATAGATACCAGAAGAGATGGTCTGTAGAGCTTGTATGGTCTCTGCCACCACAGTGTTCTAAGAACTGCTTAAATAGTACCAGATGCTATTAGCTATGGCCTCATGGCCTTTCCAAATGTCCCCTTTTAAGCCTTGTTGATTCTCCTAACTTTGCAGTAAGTAACTTTGCAGATTATACTTTCCCACTGAGAATTTAGTCTCTTTTAAATGTCTACAGAAGAACCTTTAAGTCTAGTGAATATTGCAGTTCCTATTAAATTTAAGAAATAATAAACAACTAGAAGCTGGAGTTCGTTCTTTCAGACTTGTTTTCTACTCAGTGAAAAGTAAAGATTGACAGCATGGGGGCATCCAGCCTTTACCAGGAACATAGCAATGTCACAAGTCTGACCGTAATGTCACCAGCGTGATCTGCCAATTACCAAATTCAATCATTGAATGACTTTTACTAAAGGATATAAACTATTTTCTGAGCATCGTTGGTCTGGATGAGAAAAATAGAGTATTTAATGATAAATGCTAGAATTTTTTTCTGATAAGAGGTAGCAACGAATTAAGTAAGCACTGAAAGATTCCAAATGTTTGCCTTAATACGTTCAAACTTAGAAAACACTGAATGTGAAAATTCAGTTAAATAGCTATAAAGCTACAAATGTTGCTATTGATTTATATTCATTTCAAAATACAAATAATGCACAATTTTGAGAAGAAAAGAGCTAATGAGATTTGTCTTCTTGGCAGTATCTTGACTTCTTTGAAGGACTGCATGTAGACCTGTGTTTGTTTCAGTGGACTGTTTGGAATTACTTGGAGATTAGAATTACTTGGAGTTTGTTTTCAGTGATAAGTCCTTTTATTGGAAATGTCTATGCGATTTCAAAATGTGAATCAACATCTCACAGTTTGGTCTATGGCCAATTTTTGAGCAGGTGCAAAGTCTGACCAATTGGCATTTTAAAAAAGATGTGTATGTGTGAGATCTAAGTTTCTCACCTCAGGTTTCATTCTGTTTTACATAAGAAAGAATAAAAATTTCAAGCTATCCCACCATTACAAGAACCTCAGTGTATATTATCTGTGGCGTTCTGGGGCTCGTTACGGTGCCTCCATGCTGCGGCGCACATTTGTATCGCAACGAATGACTAGTATTTATGTCACAGGTCTTGCAGGTCGCTGGACCTTGAAAACTTATTTGTTGCTTTTATTTTTTTTGTTTTCAGTGATAAGAGTAAAGCCCCTTTATCACCGATATACCTCTTGCCACGTCCACACAAGAAACCATAAGCGATAGCATCTTCTGTGTCACGCTGAAATTTTTGATTTCAATTAAGAAAGAAAAACGACCCAAGCCTCTTAATTGGGTATTTTTATAGGCAAAATTATCTTGCATTCCTGAGGAGTCTAGACTTTCTCAGTTTGTCTGAGTGTGGCCCAGGGAATTGTTTAAAATATAGAGAAAAATGCAAAATACTGCACCGGGGAGGGCCTGTTCAGTCCGTGTGCGCTCCCAGCCAAACCCAGCCCTTGCTGCTGGGCAGAACCGCAGCGCTTCCATCGCTGGCTCTGCCGATTCCGGGACGGGAGAGCTCTGCGTAACTGCGAGGTCCCGCTGCCCGTCGCTGCTGCCAGGGTGGGCCCACGTTCCCCACTCGGATCTCGGGACTACGCACCTCAGCGGCCGCTTTTCCGCCCTCATGGGAACATGCCGGAGAGAAGCTGAGGGAGGTACCTCTCCCTCATCTACCACCGCTCCCCCGCTCCGGGGCTGACGTCTGCCCGACCCGCCTCAGGCGCATCGTCATGCGCAGTTCTCTCCGGAACGTTCTGGAAGCCGTGGCTAGGGGCGGTGCCTGCCCGCGCCCGTTCTGGCTGAGGGTTACCTCACGGGGACTCGCTCTCCTGCAAGGTTAGGGGTCTGGCCCAGAAAAGAGCTCCTCAGCCAAGGCGTCGGGTCCCCCCGGGTCGCAGGGTCCTGGGGCCACCGTGCCGTCCGCTGGGCCGCTCCGGCTGTAGCCTGTTCAGCCTCGTTCCGTCGGGGCTCTTCAGGGAGTGTTCGAGGTCTCTACAGGAAAGGTACCGTGGAAGTAATTTTCGCCCTAGTAAAAGGTGTGATAAACCATTCTGAAATAGAGAAACCCAAGTGGTGTCTGCTGTTCTGGCTGTGTGGCGGTGCTGAGTGGCCGCCGGGCACAGGCCAAGCGGCAGCTACCAGGGGACGCTGTCAGGCAGCCAGACTCTCACAGGACCATGCTTTCCCCCAGCGCTGGCTCTTTGAGCCATAATGTTCAAAGAGCGTTTTTACTGGTGTTTCACTGGGGGACTTTTTCCTTCATACTACGCTTTTTCCTCGGTCCACAGAAACAGTAGTTCAAAAACTTTGGTCTCTAACTGTTAGGAATTAACTCAGTTGGAAGGAAGGTTTCTTATTGCGTACTGGTGAGGTGATGCTGCAGAGATTACTGTTCCCCCTCACTTCAGGCTCATCTTCCAGTCTCAGTCTGTACTGGTGGCGTTTGCTTCCTCCCACCTTTGTGTTTTTTAAAAAACAAGTATATTACTTCACTGTACCTGTTGCCCTGCATGTGCCTATTGTGTTGCCAATGCATAGCTGGTATTCCATCCTGTTTTCATCACTGCTGTTTTGTATATATATATCTCCTTCTTTGGCATTCACTGGTAGATTCACTGGTAGATAACTGTCTCAGGAATGTCGGAGCAGATGAGTAATGCTGATTGCAGGATATTACGGTTTGATGAGTCTTGGCATTGACAATAACTCCAAAGAGTGCAATGTAGCTGTTGTCGATAGAAAACCACGCGTGCTTCATCCACATGTGTCAGTATTGTACTTTTCTGTGGAACTACCATCAAACATGCAGTACTTGTAGAATAGAATTATATGGCAAAATGGAGGTTATAATGGAAAATTAGTAGGCAGATTATCTTCACATGCAATTGATAGAGCTACAATCTGATATCCATCATCATAATTGTCCAGAAAGAAAGTACAAAAAGAGGGCTGTAGTTGGTGTGTTACAACTCCTTTCTGCTGTTCTCTGCACCAGCTCACACTCATTAGAGCACTGCCTGGAACACACCAGTTTCTTATCCACAGCTATAACTTGCCCAGGCTGTGGTTTAGAAACCGCTCAGTGTTTCTTCGTATGCAACAGAGCTTTTATTTAGCAATTTAACAAACATTTACATGTCGCCTTCTATTTTAGCCAGGTTTGGGGTGACAACCTTGCCATGTAAATGTTTGAAGCTTCTCCCTCATACATTATGTTGATCAGGTTTTCCTGTGGGTTTTTTTTTTTTTCGGACTGTCATAGCTCAAGACTGAGTTTAGTTTTCCACTACTTATCTTTGCAGTGTGATTCCTTCAAGCTTTTTCTGTGTGGACAAATGTTAGCAGGAATAAGTGGAATGAGAAATCTTCCTTTCCAACTTTTTGTGCATCTGTGTTGATGTAAATTAAAATCTTCAGCTCCACCATATTGTAAAACCTAAAAACATTGTAATTGACAACATTCTTACTTACTACTCCTGCAGCATTTTTAATCGACAGTAGATTTGGTTGAATACAAGAACAGCTGTTAATTGAATACTAATTAATGCTTCTGACCATTTATGCTGCATGTCTAAACATTTAAATCAAGATGTGAATGGCAGCAAAAAAAATCAGTTTTCAAAAACTATTGAAGAAACTCTCATTTCTTGTTTCCTCATATATTTTGCAAATAATAGCTCATTTACTCTTCAGGATAAGGTTCACAGACACTACCTGATCTTTCCGATAAGCGTGTCGTTCAAGATGCTGTCTCTATCAATATTGGTGGAATATTAAGGGCTTTTGAGAGAAAAAGTGTTAAAGCTGAAATTTGTTAGATTTAATCCAGCACTCCACCCTTGAGCATGCAAAAACTGAACCTGCGATTATCTTTTTGTATTTTTACTTCTATTTAGCAAGGCAGTTTGTGTTTTCCCACATGTAAGCTAGTCCCATTTGAAAGAAGGAAGTGTAACTCAAAGAGTAGCCATTTGATGGACCAGAGAATCTGAATATCTATTAACTGTACTGGTAGCTTCTGCATAACGGAGCTACCTTTTATATTAGATATATTGGAAGTGATATTTCTTTACTGAAGTTCATTTTATGTACAATAGTGCAAGTCTTTTTTTTTTTTTTTTAATGATACAGTTTTTCTGTGGTTATGACGTCACTTAGGGAATTGATATTCTATTTCTGTCTGTAGGTGCATTCATGCATTCATCAGGAACTTGTTGTTAATGCTATCTGCAGAAATGTCTCTGCTGTGAAATGGATGAAACAGAGTCCAGAGCTTTCTTAAGCTAACAGAGGTCTTAGCTGCTAGGTTCTCTGTACACAGCATGACATCACCAACACTTACTCAGGTCCAGTTGCTATTATCATCATTCTCAAGATGTTTCAACTCAGTTAATGTGTTGTATCAGAGAACACAGCATCCATACGCTACTACTGAATACCAGTCAGCTTGGGGACCTTCGCTGTTTCTCATTTCTACATGCAGACCCTCCAAATCCTGATTAGTCACTCTCCAATGCAAGTTATTTAGGTAGGAGTGCTAGAGAAAATGAATGTAAACATAATCACTTACAATAAAGTGTTTAAATTAGGTGGCAGAAAAGAACCAGTGTAGTGGTACCTTGACTGTAGAGCACAGGTGAGAAAGAGGTGGCTGTAAATTGACAGTTGCTATACAGTAAAAAAGGAGGAGACTGCTGGTAGTGTGAAGTGTGGAAACATATACAAACTTTAAAAGAACTCAGGCATATGAAGTTCAAAGAAACCCCTAACAACGCCCCAACAAATATCTTAAACCACACAATCAGTACAGATACATTCTCAGGAAAGGAAGACCGTTTATTTGTGTACATTGTAGGCATTAGTCTGCAGAAGGGTTTCTGAGGTAACAGTTCTTTACATGCAATGCAGACACTCTGGTTCACACTGTACTTCTTGCAGGCCCAGGTGGTGCCTGACAGTGTTATGAGTAACTGTTATTGTGGGCCATGAGTTTTCTGAATGAATAATTAAGACAGGAGAACAGCTTAGCAAGAACCAGTGGTCTCAGATTGTGCCTGGACCAAGGCTCTCCCCAGCTGGCCATGCTGACAGCCTCATGGGGTACAGGCACTGGGGAATCCAAGGGTCCCTTGTGCATGGGGTCTGAAGTACTCTCAACCACAGTGGAGAGAAACAGGCTGAAGTACGTGAAGTTCTATAAGTAGGAAAGACAAAATAACTGAGCTTTTGTGTGTGTGGAGCAATTTCATTGACTCCCCTAATGTTTTACTGTCGTTGTACACATTCTACCCTGAAAGTATCACAGGGGAACCCAGTATGTGACATATCTTTGAATCTCCAGCAAGTAGTAGTATTTTTAGTTGCTGTGTGGCAGGTGTTACACCTAACAATATTCATGGGTTTCTTCATATGGCTAAAGGTGTTGGGAGCTTTTACTTACAAAACATGCTATGCTTGCTATATGTGTATTTGTGTGTTTTAAGTATGAAACACAAGCTTAAGTTTGTCCTGGAAGTATTGGTTCCATAAGAAGTAAAGTGCCATAAACCACAGCACACCCTCTATCTTGTGCTTCTGTTTTTCACATTCCACAGCAGAGTATGCATTGTCTGTCAAGTTAAACAGTCTTTAAAGCGAAAATATACAATTTAATGGCATTCAAGAAGACTCTTACTGTGACTTGTCAGTACTCTGGTCTTTATTTATTGACACTATTTATGTTAGATTTCCTGTTTAATTCCAGCTTTAGTTTCTTTTGTTTGCATATGTGCTGCATGGTGTACCAAATCTGCTGTTAAAAATGCATGAGAATGAGCTTCATCCCATATACAGCTGCACTTGAAAGGCGGGATGTCTTTATGCCAAGCTGTCCAATTTATCCTGTTTTCATAATGCCCCCTTGAGAGACTTCTTGTAAGCACTAATCTCTTACATGACTGATGGTACAATGAGGGAGCTGAAGGTTAAGGTGCGGAACAGGAGAGAGGTAGGAAAAAGATCTCTTCCTTCCCTATCAATATTTAAAGATTAAGGTGTGTTTATATTGTTAATACAGTAGTACATTTGCCAGCTGGAGCGCTTGGTGCCAAGGCTGTAATACTGTTCTTAGCTACCCAGCCTTTCCACTCAACTTAGCTGTGTGCTACAGATGGACTCAATGATTGTTGTCACTTGTATTTTATATACATGACCGTCTAGTGACAGAAAGCTATGCTACTGCTCTTGTTCCTGTACTCATTCCCTAATTGCGTTATCTTGACTTTGAGGGCTTAAATCAGCAATAGCTTACTAAAAAGACTGTGAAGATAGTGTGTTAAATGAGATCCTTCTGCTCCTTCAAAAAGACACACATGGCATCAAAGAAATTGAGCTTCTGGGATGAATAAATGACTGTCTAGAACATGCCTTTTTAACTTCCAGTGTTATAGGCTTCGTAGAGCCTCTAATCTCCACAAAATTTAAAGAAGATTAATCTAACAGATAAATTGTAATGGGCTGTGGTAAGCTTATGTGAAAATTTTGAATTAAAATCCTTGCGTTTCTCATGTTAAACTAATTTTCAAAATTAAGATTACAAAGCTGCTTTGCAATTTACCTAATGTCCCAGTTCAGATTTCTTTTTGTTGTACTCCATTTGAGCAGTTTCTATTATCTTCCAGTCTCAAATGTATCAATCAGCGTCTGACAGAGGCTTGTGGGTCCTCATTCGTGTTTGCCCAAGGCAGTGGAAACGAAATCAGAAGCTACCTCTATGAGTAGGGGGTTATAATTCAACACAGCAAAATAATGTTGTATTCTGTTGAATACAATGAAATACACCATGAATAAATTAGACTAGCTCTATTTACTGCTGCTTGTGAATTGGGATTTTTGAGCTTATACAGGAATTTAATCTATTTAGTCCTTTAGGATCTGATTCTTTAAGATGCCTTTCATTCAGGTCTGAAGGGATGTTTGTCCCTTGCAGTTTTATAGCTTGAAGTTTATACTCTTAATTGAAATTTAATAGATTCCCTGAGGTTATGATAGATCCTTATTACAGTCTCTGAATACTAGCTTTGTTCATTTCTGAGACAAAAAAAATAAAAATAATTGTTCATTCAGTTTCCTCCATTTGGAGGTGTTGAATGCCACCTAAGAACATTTTAGAAAATGCTAATGGTTCTTGAAGTACATTGGTGTTCATAACACATTTCGTACTGATTTACATGCAAAATAATTGGTGATGACTGTCTCTGACCAGCGAATCTTCCTAGAAGGCTGATTTGCCCATGATTATCACAAGTAATGGAACGATTATTATATTGTGACCTAATTACAAAGATGAAGGCAAAAGGACTCTTCAGTGAGTCTAGGGAATTAATCTGCCTAAACTTTTGAAACTGTCAAGAAAAGCAAAAATTTGGAGAGCTTGCCATGTAGTTGACTGAAGCACGGGTGAACTTGTTAGACTAGAAACGGTGGGACTGTACTGCACAGGGAAATAAGCATTTTAAAAGGCAACAAGCTTTGCATCATGCATCACATCAGTCACTTTGCTTTATTCCTGTAATGTGGCAGGACGCAGGGATGTCTCATACCCTGCATAAAAGTGCAGCAATATGCACTGGCTATCCAGCAGAGAAGAAGCCTCTTTAACACAACCCTCAACTCGTAAAGCTTTTGATGTCTGTGTTTGTGTCAGGGTTTCATAGATGGAGACAGACAGGTCCAGCAAAAACTGCCTTAGTAAACCTTCAGACCAGAGGTAGTAGAGGGAGTGAGGTTCTGTTTGCATTTCTATCCCTTTAAAGGACTTAGATTTACAAATTGTTGCAAGCATTTTGGCCACTGTCTTATTTATCTCTATGGGAGTTTGTATGGAATAGTTAAAATGGTGATTTGTTTATGTGGCTTTTACCAGTACTATACCAGTAGTGGAAAAACTGAAGTAATTCATTTAGTTGTAAACAAACCATACAAAGAACGAAGAGACTAATAATGTATATGAAAACTTTCTTAGGTTTATCTCAGTTAATTTTAAAAAGCTAGACTTTGTGCCATACCAGTATATAGTTGTTCCCTGGTGACTAAGTAGGATATGTTTCTTGTTTAATATTGTCTTTTTTATAAAAGCTATAGATTCCATGTGTTAAGAAGTCTGTGAGAACATGCTGTGATTACAACAGTGATTTAACAAGGCTGGTCCTTTTTCTGTGGCTACTTGATTGAAAATACAAGTCTGTGGTTTATACTTGAGGGAACTAATGTTTTCTTAATTTCATACATTTAATTCAAAACGTAAAGAGTAATGCTCAAAGACAGGCATGCTTATTTGAGTTCCTTGTAGATCAGCTGGAACTTTATATGAATAAACTGGAAAGAAATCTCCAGATGTAATTTGCATTTTGAATTCAGAAATACTTCAAACCTTCCTAATGTGGATGCATAGCCAGTTACTTTAAAGGAGCTCAAACAGTGTATTTTAAAGAAATAAAAAATAATTTGTTACTTTCCCTAAATATTTGAAAATGTGAGCAACGTAGTGATTCTGTGGAAAAAATACTGCAATACTGTAATGTCAGCAATGTGGTTTGTAAGTACTGTGTTTTACTACTCTCAGGTCTGTGCTGGAAAGGGTAAGGCATCATTTGGGCCAGAAACAGAAGCTATAAAACATCCAAGTTAAAGGACTTCTAAATGAATTCTGGTGCTTCTTTGAGCAGAGCTTTACATGGGGTGTTTTTTTCTCTTGTCCTGTGTGGTAAAAAGTCTTGTCCTGTGTAAACTGGCAGCCAGTGTGGGGCTCTCATCAGGAACACCCTAACCTGGCTTGAATGCTCTCAGAGAGCCCTGTATTATGAGGCAAAATATTCTGTCTTATTAGTACTAAAACTAGGAAATATAGTATCTTTTGGTAGTCTAAATTGTCATCAGCTCCAAAATCACCCCCATGGTGTGAGCAGAGAGGTCTGCAGAAGAGTTACTTGCGGTGGGAAGGCACAAAGAGCACTGCAAACCTTCTTAGGCTGCGCCTGCGTTTGCCTTGGCACGTATGCTGATAAAGTCTCCCAGAGGAGATGTTCTCAAGTCTCTGAGCCAGTCAGGCTTTCCTTTCATCTGGACAGGATCTGCAAAAATGACGATAGATTCTACCTGTGACACAACCTAATATGAGGCATGTGGGAACAGCCTTTTGAAATGAATTTCACAGGAACATGGAAAGGTTCTATACTCTGTTACTGATCGAGTCTTTTGGAGATTAAACATGTCGATTAATGCCTTTTACTTGCTATTTAGGGGCTGTGTGTTGCTCACATCCAATTACAGGTTTGTACACAGTTCCACAGGTTAAATATTTGCTGTAAGAAACAAGGTGCTTGTGAAGCAAGAGAGGTAAGTGTCATCAGCAAGAAGTATGTCAGAGATGGGATTTGTCAAATCTTGCTCAGAGAGTACAGCTGGGATATCGCTGATTGTAATAAATCAGCAATTGTCAAATAGCAGTTAGTCAGAAGTGTGAACCATAATACATTAAGATCACTTGTGAGGTCAATATTTAGGAGACTGCGTCAGGTATTTTGTATACTCATCAAGAAAATCAATCTTGCGAATGGGAGGGAGCATTAGCCGATGTTCCTGGCCCTATGTTTCCTAAGAAGAGGAGTTTAAGTTGTACTGGTCCTTTTTTCAGTGCACCTAGATTGTGAGTTTTAATTTGAATTAGGTTTTTTATAACCTGCAAAATCAGAGATACTTTCAAATTGCATACTAGTGTGTTAGTGAAAAAGGCTTATATTTTTACAGTAAACTGATACAAAATGAAAGTTGGTTTAAGTGTACCAGACAGCGTCCCTTCCTTGGAATTGTAAACACCTCATGGATGGCAAAATAGGCAAGGGCTCGCCTTTCTTGTTACCTGAAGCGGAGGGCAGTTTGTACCTGCTGTGTGTTCTGTTTTGGGACAAGGAGTGTGGCAAGAAGGGCTCTCCCCCTGTGAGTACTGTTGGGGCCTAACCCGGGTGGTGGGAGAGGGGCTGGAGGCTCTGCTGGTGCAGCCCCCGTGGGGCATCAAGCTGCTGCCATAGGAGGGGCTGGGGGAATGCGGCACCTGTCCTGCTGGGGGCTCGGTGGGGAGGAGGATATGTTGGCAGATGAGCTTTGTCTGTGCCTCCTTGTGTCTTTCTGAGAAGGGCCCAGAAAGCTTGTGTGGGATTTATGTGATCTGGGTGTGCACAGAACTGCAGGAGTGCAAAGCAGGGCTAGAGGGGAGGGGGCAGCCTGCGGGGGTGGGCAGGCAATTAGTCCTCAGGGCTTGTCATTTACTCTCCTCACCTCCAAGTGAGAAGGTAGGGAGTGATCTCAATAGAAAGGATTGCTTTCTTTTGACTTTCAAATTCTGTGTTGAAAGCATAAAATAACAAAAATGAACAAATATTTCTTCTGTTCTGGGCAGCTCAGTTCAATGGTATTTATTGCAGTTTACTGTATATTGTCTATGAACAATGAAGAATCTGGTACTTATAGGACTAAATATTAGATTGGATTAATTACTAGAAACATATTTCTGGAAAAAGTGCTGTAGGACTTGGCAGAGAATGGGCTCCATAAAGCTGCCAACTTACCTGACATACTGTGGAAGTTGTAGAACTAACAAAAAGGGAAGTCTGGCAGCGTGAACCACCTACCTGTCCTGAAAAGTTCAGCAAAAATGTTTTATTTTTGACAAAGTTATAAATAGTCAAAACCAGATTAAAAAACAGTGACATCAGAAGCTGTAACATCATCTCCTTTTCAGCTGAGCCATGGTGGCTCTCAGAGCAACTCAGTCTCTTCTTTCAGCTCTGTCACTCCTCAAAGTTTGTGATTCTTTAGGTTTTGGGAGTTTTTGTTTCATTTTGTGGTTTTTTGTTTGTTTGTTTGTTTGTTTTTTTGTTTGTTTTTTTGTTTGTTTTTTTAAGTTTAAAGATGGTATAGAATCTGTGTATACATTTAGATGTGATGTAGCTGACAAATAGAAACCTGATAATCAGACCCTGAAACAAGAAGAGTACCTTGTGGGAATCATAGAGTGCAAACTCTCCAGTAGCAGAACTTTTTGCTTGTCTGTTGATGCTGCAGAAGGGAATTGCTCAACACATTTGACTTCTTAGAGAACATTTGCTTATACTGTTTCCCTCTGTAGGCTGCCTTGATCCCTGTCAGCCTTTTCTTTCTCTTTTTCTGTAGGATTAAAAGGGTGGGGGGTACAGTTGATGGTGGGAAAGGGTAGCAAATAACATATTTGTTGAGGAAAGCGATTTAGATTTTAAGCTGTTCTGAAAATTGAAAAATTTAATTTTAAGTTTAAAGAAAAAAAAACAACTTTGGAGGTCTTTGTGGTTTTTTCCTTTTAAAATGGTTCTATGAGTTACATCTATGAAAGGAGATTAAAGGAGATTTTAATGCTAAATAATCCCTTTTTTTTCTGAAGCAGAATGAAATTCTTTTCACTTTAGATTACAGAGAAAATATATTTTGCTGTATTTGCTTTGTATAAACCTCCAAAATACATTCCTTAGATTACATTGTCACTAAGTGCATTGGAAGCTATTTATTTCAGACAAGAGAGTGTCCTGCACAGCTGCTACGGTGGAAATGAATAGACCCTAATTTTAGAATGCTTATTTTGTCAAGTGATGACATCACCAAGCAGTGTTACTATTGCTCTGGCAAATTGCTGTCTAGTATAATGCGTACCCTTGAATTTAAATCTTTGGTGACACACAATTTAAGGGAATGCCCCAATAAATGTGGGGCATGATTGTGATTTTAGAGGCTTTTGCCTATCAGTTTGTCCCTTCATGATTGCTGTTTGCCTGCAGAAATTCTATAGTGGCTTAAATGTCCTCAAACCAGGACATTTAATCTTCCAGAACTTTTTGTTCAGTGCTTGCTTTGCATGATTATTTTTAAAAAATATTTTAGAAATAAATCAAAATTTTGATGGCTTCTGTCTTGAAATACGTAGTTCTACAGTCAAGGGCTAACAGCAACATCAAAGTGATAATAAGCCTTTATAACTGAGGTTATCATAGATATTTAGGGTTTCTACAACATGTCCATATGTAGTGAGTGTGAGTTTAACAAGCCAAGACTATTCAAAATGTACTCAGAGCTAGAACAGGATATATAGTGAGACTATCCTTTACTAAAATGCTTGCTCCTGCTGAATAGCAAGGATATTAACTTAACTAATGATCCTTTAAATGGGTATGTAAAATATAATTTAAGCTACTTGCAACATGCAAAAGATAGGCGTCATTTATTACTGCCAGGCTCACTGGCATGTGGAAATCAGAAAATCATTAGCCTTGATAGAAATAGTTTAATACAGCAGGGAAGAGAACACATTATTTAGAGCAGTTAAATGACAATTGATGCAACTGCTGGCAAAATGCAGAAAAATGAGTATGATTTAGCAAATGATAAATACTGCTCTTGGAACTTATGCATGCAAAAAATGAAAATTTTTCCCCATTATACTGCATACTTAGTCTAGGAGACAAACTTTTCTGAAATGCAGCATTCACCAGCCCTAATTTTTATACTGTTTTTTTTTCCATCCGAACCTCATGCTTTCTCTGTCTGTGGAATGCCCTATATTGTATATGAAGTAACGTACAGATTGCATCTCATCCTAAAATTGCAGAAATTCGTTAAGAAGTGGGGTTTTCCCCATTGTTTTAACATTTACTAGTATCGGCCTACAGTCTTGTTCTAGATCATGTCTGACTCTGACGAGAGTTTCAGCAGTGAACAAACCAGCTCTTATTCTTATGTATATGAAAATTATTTTACAAATCTCTGGAAGAGATTTTACAGCCAATGTAATGTAACTTCAGCTTTCTTAAAGGCGTATTTTTACATTGAGGGTACAGTGACATTGAGTAGCAACTGGAGTCTGCTTCCCCAAAGCAAAGCTGTGTGTACTGCTCAGGGCAAGCTAAAGCAACAAACGCCTTTTTCAGTACTGGGGAAATGTAGCTGCATAAAAATTTATATTAAAAAGGGAGAAATTACATCAGTATACTCTCATCCTCTGTCTATCTCTGTCTATCTATCTTTCTAGAAACATAAAAAACAAAACCCAAACAGAAAGAAATAAACCCAGACACCCCACTCACCCCCCAAGCTATGTATTTCTTAGCAGAACTGACTGTGTACTTGTCAAACGTGCTTTTCTGTGTCACTGAATTTCTTCTTAAAGGCAGGTTGCAGATTCAGGATTGTAACTATGCCTGTCTCTTTTGGAACTTTAAATGGATATAGGTATGTGATTTTAGGGCTGTCCACCTGAACTTGCACAAGCTTTTCCCATACTCTTGGTGTGGAGAGGCATTCTTGCATTGCACTGGGACCAGAGATCAATATCTGGCCCACTGATCACAATCTCTGTTTTTAATTATATAGTGACAAATTTTCTTATGGAAAAAACTCATATTTTAAATATATATGAGTACTTGCCTGGGTATCTATAGAGATTTGTGGGTTTTTTAGGATGAGTGGCAATGGGCACAAGCTGGTAGATAGGAAGTTCCATTCAGTGAGGAAAAACTTCTTTATGGTGAGGGTTACAAGAGCCCTGGAAGAGGATGCACGGGGGGGTGTGGAGTCCCTTTCTCTGGAGACATTCAAGCCCTGCTTGAATGCAGTCCTGAGTGATGTGCTCTGGGCAGTCCTGTTTTAGACAGGGAGTTGGACTGGATGATCTTGAGAGATCCCTTCCAACTCTGACAATTCCATGATTGTGTATAATCTTCTGTCAGCTCTCATAGTGAGTAAAATATGATCAGGGATTTTTGACTGACTGGCACGTATGAAGCCACTATCATATGTAGTACTCTATTTTATTGCTCTATGGCGTCTAAACAAGAGGAGGAACTTCACTTTGAGGGTGGCAGAAGCCTGGAACAGGCTGCCCAGAGAGGTGGTGGAGTCTCCATCTCTGGAAACATTCACCATCCCCCTGGACAAGTTCCTGTGCAAACTGGTCTGGGAGGACCTGGTTTGGCAGGGGAGTTGGACTAGATTATCTCCAGAGATCCTTTCCAACCCAATATCATTCTGTGACATATGGTAATTATCAAATGATACCATATATGCAGTTCCTAGGGGCTGTGATTTACATGAAGACCATTTAGTAGAGTGGAAGGTGTTTATACCTATACAGAATAATACTGTTTATGGCTAACAGTATCTTGTCCTTTATGAAATCACTGAAAGTAATAATGTTGAATGTATTCAAAAGTGAATAAAGGCAATAAAAAACCTTTATCATTGCCAGATTTTTCATTTTGTCTGTACACAAAATGTTCTGGGGTTGTTTTTTTTACCCCCTTATTGCATGTATTTGAAATTGTAGAAGTCCTTGGATAAAACTGTTGGAACTTTCCTTAGAGCTGCTGTGGGAGTGTGTAAGTAACCTCAGTTTTTGCGTCACATCCCCACTTCTCTCCCATATTATTTTTCATAAGTATGAACAAATATCCTTCTAAATTGTGTTTTCTGTGAAAACAAGAGGCCATGAAAAATCTGATTTTAAAGCTTTTGCTGGAAATCAAGGAAACAGCAGTGAGCTTTTATCCATTATTTGTGTTGATTTAGTTGTTCCTTGATGTTTTGAAGCATTTAAGTAACTATTGTAAATCCACACCAATACATGTAAAATACCTAGTGCTCTTCACCTCTGCAGAAAAATGTACAACGCATTCTAGATATATAATCTATTTAATGGGTGGAACCAGAAAAAAATTGAAAAAGAGCTCTTGACCTATACATATTTAATCTATACTTTCTTGCCACTACAATGGGCCACAGTTTTCAGCATGTGTCAGTAACATTCTTATTAGTTTGTCTGCAGTTCTGTGAGGGTAATTGAGGTGCATTATCATTGTGTTTAGACATCTTGACTACTCATCACAATTTGGAAGCTCTGGGTAAGAGCCCATATATCAGACAGCTCACACTAAGGTTTTTTTCTAAACATGTAAGTAGCTTAGACCTCAAGTAATTTTAAAAGTTAATGGGCTCATAGAGCATTCCTTTCAAATGCTCCCTCAATGTCTAAACCTGTTGTGATTTTTTTTTTTTTTTTCACCTGAAAGTATTACCTGCCATAATTTTCTGCAGCAATTGTGGTTTAGGATTGACAATATCCAGAAAAATGTCACTTTGTATAGTATAAATTATCTGTCTCTCTAAACGTTTGGAAAATGGTGTGCTGGGGGAGTGAACAATATTCCGATTCAAAATGTGCTATCAAAAGCGTAATCTGAGCAACCGAGGCAATATAGA
Source organism: Pedionomus torquatus (assembly GCA_013398155.1). Taxonomy (NCBI): domain Eukaryota; kingdom Metazoa; phylum Chordata; class Aves; order Charadriiformes; family Pedionomidae; genus Pedionomus; species Pedionomus torquatus. Next base: position 646,300 of record VZRU01011082.1, read on the forward strand.
AATCTAACATGCTTCTTCTCAGGCCCAAATGGTATCAGAGATGTCAAGAAGATAGACAGGTTTCAGGATTTTTTTAACAATCAAATCCACAGTTATAAAAATACTTTATATTGCATGAGTACAGAGTGCCATTTCATCTAGAAGTCCAAGGTAAAAAAGGTGGAAATACAAAGTGTTATGTTTGCATATATTCATCTACAGAGACAAGGCTGTGCTGCTGAATTTGTCAGGATGTTGCCTGCAGCTTTCCCATAAATTGGATCAGACCAAAATGAACTGATAGTACTGTCTGATTGTACCATAGCATAAATTTGCAAGAAACAGTATTCCAGAATCGTAACACAGTTGTCGTGTTTTCATCTCTCCTTCTGTTGTAAAAACTAGTGTTGATGACAGTGTTTCCAATGTCACTATCTGCCTGACTGTTGCTGCTTCCTCTCTTAAGCCCTCTCCAGTAATTTTGAATTTTTTCTTGCAAGTTTCATGAAAATAAATGCTAGTCAGGAGAATTCTGTATGCCTGTGCACACAGTGGCTTTGTTTCAACCATGCGCATCAGCTGTCATTGAAACATAGACAGATAGGGGTTTCTTTTTTGAATAGTAACAATCAAGCGATGGAGTTACAAACAGAGGATAAAGTGAAAAAAGAGGAAAACTGAAAAAATGTGTGTGATCCTGTAGTTGGTGCTTATGCTTACTGTTTGTTGCTTACTGTTCTTTGAAGGCATTTTGCGTCTTGTAAATATTTTGACCTAGGGTTTGGGTTAAAAAAAAAAAAGGTGTCAAATGAGTTTATAATTATTCCTTTCTTTTCACAGCAGTGCTTTTATCAAAGCATCCCTGCTAGAAGCCTGGGGTCTATTCATTCCTACTGTTATAGAGAAATTATATTGATATTTCAGATTGTTTCTTTAAAATGGAATAGAGTGAAAACAATTTAGAAGTAACAACTAGTACAAACATTACAATTAAAACAATATTTACTTTGCAATATATTTTGCTTGCTAGATTCTACTCCTTTCTCCCATATTCAATCAAATGTGCTTTTCAAGCTGTCCAGGTAGAAAGAGATAGAAGGTAGCCACTGTGGTAGAGAAGTCTGCAAAGCGTATTTAAAATTGTTCCTTAATGGAGAATAATGTATCATCTAGATTATTTTGTCTTCTCTTGTACTTTAGAATCAAATGTGTCTTGTAATATATTGCATACTTAAGTTCATGGTTAAGTTATATGCAGTTTCCAGTACATCTGAAGTGTAGCTGAGGATAAAAGTGTAAACAGATGATGCAGACTAAAACAAAAATACAATAAAATATTGGTCCGTCATGTCTGAGCACTGACAGTCCCCATCACCTGGATTTCTCTTGCATCCAGATGAAAATTTTTTCTTTTTTGTTTTTCAGTATTAACTCCCACCTTTCTTCCTGCCACACACCCCCCACTTCCCGTCCCCTAAACCAGTTTGGTTTTTTTCCCCCAAAACCACCTTGGTGTTGGTATGGACTAAATATATTTTAATGAACTTTCTTCTGACAATGGTAATGAAGACTTGAGAGCTGGGTCCATTTTTGGAAAGTAGATATTTTTATAACCATTTGAAGGTAATATTTTAATCAAAAAGATAGTATGTTGGTTGCTTGATTTGAATAAAACGTACAAATCACTCTGTCCTTCAGCAAGTGGAAATTTTTCTGCACGTGGAAATAATGAAGTACAGTCATCCTTTAATACAACAGGAACCTGTGAAAAAAAAGTGATACAGAGTATGATGGGTGGAGAAATGACAGGAGATATGTGTTTCCCTTAGATCTCTGTTCCGCAAATGCTGAATTTTTTGTGTCCTGAAAAAATAAACCCCAAAAGTTTAAACTAGCTTTTTTAATAATTTCACCACTGAACTCTCAATTGTCAGTTTTATTTAGTATTCCAAATATTTTGGGTGAGAGGGGAGTTGGCTGTCTTTACCTTGTCTTCTATTCAGGTTGTCTTTCATTAATTTCTGGTGAAACAATAGCATCTGTTTGTGAAGTAAGAGTGCATCAAATTGGAGCTGCTTACTTGAAACAACTGTGTCTTGTTGGGATACATTGAACTTGAAATTAAGTGAATATTTTCCTGAAGGAGCTGAAGAGGGTGACAGAGGGCAGTGCACAGTGGGAGTGAGGGTGGCTGGCTGGGGGCTGAGCTGAGCCGTCCTGGAAGATGGGACTGTGAAGAGTCCAGCTCTGTGAGTGAGGCTTGATGTTTTTTCATGTTAAGGTCTTAATGGGCAAAGTCAGATTTCAGGTGTGGAGAAGCATTTGGGTTTTGTGGTTTTGTTTTTTTTATCATTAGAGGCTTTCTGCTGTATGTCTGGAATCTGGTCATTGAAACTGTCACACTGTGTATTCAGATGCTGGAGCACATTTGAGTATTTTATAGCATACCATGAACCTTTCCAACTCTTGTTGTGTGCATAAATGGCAGGATAAGATAGACATATTTCGTTAGATGGAGTTTCTGAAAGGTGAGCAGCTGAGGGAACCACAGACAAGTCAAGTAGGTAAGATAAGATACTGCAGGAAAGGAAAATGGATGGTGTGAAAGGAAACACAGTGGCAAGCAACTTGTAGCCAACCTAAGGTTCAGTCCAGCTACTTAATCACTGGCAAATGGTGCTCTGTAATGAAATTATAATCCTGAGGGTTCGGAACTCTCTCTTTATTTATATCTCTTTTTTTTTTTTTTTGCAGATGATGGAAGATTAGCTATCTGCTTAGGTTTTGTTCTAGGCTGGCATTTTAAAGTTGATTTATATATTTTTTTTAAGTCTATATATGCTTAGGAATGTATATGTATCTATTTAGGTGAAGGCTGTTATGTATATATTTCCTAATCAAAGACCTAAACATTGAAAGACCACCAGGTTTTGGTATTCAGTGTAACTCATGAAGGTTGTAATGGGTGTTCCAAAGGAAAAACAACAAACATTCCACTTTCTCCTACAGTTAACATAATTAGCAAGTTGTGCTACTTCTGGTCTCTGATTCTGTTTGTGTAGACTGGTAAAGAATTGGAGAGTAGACAAGACCGTGACTATCATATCTGTTTCTCACAAACTTAAATGTGTAGCATGCGCTATAAAAATGCTGTTCCCCAAATTCAAAGTCTTTGTGGCTTTCCATAGAAGCTTCTTCCCTACAATGCAGTGCCCCTTTTTCTACAACAGCTGTGGGTATGGTTCAAGACACAGAAAGATGAAAAAAGGCAAAATACCTTGACATGTAATCTATGAGTTAGATGATTGGGTGCTACTCCAGTTACAGTGATGGTGAGCAATATCTGTTGGTTGTGGAAATTGAAAAGATTTTCTTGGAAATGTATCTATTAATGGTTCCCAAACTACCTATACTATCTTCAAGTAATTCCTGATCAGAATTGTTTACATGGTAAGTATTTATTTTACTTACTCTAATAACAACTATTTACAAAGTACATCTTTATGGGACAGGATATTGAAAACCAGTACTGGTTTTGCTAGTTGCAGTATCTTTTCCATTTTCATCTATTTTTACATGAAAAAGTTCATTTATTGCAACACCAACTGTGGGAAACTGCTGCAGTGGCAACAAGCAAGAGTTTCAGTGTGAATGTCTGCAGCAATAGAATAATACGTTTTGTAGAATCTTGCCAATCAATTAGAGCTCATGTTTTCCCCTACTCTTTCACAGTTACTTGTGTATTTAATCTTTCCTTTTCATTCGATATATTGCACAGGGAACCAGCATAAAGAATCTCTGAAGAATCTCATAAAGAATGCCTCTGAAGATAAATAGAATATACTTTCATATTACTTGCAATTAAAAAGATAAGTGAGGATTTTTCTGTGTGGAAAACTTTACTTAGTTCATACACTATGACAAGTATTATCTACAAAATTAGTCTTTATTAGTTCTGGTGCTCATAGAACTACTCATATGAGTAGAAAATGTGAGTTACTAAATCAAAGCATATTTGCTAATTGCGGATGAAGACAACGGTAACAAAATTGCACCTGCTTAAGCAAAACAAAATTCGACAGTGAACAACACATGCTCTTAAAATATTATGCATGTGATAGAGATGCTTTAAACTTGTGTAGAAACTCATTTTTTATATTGTGTTTAGAAGTGTTTGGGATTTTTTTTCTACTTATGGGACTCTTGGAATAACATATTCACATGAGTAAATTCCTGATTCATTAGTTTTGGGTATGGCATAGTACACATAAAGATGAGTAGTATTTGTTCTAGCATAGCATAGAAATTTCTCTGAAGCATCTTTGCACATAATGTTAAGTACTGATCATCATAATTTTGTCACACAAACATGCTTGTGAAACCCAAGAAGAGGTCAATGATTAATAAAATTTCTGAGTTTAATTTAGATGTACCCCACAGTGGAAAATAAACCATTTGCTTTAATATAAGATGAGTAAAACAAACTGTGACTTCCTCTCTTATTTTCTCTTGCTTCTGCTGCCTTAGGGTATTTATTTTGTGTGGTCTTACACTGACACAACTAGGATTTGCCATAGAACCTGGAAAGTAAGTAGAAAGATCAGATGCTTGCAGTAGTTAATATAGAGTCCTGGTGTTTAACAAGCTCATTAGATTACCGTTTACTGTCATGATGGATTCAAAAAACCTTGTGGATTGACCCTGCAGTGAAATAATACCAGTGTGGTAAAACCATTTTAAGTGCCAGGTTTGAAAGTTTAAATTCAATGAATAATCCTGGAAAAAAGTTGCAAAGGAAGCTTAGCTCAGAGGTTGAGAAAGGTTGAAAATAAGAAATCTGTTGGTGAAGCTGTAGCTGCTAGTGCCTGCCGCAGTAAGCCGTTCAGCTTTTCTGGCTTCTGAGATTCCCGGTAGGATTCTGTAGACATCCGACTGGAGGTTGGAAGGTGATACAGGATGACAGTACAAGAATATAAAAAAGTACTAGTGAGTTTCTGAGAACATCTTTAAACCACATAAGCCATTGTAGGGTCTTTGGGTTCTTGGTGTTGGTTTTTTTTTTTATTATTATTTTCATGGGTAGGGACAGATTTATTTATTATTTTTTAGGACTGGTTTAAAAATATACCCATCAGGTCAATACATTTTGACACATGTGGGTAGCATGAAATTTTAGCTTTGACAGCAGAAGAGCTGGTCATGTAACTTTTGTATAGGCAGGGAAATTAACAGAATGCATATTCTTATCACCCCCAGCAAATATTGTTTAGTTAAGAATTAAAAAATAGGCACATTGAGTATGTCCCTAGAGTTTGGCTTTGGAAATCTGCAGTTCTTTTACTGCCATTTTTATTCTAATCAAAATTGTCTGCTTTAGGGAAGATCAATTTAGAGTCACCTTCCTCCAAGAGTCTGGAGGCAGTTTTTGTAAATTAATCAAATTTCCAAATACCTTTGTGAAATAGGTAGAATAGTACGAAAATACCTCTTTTACAAATGAGGAAAGTGCCACACTTCAGTCACATGCCTTGCTCAAGGTCACCCAGTTACACTGTTGGCACAGCTCATGAAAAAATTTCTGTTTCCTTGTTACTACATCCATTGGAGCACAACCTCTCCAGCAATTTCCTCAACATCCAGTGAAAATCAAATATTCTTTTCTTTGAAGTCTCTTCTTTCTATAGCTGGCCAGTGTTTCCATTGATGTCGGTATCGCTGATCTTTAACTGTTTTTTCCCGTTGACTCATTCTGCCTGGCTAGTTGGTGTTATAAAGCTGTACTTTCAGAATTTACCCGACCACCATCTCCAAGTTCTGTGAAACATTTTGTTGTTTTGAATGATGCTGCGTTAGTAACTCACCTGTGAAGCCTTTCAGAGGGTTTTTCCAGCAAACCAAAAGGAAGTTAAAAATCTGTATGGTCCTGTATTTATTATTTAAAATTTTTATGTCTGGCAGGTTATGTCTAGCAAAAATCTGGCCATCAAATTGGCAAATACAGATGAGAGAAATTCCAGGCCAAGCTTATTTTCTGCGTTTGACAGTTTACACTATCCTCATTTTGGCACTATTTATTATTAGTATTTTTGGTTTTCCCTTACTTTTGTCATGCTTTCATTTCTTTGCTTGGTGCTTTTTGAAATCTGTGACACCCTGTCTCTGGCTGACAGGACAGGTGAGTTTCAGTCCTTGAGGAGTACTCCTTCCTGCCTCGACAGAGGAGCATGCATAGAAATCCTCCTCTAGGGAGACTGAACATATCATTTCTTTGACGTGTTTAGCCTTTGCTGACCAGACAGACACCCATGAGCCAAGGTGTGCATATGGGTGACAATATATTACCCTCTCATTGCTCTCTCCCCAGCTCCAGGCTGTTGTCCCTTTTAAGGAAGAAACAGAGTTTGTGTTTTGGTGTATGAAGGATCATAAAAGCAGACATTACATTCTTTTACTAAAATGTTTAATTATTTAAAATATATTTTGAGTTCAGTTTGAACAATTGCTTTTATAAACTTCACACTGTTACCTATTATAACTAAAATTGTTGCATCAGGATTTATGAGAATTAAGCTGAGTCCTTGCCTGAGCCTACTTTCTGTAGATTGATTGGCCATATTGTTATTTAGCATCTGACAGAGCATGGAAGAATATTAGGCATGAAACATTAATCAGGAAATTATGCATTGCTTTCACAATTAATGTGCAACTGGACTTTACTTTGTAATATTGTATTAGCTCTTAACATGCAAATTATTGTAGGTAATTACCTCATTTTTCAGTGGCCATTTGATGGATTGAAGTTTCATGCAGAATGTTCAGTGTGATTTAAAATCTTTCAATGATCGGCTTTTTCATAAGAATCTTAGTTTTCCTTATCGTACATCAGGCATGAAGAGCCTACAGTACTGTAAAATCTAACATGCAAAGTTCAGTTTTTCAATTCTTGTAACTCTAAGTAGAGCTGGCAATTTGGTCAAGTGTTACAGTTAAGATGTCTCTTGCTGTAGCACGTTTGGAAAAAAAAATTTAAAAAATTGAAAGGAATCGCCTGTGATGCTATTTATAGCACACAAGTCACGCTGCCTTTGTACCATCTGCTGTAAAACAAAAGTGAACCGGTAGTCTAATATAATATCCTTTATGTTCTGTCATATATGGGTGTATTGTATTCAGTAATCTGTGATCAATTGAGTAATATGTTTAAAAAGAGTAATACAATTATATGGTTAAATGTTAAAATGCCTCAACAACTTGAAATTTCACATTGCTGGGTGCTTTTGTGTGTTTGCGTCTAATATGTGTACAGTTTCACATTACTACATGTCAGAAAGATATTATCATAACAAATACAACATATTAGAAGGTCTTTGGCCTGTGAAAATACTTTGATGTATGTGAATAACTCTGAAAATTTAAATAATTCTTTCTTCATGTTTTCAGAACTTGTATGTCAAAGTCACAAGTATTTGTTGTGATCTTGTCTATTCAAAATCCTGCTCCTGTGAAATAGCTCCTCCATAAAAATCAAGCAATGTAAAATTAAATGCCTATATTTCAAGAGATTTTAACAGATAACAAAACTCTTGAGATTAAAATGGTTTCATTCATCAAGACAGACAGTTTCCTCTGCAGCATGCAATTTGTGTCTCATTATGTAAAATACAATTTCAAAAAAAGATTAAAAATAAAAGCACAAATGAAAGGTATTGTATAAAATGAAACCAGAAATGCTGTGGTTTTAGTCTTAAGTCAAGTAGAGAATGAAAGTAGGTTATGATACCTGTCTTTAAAAATTGCATTTCTGTGGCTTGATTTGATTTCTTTCCTGCCTGCGCAGCTTTAACACTCAAATTTCAAGCCCTGTTACGAGAATTTCCCTTCCACAACATCTAATTTACCTTCCCCCTCCCCCCCCCGTTTTAAGAGAAAACTAATGAATTAGAGTATGTCAAGCACAAGAGAGAATTGCTTTCGCATTTGTAGGTAACAGTTTGGCATTTCAGAATATAGAGTTTACATCACATACTTGATTCACCAGCACAGTTTGTATCATGGCTGTTGTGATAAGAGCTGCTGACTGTGATTCTCTCAGAGAACATTTAAATGGGTATGTGAAATTGTGTGTCTGAAAAATGTTTTTCTCTCATCTAATGGCAATATCAGATCTTCTGTTACATGGAATTTAGTGCTTTGCAAACAATTTTTATATACAAGCTATGAGCTAGCAGACTGATGAAAACACCATTTCTTACCCAGCACTTAGTAAGTGATGGCGAGGAAGTAGATGAGAGTGGTGATCCCTAAATGACGTCCTAATTAACAGTGCATGGATAATTCAGGTTCGTGCCTTTATTAAGCAAGGTTGGTTGATTTTTAGTGATGGATGCAGCATGTAGAGCTGGATAGTTTGGAAGACTTCTCTTTAGGATGATGTTTCTGAGGGAGCTGGGCACATATTTGTCAAATAGAACTGTATTTGTATTCTGAGAATGGAAGGAGCACACCTGATGTGTCGGTGTGCAGCGCTGCAGTGTATCTACTGACAAAATTTGAGAAAGAGCTCATTAAAGTTAACTTTCTCTCCGTTCCTCCTTTCCCCAGTCCAAAGGTATGCTGTGCATGGATAATACTAATGATAGTGCATTCTTCACCTAAATAAAAGTGGTATTCATTTTTAATTATAAAAGAGCAGCAACAATAAAAAAGTTCAGACTTTGTAGTCTTAGTATGAAGGGTAGTCAAAATAGGCAGGTAGCCGTGCAAAATACTGTACTTTACCCTCATTAACAATCCATTGCACTGTATGTTAGCTATAAATATTTCAGGCCTAAATGGAAAACAAGAAAAGAATCTTGCCAATGATCTTACTTCTCAGAACAGTAGGAATTGGTTTAAATACCCTTATCAATTACAGTTGAAGACTCAAAATTGTAATGGGAGGTGAGTTGTGCTGTGCCATGCGGTGGTTCATGACATGAGGTATGCAGTGATCCAGGCACACTGCAGTAAAGTGCCATATAGAGTTATTTTCTGGGTCCTGAAACTGGCACTGAGTGATAGTTCCTCCTGTTTCCCAGCCAGGCAAGTCTCCAACTTCATAGCACTTGCGAGCTTAATGTAAAGTACTTTACACTCTGTCCTGAAATCAACAAGAAATTATTTCAGTGTTAGTTATTACTATATGCTTCAGGTATATGACTAATTCTGCCTGTTCCTATGCTAAATGTGGTAAGAGACCGGATTCTTGGAATAAGTCTTAACGATATAGATGTTGACTGCTTTGTCCAAGAAGTTATATCCTCACAGGCAGGAAATGTGTATTGAAGCTCCCATTTTAATAGTTAACTAGGGAAAACTGCACAGAGAAAATCTACACTGTGGACCTTGATGAGTGCTGTCTCTGCTGATGGCGTTTTCTTTGGGACCTTAGGAGGCTTCTTTGGCTGCATCAGCGACATGTTCTCCTGTGAGCTATTGGAAGGTAATGTCGTTATCAAATTGTGGAGGATCAACTTGAGCTGTCAGGTGCTTCCCATTTGCCGCTTTTTTCCCCTAGATTAAGTTCTTTTCACTGTAATCTTATGTTATATGGTGTTTAAACACATTAGCAATGTCTGCATGTTTCTAAGGGTGGGGAAATAGTACTTGTCACCATAGCTAATAATTAAGGAACAAGCTCTGGGGAAAAACTAAGAAAAAAGGCCAGGGGGAAGAAATCTGTTACAGAGGTAAGAATGACCTAAATGTTTTTACTTAAAAAATCCAGTACTTTTAACTAAGGTCTTTTTCGTAACTCTTCTGATCCTGGAAGAGTTTACTCTTGTAAACAGGAGTTTACTTGTAGCATTTACTTCAGAATCTATAGCTGTCACTATGCCTTCTCTTAACTATAAATTGGGGGGGTGTGGGGTGGTGTGTGTGCTAATAAAACTGCTGTATTAATCTTGTAGAGGTTAATTTTAAATGAGTGAAAGAAAATCAGACAAATAACATTTTGAAATAAAAGAATTTAGGCCGTGGAGCTTTGATGCTGACTTTAATAATTTAGATTGTTGGTATGAATTGATTGCACCAGTTGCCACAGCAATTTAAACTGATAGCTGTGCCATTTTGTCAATACTAGAAATACTTGCATTTCTTGTAGCTAATTAAAACAAGCTTGAATTGTTTTCTTTTGCTGAAGTCATTGTGATGACCAAGTTAATCAAATGCTGGGGAGATGCTAGTGATGCAATAATACTGCATAAATCCTGCTGCCAGATAGGAAAATAATCTGCATAGACCCATGAAGCACCCAACCTCTAACAGAAAATGCATCTCATGGAGAACACATGCGCTGTAGTGCAGTGCTTACGTGTGTCTCCCAAAGTATTGCAGCACATTGATACAGTAGGGAAGGAAAAAAGCAATACAAGGATTGACGGAAAGCTGAACAGTTTGTCACAGAACAATTACCATAGCCTCTAGTCTAAGTAATTTGTATCTAAGATAATAGAAGATACTAAGTTCAGTCACAGAACATCTTTCAGGATCATTCTGATTTTTTAGCTGCTGTACCAAAAGAAACTAAATTGCATGGTTTTGACTAGTTTATAAAAATAAGTCACATATTACTGTGCAACCTTCATTGTCTCCTCTGCTCTGTCCCAAATTTTCTTTTTGGGTTATTGACATTTCTTCATCTCTTGGACTGTTCAGAACTGCCAAAATCAAACAAGCTGATTGCTAGAGCAGTGCTGAGAGGATAGTTGAGTCTTTTAAGCTCAGCAGGAGCTCTTCCCTGTTGAGGCAATATAATACAACAGAAATGTTATTGCAATGAGGAAGGCCAGCCCCATACTGTCTCACATGGGACAGGAGTGCAGCCAACAACTTAGTGAAGTGATCCTCCCCCTCTATTTTGCACTTGTGAGGCCACAACTGGAGCACTGTGTCCAGTTTGGACTCTGCAGGACACAGAGGACGTAGACATAGGGAGCGTCTGGTGGAGAGTTGTTGGGTAACTTGACTTTAGCAGGGCTTCAGTGCAGTCTCCCATATTAAGCTCAGCCATTCCAGGTGGCTAGATGAATGCGGACTGGTTAAGTGGATGGAAAAAACAGGTATAAAATTGACTGGACTCAGAGGGTTGTGATCCCGAGTAGAAATCTAACTGGTGGCCAGTTACGAGCAGTGTTACTCAGGAACAACACTACTTGATGTCTCTGTTATGAAGCTGGAGCTGGTGTGGTCACAAGGAGAATCTGAGTGCAGTGTTTAAGGCTGAAGCCTTAAGAGGAGAAGGGAAAGGGGCAATGTTAATGTTGTCTATAGCTGCTTGACAGAAGGATATCAAGGAGATGAGTCTTGGAGTCTCACAGTGAAAGGATGAGAGACGTTGATTGTAAGTTGCAATATAACTCTAGTTAGATGTAAGAAAAATGTTTTTGTGGTTGAAGTGTCTGGTCAGCAGCATTGTGGGCTCTTCAACCTTGGAGATTTTCAAAGCTTGTCTGGACTAAGTCATCAGCAACCTGATCTAGTCGAGAGGACTTTGAGGAGGAGGTCCATTCCAAGCTAAATTGTTTGGTTCTGTGAAATTATATACATTATCCTATTTTATAAAGAGAAATTTTAATGTATTATCATAAATGAAATTTATACTATAAAAAGCAGTATACAGATATTTCCATGTATTTTTAAATAAAAGAATGGATTGCCTGCTGATTTCAACATCTTGTCAGTGCAGCAGAATTCAATTCCTCTGGTTCAGAAGTGAAGAGCTAAGATATGCAAGTAATGTCCTTCATTCAGGCCCTTAATTAATTTTACGGCAAATTAACAAACCCAAGAAAATAAAAGCAAAAGCAAATGAACTGGCTTTCTCTCTGTCAGGATCCTTCATCCTCTAGTCCTTTTCCTTCCGCTGCCTGACCCTCTGTCCAGACATCTCTCTTAAGTGTTGACAAGAGTGTTGTTTAGTTAACTCTTCAGGTCTCACTACACCCGCTCGCTGCTCAGTGAGTGTATGAGTGATTTCTAAACTGTTATGAAGCTTATTGTAATCTGTCAGATGTCCAAGAGTATTAGGGCCATACAGTAGCATTTGCGTCCACCAGAAGCACCTATTCAAGGAATATGTATGAGTACATGAAGAAGAGAATATTCTTTCTTAAATCACTGCAGAAACAAACTTTTCAGGTAGCTAATGTCACGATTTGAAGAAAAAAGTGTGTTTCAATAAATGTGTAGAATTGACTAAGGAAGAGGGATGAAGGCAAGAGAAAATACAGTAGGAAGTTAAAAGTAGTGATCTAATCAATAAAGGATAATTATAGTGTCTAAGGATCCATGAAGTGGTATTGTTGCTTATTCTTGAGCTGATACAAAATGCTCAGTTTTAAGACAACACAAAATTGGGAACCAACTTTTGCAATCTCTGAATAATTTTGTTTATTCTAAATTAGGATAAAAGCTTCTGAAAAATGCATACTGACTTGTTGATAGCCAACAGCCAATAGCTTTCCTTGCCACTGTTACTTTTTTTAATGGAAGATATTTAGATATTCAAAATAGTGACTTGTATCTGATCAGCCAATGATGTGAGCTCCTGTTTTGGACTTGCTGAATTTTTAGTCAAGCACTTTCATGCTCTTTCAGGTGCAGAAGAAGATTTGCCTAAAAAAAAAATAAATATCCCATTAGAGGAAGAGAGAGAACCTAATTTTTCCACAATATAGAAAACTTGGGATTCAAGGCCAGCTTTGAATAAAACCTGTAGATTTCACATGCCCCAAGCGAAGTCTCTCTCTTATGTGCTACTGGTTCTCTGGGTCATGGAAGAGAGCTGCTGTGCCAGGGTTCTTCTACTCTTCTGCTTAAGTGTACTGTTTAAAGTAGTATTTCATGCACTTGTAGTGATTGGAGGTCAAGTTTAAGAGTTTGAGTTTAAATTCTCCGAACTCTTTCCCTCTTTATCCAAGCTGGCTGCACTTGTTTTGACTTTTCTCTATGATGTTGCAGTTAAACTGAAATACAACAGTTAGCTCAAGTGTGTAAGACTGGAGTGATGGCATTCTCTGTCATTTCTGTGGTCTCTGTGGGGCTTAGAAATTTCTGTGTTTTCCAAAGTCCTAGTTACTGCTTTTCCATGTTAGTGTGCTGAGAGTGTAGGTGTATTACCCGCTTGAGTGCCATCTGGTTGTCTCAAACATGGAGTACCACTGGGCAGTGCCCTAAGAGTTAAAGAAATAAAATATGGGTCTGGCAAAGGCAAATTTCAGCAATTCTTTGCTTTGGAAATCTTTTTTTTTCTTTTTTTCATATTGCTATTAGGAAAGAAACAAGCTTTAATTCATTGATATGTGATACTCTCTTTAAACTGTTTGAAGTGCTAAGCAGTCAGCAGTCACTTAAATGCTCGAATTATGTGGTTGTTGTGTTTCTTTACTAAGGTTAAACTGGTTTCAAGTAACATACACAACATGTCCTGTAAGTACCGATTATTTTGGAACATGAGATTTTGCAGGTGCAGACTCTGAGTTTCCAGTGTGCAGATGTGCTTTATGAATGTTACCCAGATCCACTTTTCTGTTTTATTCTTATTGCTCCTTACACTGCTTATCCTAAGAGAGCTTGAGAGATTTCAAAAATTCAAAATGTATCTTCTGAAAAATACAATGGTTTTTGCATATCTCCCTCAAGAGCTTCAGTAGTATGAAAAGCTGTACATAGTCTTTTCTGTTAGTAATTATATTTCAGAAATAGAAAATATTGAATATTTAATTTTCACTGCAATTTTGACAATAGCAAAAAGTCACTATTACTGAAATTAAACAGTTTATAATAAATAACATAAACAGTAATTTAGCACTTCTGTCAGCAAAATAACCATAAACAGGATATTATTTTCTGCATTTAATTTTTAAACCTTGTGAATTGTGTATGGTTTGTAGCAAATTTTAAGAAGCCCAGTGTTTCTTCATTTTTCTCAAATAATCATCCTAGTATTGATTATCAGTTTTTGTTGAGAACAGCACATGAGGGTGCTCGGTGCAGCCATGCACATGAATTAATAAATGAGATCAATGTTCAAATATAGAGCAAATATAGAAGAGTTTTCTTATATAATGAAAATGCTTAATCCTTTAAAAGTTTGTCCAAATTCTTACTAATTCAATTTATTTCTGTTCTTTCCTCAAACTAATAATCAATGGTTGTTGGTATTTATTTTGCAGGAATTTACCACAGTAATGCTTCAGGTTATGATGTACTTCTGTGGTATTTTTAGCTATAAAATTTCCTGTCTTGACAGGCTGGCTGTTTGTCACGTGGTTCATTCTGTTTGTGTGTCCTGGAGTGAGAGTCGCAGACTAAAATTCACAAGATCATCTACTGCCTAACTGAATACGGCACTTTGTTAGTACAGTGTAGTGATAGATACATACTAGTGGAAAATGTGGTAGTGTCCAAAAAATGGGTGTAGTAGAAATCTGAGGCAGATAAAAATAAATGTCAGTACATCTTTGATATTAAAGATGTTTAGACTTACTGCTAGAAGGAATTTATAATAGATGAGGCAGCAGTTACTCTGCCACCCAAGTGTATACCTCTGGGGCATTATTTGTGAGTGGTTCCAGAGATCAGAAAAATTGAACTCATTGGGAGGTAATATTGTTCATTCTTCACCAGGTTCCATCAGCAAAAGTCTCTGTACTTTTGTACTGTGTTTTATAAGATAAGCAAGCTGAAGTTCTTGCGCAGGGTACCCCAAAATGATTCTGGTTATGTAGTTTGAGGTAGGACCTAACGGATAATATCTTCAGTACCCAGGAAACTTTCCTTGAAACCAAGTATTGTGTGCTTTACAGCTAAAACACTTGAGAAAAATCTTAATTGGAGACATTAAGAATTTCCTATTTCATAATTATTTTATTACTGTAATCCTTATCCGGAGAACAGTGTCCTGTATTGCTTGGTTCATAATTTGAGATATTAGTCTTCCATTCATGGATTGTTTCCAGAAATTAAATGCCCAGGGCTGAGAATATATATTCAGTTGGGTTTGTGCATAAACTCTTCCTGTCTACTCTTTAGAGAGATGATTTTTATTGTTACTAGTTAGGTTGGCAAATGAAGACTTCATCCCAAATTACAATTATTTTTCTGCATCTGCTCCAATCATTTACATGGTTTATGCTTGTAAATTAGGTGTTAATGAAATCCAAGTAGGGTAACAGTGTGGAACATCAGAACTGCAATTGACTGGAGAAGTAGAGAACATATCTCTGAGGAGATGACTTCACTTGAGCAATAACTCTGGGGCGTTATATGACACGCAGAGAAGCATCATTCTGTTAAAAAATTTAACTATAAAAACAACAGAAAATACATCTTATACAAGAAACTGTACTTCTTGTACTTTAAAATGCATCTTTTTGTTTTTTTCCTTCTTGTAGAACTATTACTCGACAATTACATTCCAGATAAGCAGCTGTTGGATGTATCAAAGTGTATGCCCCTTTCCCAAGTGTTTTGTCCTCCACCTGTTTGACAGAACCAAGCAGAAGGGATCCCTCCAATGCTTCTCATTTTAGGTATATTTGATAAAAAGGGATTTTGTGCTATGTTATGTGTTTTGTGCTATAACATACATGTTCTGAATGTTATAAGCAACTAGTGTGAAGGTTAGCAACTTGAGAAACCTGAATTATAAAAGTTACTTTTCCAATTACAGGGAACCCTGACATATTTTTAAATTTTGTACACTACTAACTTTTGGGTCGTATTTGCCTGAGATGTGCATGAGATTGCTACTGAATAAGTGATATTGAGTAGAATGCAAACACAATGTGATGCTTCATCTCTGAAGTTATATATTTGTGATACTCTAAATATACCTGCCCTTTTATCATTATTTACTTGACAGTGACATTCCAATTCTGAAGAGGGTATTCATCATCTTAGAGTGATGAAAGAATGAATTAGGGCTGATTTAGTATGTGAAAGATATTTTCAGTGCGGGTATCTCCTTAAGTCACACTGTCACTATGATATTCTCTCTAGACCTCAGAGATGGCCTTTCTCTGATGAGGATTTACCGGAGGGAAATAAGGGGGAGACAGGTGAATTTCAGCCCTCTCATTGAACCAGTCTGGAGAATGTTTTAAAGGCGATGTAGACTGACAAATTAGGTTTTTCATAGTTCTAATGCTGATGATTTAACTGCTACAAGAAAGTTTACAAAGCTGTTGTACTAAACTGTCTGGGGTTGAGAGTTTAGAATAAATGCAAAATAAACAGTGACTTAAAAGTACAGAAATTAATATAATTAGGACACAATAAATACCTTACTCAGAGTGATAGTCTGTGAAAATAGAACCAGACTTGGTTCATCTGCTGGGAACTAGCTGATGTAAAAGAGTAGTATCCCTGTTCTTAACTGTGTAATGCTTGTGTAGATTCTTCCTATAAACAAGTAAAACCAACCACCTCACACTCTAGAAGGAAAAGGGAAATAGTGTTTTGAAGGGAAAAAAATATTTTTTTTTTTCTTCTGTGCCTCCAGTTACATGTCATGAAACAGCCAAAGAGTTGATCTATCAATATGACTCTCATAGGAACAGATCATGGAATAGAGCACTTACATGTGCCAGCTGGATGCTGGGATGCTGATGTATAGCCCATGGCCACATTTTGTACTAGATACTTGTGTTTGACTGTAGCTATAAAAATAATGTTTCTTCTTACATAGTTGAGTGCTGCACCCATAAACTGCCTAATTGCAAAGTTGTTAATAAAACCAGTAACGTCTAAGCCATGGAATTTATTAAGTCTGTATGAAAAATATAAAGATGTTTGCTGCAAAGAGATTGCATTAGGATTGAGATCTTCTTGTCTGTGAAGACAAGGTTCATGATGTGAAGACAGGGTGCGTGATCAACTAAGTCACCTGAAGATATATAAGTCCATGGGACCTGGTGAAATATATCCCAGAGTCCTGAAGGAACTGGCTGATGTAATTGCCAAGCCACTTTCCATGATATTTGAAAAATTGTGGCAGTCAGGTGAAGTCCCTGTGGACTGGAAGAAAGGAAACGTCACACCCATTTTTAAAAAGGGTAGAAAGGAGGACCCTGGGAACTACCGACCTGTCAGCCTCACCTCTGTGCCTGGGAAGATCATGGAACAGATCCTTCTGGGTGCCATGCTTGGGCACATGAAGGACACGGAGATGTTTCAGGACAGCCAGCATAGCTTTACTTAGGAGCAGGTCCTGCCTGACTAACCTAGTGGCCTTCTATGACAGAGTTACTATGTCAGTAGATAAGGGACAACCTGTGGATGTGATCCATCTGGACTTCTGTTAGAGTTACAGTTATGTTAGTGCATAAGATTTCCAGTTACAATCTTCAGTGGTGCTTTGGGCGAAGGATGGGGGTAGAAGCAGTACAACCCCACAACAGCTGTAGCTTTCAGTAGCAGGCAGTCCTGGGAGTTGCTGAGCCAGTTGTGACCTCTTTTAGTGGGCATTCATATCTTTTATGTCTATATATTTGTGTCTTTGGCTTCAGAGCTCCTGTAAACTTTTAGTATCTTGGAACAGGACCATGCATGGTATTCAGCGTGCAAGCTCTGATGTGCTTGAAAAAGGACTTAATGATAGACTGACCTCTCTTAACATTTACTTTTTCTCCCCTTGGAGAAGCTGTTTTTTCTGGATTTGTCTTGTGGGTTTTTTCTGTTTTGGTGGCCAGAACATACTGCTCTTTCTATTTTCCTCACTTGGGCAGGATGTGAATGCTGCCCCCTCATTTCACACCCCTTCCCGTACTGTTTGGGCATGCTGGTTGCTGTGTCATTCGTCAGGTCTTTGTGGCAGGTTGAATACATTCAGTAGTCAATGATAATAAATTTTCCCAAAAGTTGTTCTCTAAGTTATCCTCGGTAGGAAGGGTGTTTATTTCAAAATGCCCTTTGTTAAGATCTGTTTCTCTCCATAAGCAGTGACAAGGGTTTTGCTGTCCATTAGAGAACAATAAGGTAAGGAAGGGTTAACATTAGGTAAAATGGTCAGGTTTAAATTGATCCAATGGATTACTTGAAGCAAAGGATTCTTAGAGTGTGTGAAAGTAAAACCTAGAAGATTTGTTAGTTTATCATTACTTCATACAATGTATATATGCATCAAGTGACACATCATCAAGTTTCTGTGGATTTGGGATTTAAGTAGTCAAATGAAGTTACAGCATAACTTGCTACAAATTTTTAAAAAAAGTTGTTTAGCCAAGATTAATATAAATAGCTTAAATAGTAGCACATTGCTTTAAAAAAGAAAAAAAAAAAAAGAAGGGGGGCAGAATTTTAATCCTAACATTTGATTTGGTCATTTCAAATTTTCGTGGCAGAATGATACCTTGTGTTGAAATATAATGAAGTGCAATTGAAAGTGAAATAAAATGAACTAATTTAAATACAGTTTTGTATGGATATTTAAAAAAAACTGAAAGAGCACAGTTTTGTGAATGAGGTGTTTTACTTTCTGTCTGCATCCCAGTGTTTGGAAGAATTATATTTTTTTAGGTTAGCTAGGAGAACAAACACAAATGAATCAGTTATTCACATTGTGCTACTGGGATACTAAAATATTCAACTTGTTGGTTTAGTTTGAGTGTATCAATATTGTTCCTGCTCTTGAATTCCAAGCAGTTGCTTGGCCAGTACAACTGTTTTATACAAACTACATCAAAGGAGGCAATGATATATTCTTTACTTACCTTCCTGTGTATATGAAAAGTTATTTTTGTTGGCACATACTCAGAGGAAAAAAACATTAATGTTTTTGATATAGTCATTTTTGGCTGTTATATCACAGTGACATCTTCTGAAATGGAAAATTAAGTCTTGGAATACAGTAAAATTGCAGCACATTCTCAAGTTAAAAACAAAACTTCTCAATATTGAGGTTTTCTGATCAAAACCCGTATGTTCAGTGTTTGTAGTCAAGTCAGATTTCTTGATCTGTAATCTTAACAAGATTTTGGAAGAGAAGTGCCTATAGGGTCTGGGTATAGTAGATGATCGGAGATGTGCATTTTGAATCATGATGGGAAATGCAGGTTCAGTTGACACGAATTAGATTTCTGTAAGAAGAAAGAACCATGCAGTTACTCCATGTAAACATTTGTTCTTTTGAATTTAAAGGGCAGATTCTTATTTTCATTCAGACATATTGAAATAAGGGACACATTTTCATTGAAGCCATCTTCCTAATTTCTTCCAGTTTTACCTGAGAAAGACAGTGGCAATGATTTTGGCACATGATGAAGGATTATGACAATACTAAGCCACAAATTACGGGTTCAGATTTCCAGAATTTATGAGCATATCCCCTCTAAAAGCAGTTCTACTAATCTTCAGGCTGAAGGAACTGAAGTTACCAGGGTTTGGGTTTTTTTTGCTATTGTTTTGCTTTGTTTTTAAAATTAGATCTGAGGAACAAGTTGGAAGAATATTATCTCATCATATGCAAAAAAAAATATAAAATTTACATGCTCAAAGAAGTTCAAGCTCATAATCTTGATTCTTATCTCTAGGAATATCATGTATCATCCTCGTGAAACTGCAGCTGAAAGAATATTCCTGAAGGTTATTCTTTCTGAACTCAAAAATTTTTTTGAAAACTTGGGAGAGGTATATTACTTCACTTCATTGGCTGAGGGAAAAAACACTGTATAATGTTTTTGTTTTCTTTTCCTCATCTTAAGCATGCATTTTTGTACATAAACCTGGTTTTGAAACCCTAATGAAAACAATATATCACTTAGGAAGAATTCTACCTAAGATCTTGGAAATCTTCGTATTTGTGTGATTGTTTAATTTGTCAAACTGTTTGTGAAAAATTCACTCTCAGAAAGTTATCTCGTGCATCTTCTCTCTGAACATAACAAAGCAGTGGAACGTAATAAGGGATATATGGTATTCATTTTTTTTCCTCTTTACAACATATGTTATGACTGGTACCTAGGTCAAACAGTCTTATTTTGGTTTCTTTCTGATCATTTTCTCAGACTGGGAATATAAATCAGTTTTCTGTGGCTGACATAGATTACTTTTCTCTTATTCCCCTTTCCACAGCCGCCTGTTCTCCTCCCTCTATACATGCTCAAAAACAAAACTCTTGCTTTTATTTCTATCTGCTTTACTGTGACTATTAAACAAATTTATGAAGTATTTTGCATATAGTAAGTAGAGCATATCTTAATATTCAAGAACGTTTTTCTAATACTTAAATGTTTCTTTTTCCAAACTCTGGTTTTAAAGACTAATTAGTTTATAATTAAAAGTTTAATGTAATTGTTTGATTTGGAACCTAATAATTGAGATAATCTGGATAATTTAAATATGAAGAATTCTGTGATACTGAAAAATAAGAAATGAGAGGGAAGGAGGAAGAGGAAGTCTCTGGCAAACATTACGTAGCACTTCTGTCCATGGTCACGTATGCTTTGAATTTAATTAGTCTTTAAGCATTGAATTAGGCAGCAAGTACATATGGCTAAAAATTATTATTTGTTTCTTTTGTGAGGTGAGAACTTCAGTGATTATTTTTGGCATCAGTGTTTTAAGCCCTACTGGGGCAATTTGAGAAGATGGGAAGTCAGTAGTTGAAGAGTGCCTTCTTTGGAAAGGAAGGTATCAGGCCAGCCTCTGTGCCTGAAAGGACTGCCTTTAGAAAGATGCCGAAGCTTTTTGGGCAGTCTTGCTTAAGAAGCAGATCTTTGGGCACGAATCAGTGAATCATGATAAACGTAACTGTGGTGATCAAAACAAATTGTATCCCCGCTTGCCTATTCCTGTTTGGTTTAGTAATTTGTCATTATTGTAGTTTAAGCAAAGACCAGGGATGGAAGCAGCTGACACAGACATTTGTTTAAAACATTTTAACGTGTGTATTGGATTTTAGGGGTACAGCATAGTCTTCAATGGTCATAAATGACTATCAACTTTAGATAACTAGATGCCTCTTTTAACAAAAGCTGGCATGGTGTTAAGAGGGTTAAGGTGTGTCCCAGCCAAACAGAATAGAATCATAGAATCATCCAGGTCGGAAGGAACATCCAAAGGTCATCTAGTCCAACCTCCCAAGTTGCAGTTGTCCCTGGTTGCAGGGACACCCCCAACAAAACCAAGTTGCACAGGGCTTCATCAAGCCTCACCTTGAATACCTCCAGGGAAGGGGCCTCAACCACCTCCCTGGGCAACCTGTTCTAGTGCTCCACCACCCTCATAGTGAAGAATTCGTTTCTAATATCCAATCTAAATCTGCTTTTCTCCAACTTAAAGCCATTGCCNTGCACTGCCTGTTCATATCTAGCTTCTCATCCATCAGCACCCTCAAATTCCTCAGTGCTGCTTTCTAATCCTCATCCCCTAGTTTGTATTGATAGTGAGGGTTGTCCCGGCCCAGGTGCAGAACCCTGCACTTGCTCTTGTTGAACCTCGTGAGGTTCATCTGGACCCACCTCTCTAGCCTATCCAGGTCCCTCTGGGACCGCTTTAAAGGCCTTACAGAAATCCAGATAGATCACATCCACAGGTCGTCCCTTATTTACCGACATAGTCACTCTATCACAGAAGGCCACTAGGGTAGTCGGGCAGGCCTAGGTTACCGTATCTATCTAGGTTACCATATTAAGGGTCATCACACTTGATATTAGAGTTTTGCAGCATGGGCCTTGTAGAATTGGGAGCTATCAGTAAGATCATGTTGGCTGCAGCCAAGGTTCCCTTTCTACTCTCATCATGAAGCAGTAAGGAAGTTGTATTTTGTTTTTAATATTGTTATAATGTATTGCAAAAAACATTGTATATATTGTTTCTACGGAAGTGTAAAACCATATATAGATTAAGTCTGAATCACGCATGGGTAAACTTGAGTCTGAAAACACTATTACTGCTAAATCTGCATCATGCAAGTGTAAGTGACAGAGGAGAATTTTAAATGAAACTCCTTTAACCTGTTGATAGGCAATGTTGATACACACAGTGAAAACAGTCAGTCATAGCTTGGTATCAGTTGTTAATCCTGGGAATCTTTGTTTTAGAAAGAAAAGACACGTTGACTTACTTCATTATGTTTCATATAAATGAAAAGTAGGCAACAGATAAATATCTGTTGTCATGACAAAGAAAGCAGTTGTAGCATTTGCAAGGAAGTCTGCTAACTTGTGTTTACTATTTTATTATTGCTTTCACATCTTGAGCAAAGCAAAATTATTCATTGCGGATTATATCGTTTGTTTCCATTAGCACATGAATCAAAGGAAGTTCATCTCAGTCAAAGAAAGGGAAAAAATGGATGATGGTGTGATTAACTTATTGAGTGTCCAAAAATAAATTTTAACGTCAAAATGAAATTTGGTAATGTGCAGTACTGCAGTTTTCTACCAGTGGCAGTAGCTCTTGGGTGGCTCATAGCACCAAATGAAGATGTTGCATCTGTTTGAGAAGAGACCAGGGTTTAAGTTCCCTGGGAGAGGGCAGGGAGGAAAATTACACGTGGTAAGGGCACATAAATTCTAGTCGTATGAAATGAGATCTCACAGGGAACGGTTATTGTCTCCAGTAGAAACGTTTCATGTGTTGTTTTTGCAAACAGATCGTAGGTAAACCAGGATCTGTTTGAATGCATGTATGTTATCCAGACTTCACTTTAAATGGATGTATAGGAAACAGGAAACACAGGCCGGTTGCCTACAGAAGGGTTTATTAGCAGTGCAGGAAGCACTGTGGCAATGTATCTGTACAGTTCCTTCAGCATAGGCTCTTCTTCCACAAAATGTCACCGTATTTGTCTGGATCCATATGCAAGCTAACACACCTCTGTAAAAATCAGAGTTCTGGGAACCACACTACACACAAACCCAGGCATGTGCAAGGCAGAGCTGATGCCTGTGTCTGGCTCCCAGCTGGGCCTGTGTGGATCCATGGGAGTGAGGATGTACTGAGCTGCCCAGAATGGCCTGCACCTCTGCTTTGTTGGAGGGATTTTCCTGGTGCTCAAGGTATCCAGACCCCCTCTTAGTTTGTCGATAAAGAGGTCTCTTCTTTCAACAAATTTCACACTTTTTGAGGAAACACGACTTTGACTTTGCTTGTTTTCTCCTCTTATCCATTACATCTTCCATAAACCAAATGTTATTTTGGGAAAAAGTTATTTCAAGTAGGAAAAGCCTCAGATCTTGTCTGGTTTCAGTCTGTTTTCCTCAACCTTATATTTGTTTTGGACCTGCTTTTAAGTCACTGGAAAAATCTCTGTTGGACTTCAGTAAATTAAAAAAAGTAGTTTTAGCTCATTTCATCCTGACCTGGAAGTGATTAAGTATTGCTTCCAGCTAGGATTGATCAGGAATGTCACTTTTGAAGTGCTGCAGTATGCAAATTGGAAAGACCTCTGGCTTTAGTACCACTTATTGCAGTAGCATCAAGAGTCCATTAGAACAGTGGAATATTCATGATGACTTTCCTCCTGAGGAGAATTCAAGTCTCCGCTACTCATGGAAACCACATATGGTTAAGTTAGATTGCTTCTAGTGTTGACTGCCTCGTTTAACACAGTCCAGTATGTTTTTTGATGGGGACATTGATAGTCAGTCAGCACTGGGTTGTGCTGAGGACACTGCAGTGGCTGTGGCAGTGGTTTCTTCTCTCCCCTGCAGTTGCTGCCTTGCAGTGGAAGCTGGGAAGGCTGAACACACACTGCAGGCTACAGCCTGGGCTCTGGGACCTGGGACTAGGAACCATTTGTCTTTTCATAACTTAAGCCGGTGCTGACTGTGTGTTAACTCTTCAAAGGCACCAGGTTGCTCTTCCAGGGAGAGCTCCTCTGACAGAGAAGGTCACCATCCCAGTGGTACCAGTTCAGTTTTTAGCAGAGTGCTCGCTAACTGGACCCGTGAAGCAGTCAGCGCTTTTAAAAATGAGTGGAAGTTCTTCAGATTGATTATTTAACATTCATTTAGTTCAGAGAGCAGCCAGAAGGGTATCTGATTTTTCACATGGATGAGACTGTCTGGAGAATGTACCTTCAGGGAGCGGGTTAAGCTTTACCTGTGACCAGTAAACTGAGAGGACACTCTAAAAACATCACTATTTGATTGTGTGCTTAATTTCTGTAACTTAAATGTTTACATATATATATTTATATGTACATATATGCATTTCTGAACTGCGTGTATTCTCTCTATAGCTTTATAAAACGAAGTAATGATATAATTATAGAAGTTTTTGCACCTAGAGCTACATAGCATGAAACCATATTATAACTGATTGCAGCACTGAGCTCAAAAGGGGAGTAGATTTTATTTATATTTCTGTGAATTGCAGTATTTTTAAATATTTAGTTAAGTCCAAGGCCAAAATATCTCCAAATGGCCTCTGGATGAAACTGAACTGACAGCTTGTTTCAGTGTTTTCCTAGGTGAGTAAATAGGATGCAAACTACTGGAAGGCTGTACAGAGGAAGGCTCATTACCTGTTTTTGTCAGTCATGTTGCTCTGTTTATAAAAGAATTGTGGGCCCCAGTATTTGCTGCTCTGCATCTTGTGTGATTGATTTTATACCAGTGATAAATAGATGTGGCTTGCTACTAAGTCATTATGGTAGGATATTACATTCAACAGCAATGTAGGGTATAATTTTGAAAGATGAAGCTTTAAGAAGAGTCATTACATCCTTTCACTTCACAATAAAGATTTGTATCAAAAATACCTTTTTACAAACTTCTGAATAAATACTGAAAATGTACAAAAATATACTTTTGTAAATTTTGCCTCACCCTTAAGTATCTGCTGACAAAAAATGATGAGGGACTGATCTTTTTTGTTTTGCTAGCTTTGAATTCTGCTCTACAGAAGGAATCATCTTTCATCAATATTTCTGTAGCCTTTGCCTGTGATCTTACCTGTCTTTCCATTCTGCGTAGTAATGTTGTCCGTGGCACTGTGGTGTGTGATCATAATGAAAGAAACAATTCCTGCTAGTCTAATTCATGCTGGTATTACCCATCACTCTTTGTAGTCTATCCAAGTGTAATTGTGTACCAGTCTTAAGAATATTAAGGCTTGCACAGTCAAGTACCCAGATATTTACAGGGGAAATAAAAAGGCAAGACCAATGCAGCCATTGCTCTGCCTCTTTCTGTGCTATATTTATGAAGGCTTTTAATTAGATGAAAATTTACTTACCTTCTTACCTATTTGCCCTTCCTACATCCTACTATATGATGGTCATTATTCTTAAAACATCTGTTGCAATACTTACTGAAATGATCATTATGCTTTCACCTTCTCTTTTTATTAGTAGTACTGTAAGAAATATTAATAGAAAGTACTCTAATACTAGCCTGGTATTCTGACTGACTTTTCCTTCAAGTAGGTGGTGTTGGTTTTAGCAGGGAACCTGTAGGCTCACTGCCACCAGCAGAATTTATCTAAGGAAAGATATAGTGAGAGTGAAACAAAAATGTTGTCTTCAGTTCCTTTAACATTAAGTGTACTTTTTCCATCCGGTGGAATAAGCTACTGCACTGAAGGAAGTAGTTTGGATATTTCCCACCACACATTCTATACTGTTAGTTGTCAGGTACAACAAATAATGGATTTGATATTTGCCCACATGTTCTTTTGCTAATTCTTTTTTGGGACTTCATAAGTATTGGAGTTGTGTCCTTCTGTGTCACTGCTGGATATCCAGTGAACGTTGAGGGACTATAACATATCTATGTAGATAATCAGATGTTTAGCAAAGTAAGTTTTCAGAAAAAAAAATGGTCTTATACTCATTTATTTTGATGTTTGAATAATGGTGTTTTTCTTAAAAAATACAGTAACATATTTTCATCTGGAAAGATTTAAATATCTGTAATAGCCCACATGTAGTGAACTGTTTTGCACCTGAAGACCAGTAGATAGCAAAATGAAGTACACCTAGTTTTAAGCATTGCCAGGAGCCTTTAGATGACGCTGTCTCTGATTTTTAAGGATGTGTTGTTAAAGATGCACGGATGCACAAGTTAGCTTTATATATATATATACACATTCCAGTGCCCTCTCATTTCTAGAAAAAAAAACCCTCAGCGAATGGAAACGGGCTTTAGATTTTTTTAAGTACATAATTTAGTACCAGAAAAGGTGTGTATGCTTTGATAAATTCAGGATTCCATCTGGACAGTGATAAGAGGTCTTAGGCTGTTCAGTAGGGATTTAACTAAAAATTATGCAAATATTTATCTCAGATGGTGGCTGGAAATCTTATGTATTTATTCCCACAGTTCTATTTCAACTACTTTGGTTATTTTACAACATGATCAAGAGTAAGTAAAGAAGTGCAAGGATGTTAAATAAATTTGTTATGCAGAAAACGTATTACAGAATAATCCTCGAAAACAGTTGGATGTAAAACTCAAAAGCTGTGCCTAAGCTTAGGAAACCATAAATGTTTTGAAATTCATGGATTTCCAGCTATGGTGATCTGTAATATGAAAACAAGCAGCGGTACCACTGTAGTAATCAAGATAACTTAAACTTGACAAAATGCTTACTCAGTACATGAAAAACAGTTGCATCTGCTGTGCCGTTTATGATGATGTCTTGAATTTTTGAATCAGCCATAAAATCAATACAGCAAATAAAGGGAGCGTTTATTACATTGTGTTTGAATAGCAGTCAACCTCCAACTCTAGAATTAAAGTTTGTTTACCACCATAAAACAATCCACTAAATTGGAAAATTTAAACATATATCTGGAATCATAAAATGATTTGGGTTGGAAGGGACATTTAAAGATCATCTAGTCCAACCCCCTGCAATGAGCAAGAGTATCTTTGAGTACATCAGGTTGCTCAGAGCCCCGTCCAGCCTGACCTTGAATGTTTCCAAGCATGGGACATCTGGCACCTCTCTGGGCAACCTGTGCCAGTGTTTCAGCACCCTCATGGTAAAAAAATTCTTCCTCATATCTCCTGTAAATCTATCTTGTGCAACCTGCTCTAGGAGGACCTTCTTTGGNTGCAATGAGCAAGAGTATCTTTGAGTACATCAGGTTGCTCAGAGCCCCGTCCAGCCTGACCTTGAATGTTTCCAAGCATGGGACATCTGGCACCTCTCTGGGCAACCTGTGCCAGTGTTTCAGCACCCTCATGGTAAAAAAATTCTTCCTCATATCTCCTGTAAATCTATCTTGTGCAACCTGCTCTAGGAGGACCTTCTTTGGCAGGGAGGTTATACTAGATGATCTCCAGAGGTCCCTTCCAACCTCATATAATTCTGTGATTTATGACATTTATTTTGGTTATATGTTCAGGTGTCTTGGAAAGCTTTTTAGGTCAGTCTTTAAAATAAAAAGCACCTTCAAGTGTTGTATTCTAGTTAAGAACTTTCAATATTTTTGAAATTGATATTGAGTGAATGATTCTGTAGTGATACTCTAGTAATTTTTTAATGACCAGAAGCTAGGAAGACTTGATTATATGAGATTAGCTGTAGATACTTTTATTTTTCACTTGTATTGCTATAGAAGAAATTAAAGGCAGGGTTCCTTTTCAGTTTCTTCACTTCCTATTTTTTTGGGGGGGTGTTGTATCTGCATTGCATCTGACTACAGATTTACAGAAAATTTCTGTAATATGCCATGAAAAACAAGGACAATATGATGGAATTAGTCAAAGTGTTACTAATTTGATGGGTTCCCCTGTAATTCAATACCCGTCCCAGATGCCTCCATGATAGACATGGAAATATTTGCCTGTTGCACTGTAATCTACCAGTACTGACTCTCTCTACTATTCATATTATACAGTAGTATACAGTGTGTTCTGCTTAATGCTAAACTCTATGAGCAAACTCTAGCTGCTTGGTTCTCCCTCCTGTACAG
This sequence comes from Pedionomus torquatus, assembly GCA_013398155.1. Classification (NCBI taxonomy): domain Eukaryota; kingdom Metazoa; phylum Chordata; class Aves; order Charadriiformes; family Pedionomidae; genus Pedionomus; species Pedionomus torquatus. Next base: position 674,192 of record VZRU01011082.1, read on the forward strand.
CTGTTTAGTCCTTCCTTCTCTACAAATCCTTTCTTCTCTAGTAGTTCTTAAGCCAGTGTCTGTCTCCAGCATAGCACCTTATTATTTCCCAAAAGACATAATATCAGATCTCCTTTTGTATTACAGAGAGATTGGATTGACTCCATTTCCATCATGAAAATGTAGTTATCTTATTTTAAGAATAAAAATTAGCACAAGAAGATCGGCAAATCCATGCTTGGCAAATCCATGTGGAATTTTAATCCATTTTCTGCTTATCCTTATGCTTTTATTCTTTTTTTCTTACAAAGATTTGCATATTGCTGTGATGAAAAAGGTGTATCTTTAATTAGCCTGGTCTCATTCTCATCTTCTAGCACCATATCAACATCAAGTGTGTAGAAACTTTTGAGCTGCCTGTGTGTGAGAAACAAGTTCATCTTCTGAAGCTATGTGGTGTAGAGATACTCAAGTGAGCCCAGGGAATAGCATTGCCAGCTACACCCAGCAAGCACCAAAGGTGGATCATATAGGGCTAAATGGGGCTTTCCCCTCAATCTCTGATATACCTTTATACCAACTTTAGTCAGGGAACTTACTTAGTCACAAAATACCATCTCTTATTAGGTAGCTTTAATAAAAATACTGCTTTGCAAATGGGCATTTCACATGCTTTTCTGATGTATTGTGTAAATTAAACTGAGTTCTTTAAGTTCTGTGTTTTCTTTAAAGTCTACAAGAAACAATGCTACCTTCTTCATTAAAAAGTGACTTCTGCAGATAAAAGCACGTTTATCTATCAGCAATGGCCTGAGCTATTCATTCACCAATCTTTTGCCTTCTTTTTATTAAATTAAACTGGTAAATATGTGAGTCAGAAGATGGCTTGAACATTCTGTTCTTCTCTTGAAATCAGCAAATGTCATCTCTTATTCTCTGTCAGGCCTACAATTTCGTTCTCGTTTTGTCTAACTGGCCTCTTCCAGTTCACATTATCTAAGCTGAACAAGAGGATCGTTTAAACTCCATGAGCTAAAGCACCGAAAGAATTATGTCACTGTTCCTTTTTTCTAACAGTGCCATGTCAGAACATTTTATCAAAATGTGACAAGTGGTCACAAGGCATTTTAGTCTGGAGTTTTTATCTGCTGCCAATCTCCTCCATGTGTGACATGGTGAGTATTGTGTGCACGGAATTGTTGCTGAAAGCATCAACCAAACCCATACCCATTTGCTATTAAGGATGAGATCATTTAAACTAATAAGATACTGAAAACCAGAGAGGCTAAAAGATTTTTTTAAGAAACATGGGAAGACTTGGTGTCAGTACAGTTTTTCTTTGCTTTTGAATACAGTTAAAAGGTTATTTCTGCTGTGGTTTATTTGTATTATTACCCATTTTTACCTACTATATTAACCCTACAAAATAGGGTATCTCTTTATTTATATGTGTGGGTTATAGAGAATGAAAAGAATGTAGTGACGCTACAAGAATTTTAATCTATAATGTAACCTGCAATTTTGGTTGTAGTCTAAGAGAAAAAAAAGGCATATACAGTTGATTTTGTTGCTTTCTGTATCGTAACTCTCCTTGTCAGTACAAAGGACTTCAGTGTTACAGGTCAAGATCAGATTGTAAGAAAAAGAGAATAATTCAGTTCCTCAGTTGATGAAGAAATTGAATTACTTCTTTTTAGCTTGACACATTCACTAGACCTTTTTCTTTAAATCTTCGCAAAAACAATTTTCAGTGTCAATATAACCAGTCTGTAATATTATATCGATGCTAATTTATAAAAGTATTTATTGTAGGCTTATTTTAAATGCAGTGTATAATTTTGTGGCAGACCTTTTAGTGGGTCTGTAAATTGACATCTCCTGTAATCAGCAGCTCAGAAACAATAGTTTTCAGTCAATCAGTGAAAAAACCCTTCTGTAATACACATACAGTTCTCCAGAGAATCACTGTGCTTCATAATTCAAACATGCACTTTTCCCTTGTGAGTCATAATAGAACAGCGACCATTTGGAGCCCTTTAAAATGACAAAATAAAAGGAGTTCAACACTGAAAAGACTGCCAGTTAAAAGCTAGAAACAATTTCAAAATGATGCTTTTTCCAGGCAATAAATACTAAAACTTCAGCTTAGACCTTTCTGTTAAGCAGATGTTGTTATTGGCATGGCTTGCTACTTCTCTCTAAAAGAATCAGTGCACTTAGGACAAGGTTTGTACTGCCTAACTACAATAAGAGCACTAGGGGGAAAAGATGGCAGAATTCATCATGTCCAGAAATGTTTCCCTACAATTATATAACCATTACAGGAGTATTTGCTCCAAAGGCAGTGTTTGTGTTTATTTTCTGGTATGTATCTGTTAGTATGTTTTTTTCTTTACAGTGTTCTTCTGTAGGATTTCCACACTCAGTGCTGGTTTCATATTTTTAACGTTACCTTTGGAAGAAAAGCTGAATATAAGATTGATGAGACTATGGATAATTGGACAAAAAGAAGCATTCTTTTCAGTGTCTGACTTCTATCTATCTACTTCATCTTTGGTACCAACGTTCCCCGGACACCGTGCAGTAACAGTTAGTTTTATAATAGTTCAAGCAGAAATGACTTTTTTTCACCCCTTGTTAGCATTCAAAGGTCTATTAATACAAAAGTTAGTAAGATTAGTTCCTCTTGCTCTAGGAAGGGGCATGCCCAACACATCAGTATGTGGTATAGATGGACTTTCATTACATGTAGTAGTTTCATTTCTTAATCCATCTCTGGCAATTGAAGTAATTTTCCTCAAACAGCAGAGTAGAACAGTTAATCTTTGTGTTTTGAACAAAGGATAGTTGGCTGACAATAATTTCTCTTTATAATCCATGCTGACAATTTGATTGAGTTTGCAGCATGTATTCTTGGATGTTGCATAAACAGTTCAGGAGCAATTAGATTTTGGTTTATCTTGTTCAGGACCAAGGAATATTTTCAAGGTGCTGAATGATCTCACTGTCTTCAAGATCTGTCCCAAGCCACTTATAAAAAAATTCTTTTACAGACTTTTTTTTTCATTCAAGGAATGATCAGCTGTTAAAGGCACTACTTGAGAGAGGGGAATGTGCTTGTTCCACACTCAAGGCTTGGGCTATTCAAGTCAACAAAAAGGCATTTATTATCCTTAGAAGCCCTTTCCGAGTTACATGGTGATGCTCTTTCAGCCTTGATACAGCATTATGAATAAAGCTGCTCAGGCAAAGGCAGCCAAAAGGAGTGTTGAAACTTCCCTTGTGGTAACATCAAAAGAGTAAATAGGAAGTCAATGAGGTGAGAAGTAAATATTTACAGATTGGAACTGTTGGTTTGTCTTGGTAGAATTAATTGCACAAATATTAGTGCGCAGTGATCCACATAAAGCGTTCCCTTATCAGGAACAAATAAAGTGAAATCTGACATAAGAGAGGTCTGAATGGGTAATCGTGAGTGTCTTTCTTGTAGCTGTTCATTTTATCTTGGCCTGAGCAACAGTATTCTCTAAAATTCAGCCCAAGGATGTGGGTCAACTGATGTAGTGTCTGATAATTTCTATTATAAGAGTGTTTTGCTTATAATCACAGTGTTTGGACAAGAGATTTATTCACCAGAGTAGCATCAGCTGGAGCTATGCTGAGCTTTTGCCCAGTGTTCCCAAAGCAGCCTGTGCGTACTGTGATCTGCATGCCTGTCTGGGCCTAGTTTAAAGGGAGACATCCAAAGCATTGATAGAGTTAGNTTTAATGTCACCATGCTAGGTTTCCTTACAGTATTTTCTGTTTATGATGACTCTATGCCAAAAAAAGTACAGGCAGGGATCATATATATATATATATTTGTTGCTGAAAATAAAAAGGGGTGTTCCTGTAGGTTCCAAATGCTTTACCAGAAAGGGTTTTGCAGAGTAGTTTCGGGCTAGTAGTGCTGCTGTCCACTGGGATTGGAGGCTGATAAAACCGTCCTGCCCATATCATGTTCATATCATGTGTTCAGATGACATTGTATAGGATTTCTTTATTTTGGTTACTGTTCTCCCTGCAGCAACATACTTTGAAGCTTGTTTGATTATTGCTTGTTTATTAACCTTTACTTTTAGTGGGGATTTTTCCCCAAAAAGGCAGGGGACTTTCCCCAAAGTAGTGGGGACTTTTTCCCAAAAAGTCCTGACTGCACTAACAGCATTGCGACACAGCTAGAGGTTTGCCATACGAATCATTTATGATTTGGGAAATGGCAAGCCCTGGGTCCTTGCCAGTCGGCAAATAGACTGGGCAGCTTGCTGTTTCTGACAACGTGTGCAGTTGTAAATGACTAGAAACATGCTTTTTTCTCAGCTTCTTCAGAAACAGCAGGTGACATGTTGACCTTAGGAATAGCAAGTAATGTAATGCCTTATGATTGTGGCCTGAAGTACTAGCCAAAGACTAGTCCCAGTCTCTAACATTCCTAAAGTAACAACTGGGATTATTCTCGGTACCGCTCTGCATAGGCTTTGGGAGTAGTGAATGTAGGCTATGCTGGGGAATCCCAGCCACTGTCAGGATTCCTAACGGGTTTCCATAGCTCATGCTGGGAGTTGGGGCTACATGCTACAGAGAATAGCTGGAAGTTGATGTTCTGTAACCTATGCTTGAGCAAAAAGTTGAATCTTCCAAGTGAGGGGACACTATGTTTAAAAGAACAGGAAACAGATAAAGTGAATACCTGGACTTTTCGGGTTCCCAATCCACTTTGTAAGAAGTAATTCACACCTACAAATACAGTGTTACTGTCATTGTCTAGCAAAGGCAGAGATCTCTCCATCTGAAATTTCACTAATGCTTGCCAGAAGTTTTATCTTTACAGACTGTTTGTAAATAAAATAAGGCAAAAGCATTGTGCTGTGGGATGGTAATCTTTTTTTCAGATCACTAGAGACAATAACTGAGCAACACTGTTGCTATTTGAGTTCTGTGCAAGTGTTTTTTAAAAAGGATAATTTGTAGCCTAATTATGGAAAGCTTGCATTGAACAAAGGCATCGCGGAGCTTGGCAAGTTAAAAACATAACAAAATGATCTTAAGACTCAGCAAATACTCCTTGTTATTAGAGAGAGCTTTCCAATTGGCACAGTTCGAGTTTTAAGGCAATTATATAAATGACAGCAATTTTGGTTTAAAAAAACCTGTATGAACGGTGATTTCTAAGTTTGTGGTCTATTAAGTATTCCTAAGTCCTTACCACTTACTTGAAGGGTAATAGGTTCTTAACATGCTAGAAATTTACATCTAGAAAATGTTAATAAAATTGCTGATAAAATTTTGGGTCCGTAAGATGAGGAGCTTATAAAACAATGTAGTTAGGCTTATTTGCTTTTAGAAAACTTAATTGCATTAATATTATTTTGACAATTAGGAAACTTTGGGTTAGTAGGGTTAATCAAATGGTTTTCCTACACCCATCCTGGATACTTTAGTATTTCCTTTTTAAGTGTTAAATGAGGTCAGGTCTGAAAGATCGTCAAGAGGTCATACTCCTGCTTCACAACAGACCAGTTATTCCTATGTCCTTTATCTGGGAAGGCTTTTAGGTGCAAAAAGATGCTCTACTAATATGTAACCTGGGTTCTTAATCTCCCAAACTAATACTGTGGAAGTATGATAAAAGTGTTACTTGATGTGCCTTATTTTGTTGCATGCAAGTGTGATGTAATTCATCAATATTTTTAATATTTCAGTGGTGGTTAGAATTGGAGCACGATGACTGCTCCTTCTTTAGGAGGAATAATAACCTTTAGTTTATAGATAAATTAATTTTTCAGTACTGTTCTTTATCTATCTTGCTTTGTGAATGACTTAACGCATGTTAAGTTCTTTTTACTCCTGAATACTTGAGTGTCTAAAGTTATCGTCAGTGTTGTTTAAAACTTTATTAGGAATTATTATGTTGCAGTCCATTGGTCTCTATTGATGGTACTGCGGCTTCATTTGCTCTTTCTTTGATCCACGAGGAATTCACAGGGAATTCAAAGAATATAGTTAAAAGAATCCTGCCATTTAACCAAACGTGTGAGGTTCAAAGGCCATTTTTCCCTGGGTACATAAGAATTAAAATCTTCAAATCAAGATTACAAGTGTAGTATTTAAAGAACATGTAGGTGATTTGGATGCGTAAATTTCACTGCCATCAATTTTTAAAGTATGAATATTGCATAGTTGATTATTTTTCAGCTTAGCTTACCTTCTTAAGGAGAGGCAACTTACATGTTCTTACTTTCATACTGCAGCACAGTTAGAGTTCAGCTCAGTAAGTCTGCTGCAGAGTGAAAAAAACCCTGGAATTATTACAATGACTTTGAAAGATGAAAAAGAGAAGTCAGAAACCAGTGAAAATAGTTGGTAACAGTAAAAGTTTTCTCTAACACTCTTAATTGTGAATAGCTGGTGAGTATTTCTATCCAGCTCTGGGAAGGTCAGTTTATTTGCAAAGAAAATCCTTATGTCTTGGTGCTGGGTCACACAAGCACTTTTTGCTGATCTTGAAGGAAAAATTCTGCCTTTGGAGTATGTAATGTTACTTTAAGTTTCAATAATGGTGAAAATGACAACAGCACTATTGTTATTAACCATTAGATACAGCATTGACAATATTTGGCAGACTACAGACATCTTTATGTGCTGGAAGTCTGTGGCCCCTGTAACTGTCTTGACTTAAAAATTGTCATAGAGGAGAATGCTTCAGATCATCAGACCCTGAGCAACATTCTTACTTGCTGTCTTAAGTGAAGCGTGGCATAATTATAAATAAGTCTTTCATTCTTTTTCTGTCTTCCTTCAATACATAAATGTACTCTCTGCCTGTCTCCTCTATATTTCTCTCAAGTGGTAGAAAATGAACTGTGTTAGAAAACGAGTTGGGGGTAACAGATAGCAGATGAATGCCAGACAAGTATTTTATGTATGTGTTATAGCTAAGCTCCAAAACTGGTAAGGATTGTTGTAGTCTTCACGGGGAATGAAATATTAACTAGTTTAGAAAAGCTCGAATGTAGTATTATGAGCACACCTACACACACAGGTGCTGAAAGACTATTACAAGATCCTAAAAATTTGAAAGTTTGGAAATGCATGTGAAATTATTTAAGCTGCCTTGTGTGTAACTTTGGTGTAATTAGAAACTGTCTGAGTATTTTCATAGCAAGAAAATGGCTTCTTGGTTCAGGGCTGAACTACAGAGTTCCTGTGTATTGTTAATTCACTTAAAATCAAATTATCCCCAACTGTCTGTTAATTTTCTATTTCCTGTTTCTTTCTCTGATCTTCAGAGTTGATCCAGTTCTGAAAGACCAAATCCATTCATCAGAAGTCATGCTTTGAAAATCCAGAAGAGCGAATATTCTGATCAACTGGTGTCTTAAGCCAAGCAGCCAGCGTATGTGAATGGAGAATTTCTGAAAATCCAGGAGGTAAGTCATGGAGCACAAATAGAAACATGAGGAGAGTATGAGCATCTTGCAAAAAGCAGACTAGATAGTTTCAGTCAGGGCTTCATATTGTTTTAACACTGGATTGAGAAGCTGGTGAGCTCAGGAGAGGGGCAGAATCTCTTGTCTGGCTGCTAGCATTGCTTGTCTCAGGGAAAGATTGGCTTCATCCTTGTAGGGATGGTGCTTGGGTAGTGTCAGTGTTCCTAAGAACCTGCAGAGGCATCACAGCTGCACATGGATGATGGAAACCTCAAAGGTCATAGCTGTGAAGCAGCTCCCTGAGTCATATGTCGAAGTAATACTGTCACAGTATCTGTAATTGAGCCAAATCTGATGTGATTTTCAGTGTGAATTCAAAAGGCAGCTTCTTTATACATGGCTTTCCCCTTCACCAAAACACGGGGTTCTTAATTTGTTTTATATTTATTAATGAAGCACTTCTTAATGGATTCCCCTCATTTCTGAAAAAGCTGCTTGTTTTTTTGCTGCTCAGGCTACAAAATTTCAACTCATGTGGAAAACTTCAGCCTGGCTGATGAAAATTTAACAGAACTATAATAAACTAATACTGTTATTACTTGGAAGAAAAAGAATTTCAAAAAATGAAGCTTCAGGAATCAGATTTAATCTCTGCAAATAAATACTTTGGTATATTTCCTCACTGAGATCAGTAGAAATGAATTTTCCCCAAGAGTCTGGAAGTCTGTTTAATTGATATAGCCAGTCAAAAGTATTGCTTCCTTATCTAGAAATGTCTGTTTTGCTGAGATTTGCTTTTAAGTAGTCTATTGAATGGGTTTCTCATTTTGTTTAAATGTAGCCTGGACCAAAAAAACCCCAACCCCAAATGCTGCTCTTTGAAACATTCCACTCCTAAAGACATGTCTTCTAATGTCTTCCGTGCTATGCAGTTTGCAAAGGCAAAGGACATTTTGATACCCTTCCTGGCTTGCTCATAATGTCTCGTAAACTGTAAAACATAAACTCATGTAAGTGAGGTACCTTCCCTGATGTTATTGTTCTCCTTTGATTTGCATTGAATGCAAAGTTCTAATGGTAATTGCTGCATCACTAATGGGATTCTGATCTTTGAAACCATATTATGAAATAAAAATCTTAAAAACATCAGCTCTGAAGGATTGTGAAAGGAGACTTACAGTTCACAGCTTCCTTTGAATTGCACTGTGGTGAAAAATGTCGTTAGTGCTCACCTGCTGGGGCTTCCATGCCACCACAGTTGAGTGGTTGGGCACACTTCAGAAGTAACCTAGCAATTTGGTTTGCTCTTCTCAAAGGCCAAGTTGTCGTTGTTTCCACTTGTGTGCAGCATTCAGGATAAAACAAGCAGTATTCTGATTCAGTGCGCGACAAGGTATAGTGATGGGGTTTCTGGTGAGAGAAAAAAAATGTAAGATGGAGGCATTTGCTATTACTGAACACAAAATGAGGCAACATAGAAATAAGACAGGACAACTATTATTCCCTGTAGTATAGGTAGTAATTGGAACAAAGAAAACAAATAAACACTGTCAAGAAGCAAACTGTTGCTGCAGAAGCCCGTGTCTGTTCTGACAGTGATGATGTGTGTACATGAAGTTGAGGATAAGTAACTAAACTACAAGAGGAATCTTGATGAATGGCTTTTGACACTGATTTTGAAATTATTATGGAGAGACTTCCTCTCTGAAATGGCTAATGGACTAGCATCTCAATCAGATAGAATACCTACGTGTCGTTCGCACTGCCAGAGTCTGGATCTCCATTTGATGCCTTTTTCCTTCAGTTTCTTAGTTCATTGCTAAGGACATTACGGCTAGCATCCCAACGATGCTGTTCTATTAGTATAATTTTTTCATTAAAAAAGCAAATAAAAAATAGAGCCAAGTGTACAGACATAAGAGATGTAACAGTGATTTGAATAGCTACAAAAGTACAGTTAATGTCTCCTACAGTTCAAGTTAGACCAAAAAACAGATTTTTATTTTTTTTTCTGGGGATTTAATTAGATTTGTTTCATTCCAAAACAGTATTATATAACTGAAATTTTGCTAAAAACTGAATTATTGTCAACCACTCGGTTCTATGACTTATTTTTCACCAAGTGTTGTTAAAAAATGTAGATGAAGAAATTCTGAAGTAGAAATCCACATGTTCCAAAAAGATCTAAACAGAAAATTTTCACTTTCTAAAAATGCTTTTTTTCTGAATGATTTTTCCCTATGCAAATTAGTCAGCATCATCTTTTACATGGGCATTAGCTTTGGACAAACAGGTGTTTTCCACGAGAAGAATTTCTGTTGCTGCTCTGTGTTTATATAAATTTAATTGCTTTTTCTTGTTTTGAAAATATATGGGCTCAGTGCTTATTGGAAGCTGGGGAGGGTTTCTCTATGTTTTGCTTACCTTGCCGAGCATTCTCTTTTCCTGAGCCACTAGTATAGATGAGTGTAAGTGTCGGAATATTGGCCTCCGTGGACAGCTGTTGGTCTTGTGACACTTGAGTTTTGTGCAGCTGATTTTAAAGGATGGCTTGGGAAGACTTAGCTTAAGATCAGTCCTTTGATGTTTGTACTAGATACTGCATAGATTTTAAGCCAAATCCAATGACTTCTGTATGTTTCAACATTACAACTGTCTTCCGCAATGTAATTTATATTAACAGCATGATTTGTAGCAGAGTGCATGGATCCCTAGTATTTTTTCCTCTTTGAAATCAAATCTCTACTCATGGGTAAGGATAGATAATGATTAGGTAGTAGTAAGAGAGTTTGCATTGTAAGGGATCATGGCAGAAAGGGTTTCAGAAAGAGAAAGGCTTTGCAGTGTTTACAGAAGACAGACTTAGTTTCTAGAAAATCATTCTCTAGCTACATTCTCAGGGTAAAGAATCCCTTCCTGCAGTTCTGAACCATTTTGGATTTTCCTTATCACAAATCTCTATCATACTAAACCACAAAATTTATTTCTGATCAGTCTACGTTTATGAACTGATGTCAGCATTCGAATCAAGCCTTTGGTATCAAGTCAGTCAAGCCTAGGGGAAGAATGTAAATATGTTCTTACTGTGGCCTAATCCATGAAGAAGAAAAAGAGAAACATTCTTTATTAACAGGTGGTGTGCCTTGTGTCTGTATTGAGCAAATAACTTAAGCCTGGAGATAGGACCGTTCTTGTATAAAGAAAGCAAATAAAAGTGAGCATAAAACCAGAATAATTTTAATTTTAATTTTTTTAAAGTGGTTGGTTAGTACTTAATCAGACTTTTTCATTTATAATGCCTATTTAAAATGTGCATTTATATTATATTTAATTTATCTCCTGCTTGCATGCATATAATGATCTAGTTCTTAGTAACAGTGTGACCCAGTAGTTGGTAGCAGGAGGTAAAAGAAAAGAAGAGCAAACAAACCAGGATGTTTCAAAAGAGATTAATAAGAACTGTGATTCTGCAATTGATTGTAAATTAACATGGGATGAAATTGGAAAAAGTTTAGAGAAGTATGTACTTACAGCTTACAAGAATATAGCTGTCTGATCCATTCTTTAATCCTATCAGAATGTTGAGACAGGCTGCGCAAACAGGTTAGCCAAGGACACTGCACTATCCAAGATGATGCTCCCGTACTTGTTGAAAGCGATGTGGTACACAGTCTGAGGACAGCAAATGCTACTGAGAGGCGTCATCATAGAAAGGATAAAGAAAGAAGTTGGTTGAATGTTTTAACTGGTGTTTCCTTTTTGCCTGATACAGTATATATCTCTAGAAGGTCCGATACAGCATTTACCAGTATGAGTATTTTTGTTGTGTGAATCGCTATAAGAATAGCAGCATTGATGCTGTAGGACTTAGAAGAGCTTTTCGAAGCTGATTGGAAGCAATATTCTAGATGTTCTACAAGTTAAAGTCTAACTTGTCCTATACGAGGAGGTGGCAGTTGTTGCTACTCTTAGATTTTCAGTTGTCTTGTGGATTTCTGAGTGTGGGTGCTTAGACATTAGCTGTTAGTAATATTGGTGCTCTCAAGGTTGTTCATAATTTTCATGTCTGCTGGACAGGTTTGCTGTGTGTCACTGGTACTGTCTGGTGTTGTCCTGGAACTGTTAATCACAGAAAATTTGCAATATTATTATTTTATTTATGACTAGAAAATAGCGATGCTTTTATGATTACTTATACTTACTGACTTTTGTAGTATACTTGACTGTGTAGTTAACTGCAAAACCATAGAATTCTATGGATGCTCTAAAGCTCCCTACTTGAACTGAAATTTTTTGAAAGTCATCAATAGTATTATGTTTCTGGGTGTGAGAGTCCCACAAGGTTATCAGTTGAATCACTGGAGTTCAGTTTTGTACATGTCTAACCATTGCAAAATAGATCTTGTGTTCTCCTGTAGAAATCTTGCTAATAAAATGGCAAATGAGCTGAGTTTCAAATCAACGAATGAACAAAGAAAGAATCTCAATATCTTCTATTTTACATCTCATTGATCTGGAAGAGTCGCTGCCGTAGCAAGATGTGCTTAGGGGTATGGGACTGAGCATGTGACAACATCATTGTAATAATTGCTGATCAGTTATGAATATAGACATTCAAGCTTCTATTCTTAGTTGTGTGACTGAATTGCTGTGCATTAATATCTCATATCTGTGTTCCTCTATCTCCATCTTTCAGAATATAATTACTTTCTATAACAAAATATTCTGAAATCCTTTAAAGTATGAGGTTTGTAAGGTGCAAAGTGCTACTACAGCACTCAGCAAATGGGATCTGCAACAAACAGTATGAAATACGCCTTAGAGGATCCTAATTAATTTAGAACCACAGTAAACAAATGGCTTGTCACTTCCAGTTTATATAAGTATAAAAAAAAGTGGAGGTTGGGGTTAGAAACACTCGCAAGAACATATGCTTAACAAACCACAGTAAGCAGAACAAACCAGAGAAAGTCTAAGCAGAAGCAGAGATAACCCTGGCACCATCAGCAGATTGTATGGCTACAATCCAGAATGCAAACAGAAGATTGTTCAAACAAGTCATTCATATATTTAATTAACTATGGCAAAGTGTTCCAATTGTGAGAGGGTATTTTAATATTGTGCAAATGCCATACTAACCACATGCTCAACCCTGTTCCTCTGGAGATAACAGCAAAACTCCCACTGACTTCAACAGGAGCAAGACAGGACAGTGAATATTGAAAATCAGGGGTTATATTGGGCGCTGTTAAATCTTCAAATCTGTGAAAATAGCAGACTGAAGAGAGCAGAATACATGCTGTTTTAATATAAATTTTGGTAATTTATTATCTTTTTATGCCCTGAACTCTTAATAAAAACATTAGGGTAACTATTTAAACTTCTGTATTTTCCATCTTTAGATATGTATGTATATTTCTGTGCAAGCAATTAAGTGTTGTATATACCTATGTGTACACAAACACACTGAAATAGGTGTATGTGTGGAGGGGAAAGTCATCGTATCTTTGATCCTTGTTCTGGCCGTCAGGCTGTGGCTGAACAGCCGTGGCCAGGAGCGGTGTAGCCCTTGCCAACTGTGCTCAGGAGCTCTGTTGCTTCTCCTGCCCTTGAAGAGGGAACAGGAGGAGGCTTTGGATTGCTTGTTGGTTTTAATGTGAAGCAGAGGTGGAACTGAGAAGACGACCATTAGAGCCAGTAAATGCCCTTTCACTGAAAGGGCATTTGCTCAGCCAGGCTTCCCTGCCAGTTGCCCGGCGCTGGTAGACTTTTTCATGCAGCTGCTCAGATGGATTCTCAGGCTAATGAGGCTGAAACCAGCTCACCCTCCAATAAATTTGTTTCGAGCTCTGTAAGTTCTCTCACCCCAGCTAGTTTTGGAGCTGTTTAGAGTTCTAGTACAGGAAGGAAGGGAACATGGGACAGCAGGAGAAATGCTTTTGGAGGCTTTGTGGTTTAAATCAGCCGTAAAACCATGCTGCAGTCCCACAGTGGCGTTGGATCCTGCCTGAGAGCAGGCAGGAGGAGCTGAAGAGCTAAAGAGGAGAAAGAAGTAGCAGTAGCCCTGGGAAGTGAGGCCAAGGGTAGGAAAGGAAAGTCAAGTGCTGAATCAGTGATTTGTGATACACTGCCAGTTTTCTAAAATAAAGGTATATTTGACAAAATGTTGGAAAGAAGTGATCTGTACAGTTCCCGTGAATCATCAGGCTAAATGTTGACTATATTGCTTAATCCTATAGACAAGAAAGTCTGAGGTAGATTTGAAAGTCTTAGCTCTGCTTAGGTGTTTTATGCCATGTCTCCCTCTGCAAGTACTAATTTTCAACTTTGGTAAAAGCTCATTTAAATAAGATGTTGTTGTACTTCTGTTTCAATAGAAAAAAATTACTGTCAGTCTTTTTCCTCAATCAGAAATAAGTAGATTGTTGAAGAGTGGTTTAAATTTGTTTTCCAAGGTAAAAGGGAAAACTTACACTTCTGTCTTAATTTCAGTACAAAACTATGAGATGTTTGAATTACTTTGAAGTCAATTGCCTTGATAAGCCTACGTTTCAGGACTTGTGTGCTTGAGATATAGTCACGCACCAGGGGCAAGAACATATATGTGTAGGTACATACATATGTGTGTGTATATAAATTTATTAATAATTATTTTTTTAATGTATACTTGGTTGAACAAAACTTATGTGTAAGTTTGCCCAAGCAAAACTGAGATTTTTATCTTTCACAGGCAGCATTCACAGTATGTGACTTAGCCATGGAATGAGTCTGACCTTTTGTCTAAGCTTGGTGAGATTTTCAGGATACAAGCTCCCTCTCTCCTTTTGATGCAGGGCAAGTGTAAGTATTCCACGTCAGGTAGAACAGATCTGTCAGGCAGGAGTGAGAGACAATCTGCTAACCCAAATTACAAAGGCTGCCTTAGATGGTAGGGAGGCAGCCTTGGTAGTGAGCATTGTCATGCTTTGCAAAAAGAAGGCATAGCTGTTTAGCTATGAAGCTCTCTCATGTACCTCTCTTAAATGAGAGAGTGTACTCCCCTTCCAGAAACATCATAAGCACAGAGTCACAGAATGGTTTGGGTTGGAAGGGACCTTAAAGATCATCGAGTTCCAACCCCCATGCTACGGGCAGGGACACCTCCCACTAGACCAGGTTGCTCAAAGCCCTGTCTCCCCTCTTTCAGTTTAAAACCATTACCCTTCATCCTGTTGCTCCACTCACTGATCAAGAGTCCCTCCCCAGCTTTCCTGGAGCCCTTTCAGGTACTGGAAGAGGCTATACAGTCTCCCGGAAGCCTTCTCTTCTCCAGGCTGAACAACCCCAACTCTGTCAGCCTGTTCTCACAGCAGGGATGCTCCAGCCCTCTGAACTCCAGCCTTGTGTTTAACTCAACAGAGCCCAAGAATGGGCTGGGACCCACACTGCTGTCTCACAGAGGGGCTGTCGAGGGGCTCACAGCTGGTCCTGAGCACTACCCACATCTATCATGTCACTGTGGAGCATGCCATGTCATTACGGGACATGTCCCGGAGCCACCAGACAGGCAGGGGTTGGGCACAGATAAAGACTGTAGCACCCCAGAGAGCTCAAGCACCTCAGGCTTCAACATGGGCAATAGCTTGACTCCCGTCAGATACTCATCCTCACACCTGCACACCATGCACTCTTTTGGGTTGCAGGACATAGGTGTCAAAGCAAGGCAGGGAATCAAATGCAGATTGTGTTAGTGAAGATTATTTTACTAAGCAAAACAGCATGGTCTGCTTCCTTCTGCTGTTCTGGAGAGAAACAAGTTAACTCTGTGCTTTAGCAACAAACCTGGGCAGGAAGTATTTTTGCTCGTATGTTCTTCTATATTTTGGCTTAGCCACCAAACCGAAAAAGCAATTATTTGTACAACATCAGTCATCACCATTACAGGAAAAGATATGTTACATTTTATAAGGAAAAGATAATATTTTCTATCGGGTTCTTTGAAAAATGAGAGGCAGAAAGCAAGCCGTTATTGAACGTGCTCAGAGTTGTGGATACCGCAGCAGTTGCAGGCGGCAAATGACTCTCCAGCAGGGTGCAGAGGGACTGTCAAATACCCAAGGTGGGTTGTTAGAATGACCTGAAGAGTAGGAAGCTTGTAGTACCACAGTAAGCTGGGTGAACTTGGTTTGCTTAAAGTAACACAAGAGGGGCTCAGCTGGAGGGTGATTTCCTATCTAAATCTATCGAGGAAATAAACACAGTGAATGGGAAAGAATTGTTTAAGCAGAAGGACGCCAGGCATAGTGGCAAAAGGTTATCAAGATAAGAGATTAGAGATTATCATCAGGTTTTGAGGGCAGAGATTAGAAGATTTTTGACCATAAGCATGATAGCTTCTGGAATAGCCTAGAGTAGAGTAGAGTAGAGTACTGGAGAGAACAGACTAGTTCTCTAATGAACACTGAAAAATCTGTAAATGTTCTTATGTGAGTATCTGTAACAGTCTGGAATTGGATTTGATGAGCAAGATTCCTCTTTCATTCCTTTATTCTTGCATCAGATTTTTGAATTTAGGCAAAAGAAATTTACTGAGGAGTTTATCAGCTCACCTTGTGACTCATCCCTGGCTTTGATGGATTCATGCGTAAAATAGTCAATGAACCAATATTAGTCAACAGCTGAAGCAGCCTCTAAATGTTGTTTGGTTTCATTCTAGAGGTTTAATTTTAGCTACTTCTAATCTGACTCCTGCTTTATTTCAGTATGTGTGAATATATCCAGACTTTTACATTGCTATATTCTTAAGTAACAAAATTTCATGCTGTTTTCTGTAAATCAGTCACTTTACCCTTTTTTTTTTCCAGAGCAAATACTGTCACTTAGCCATCTCTGCAGTCTTTTTTTAGCTGCAACTATTCAAAATAATATATTTCATCTCAAACTTTGGTATCCTCAACCTATATAGCTCTTCTAAATGATTATGCTAGAAATGAATACACACTGTAATCTTCCCCATATGTAACAAATGATTTATGGAAGAGCTCATCCCACAGAAGGCACTAGCCTGTTATCTGAAGAAACAAAAATACAGATTTTTCTCAATATCTGTGTCTATACACACATAGAGATTAAAACAATAATCCAGATACCCTAAATTAGTCACAGCTTTGTTAAATAGCACATGTAATATGACCATGAAAATCTTTTGTGCTTTAGCAGGGAATTGCTACATACATAGTCTCTATTATAGATCCTTTATAAATGACTGTGAGTATTCCAGATAGAGATAACATGACTGATGGGTTTCTAACCCCAGGCAAAGTTTCGGGACCAAATCTTGAACATTTCCCTGGAAATTTTTCTCACTCATTAACGTTGTTAATCAATTAGAGATTATGGGATTAGTTTTCCTCTATTAAGAGGGGGTCGGGGCTGTACAATGTCATTTGTTTGTGTGTGCATACTGGAATTTCCTTTTGTAGCTTAAGATCATTGTCAATTTAGATTGGAAATATATTCATCTGGTGCTTGGACCACATAAATAATCGCTATTCTGACTACCTCCGCTTGCCATTATAAGAAAGTCCTTAGGAAGCTTTATTTCTGTGTTTGAAAAAGATCATTAACTTTCAATGGGCAGGCATAGTCCTCTCTGTACCATATGTAGAACTGTTGGACAATATCTTTCTGAAGAGAACAGCAAAGCACAGTGTGTGAGGACACATTGTTTATATGTATTTAAAGGTTATCACATCCTATTCACTATATGAATAGCCCCAACTGACATTTTCTGTCTCTTCTCAAGCGATGCATGTCTTGTTCATTGTGCTATGCCGAGTCAGCTGTCAGGCACTGCATCAGGGGACCAAAAGCTATTTTCTTTCACTGTTTTGTTTGCTCTTCAACTAAAAAGCTTTGAATCTTATGATTTCTTTGCAATACAAAAACTAATATACAGCCAGGGATAGCAACTTTTAGCGGATGCAGAAATGTTGCAGCACTTTATTTCACATTTCAGCTGTGCCATACAGAGTAGCGAATATAACGGGAAGGCTGAATTTGGGAAAAGGTGAAGATTTTACTAATTCTTTTGTTTGCAGACAATGTCTAGGTTATTCAACTCTGGATAAGTGTAATTAAAATGATGAAGAAATTTAAGAAGGAAGGATGAAAGTATGTGTGGTTTTGTACTTAAGTTGTTGCTATGAACTCCCTGTCCCGCTGACTCTTGCTAGCCCAAGTGTGCAGGTGACTTACTGGGGAGTGGAAGGGGTTCCTCACACACCCTGTGTCAATTTACAACCATACTATGAGCAACGTTTCAAGATGTGGCAATGGGAACCAGAGTTGCCCCTTACATACCCATTATAAGAATACCTCTACAGAGCAAAAGCTTCAGTTTTTCAGTTAGAAGTGCCCTCCTTACCTGTTAAGTATCTTTTCAACAGCTGATGCGTGCTGATACAACAGAAGTGCTTAATGTTTCTAACATAATACCAATACAAAATATTCCATTGGGTAAAGCTGGTCAGTAGATGATTGAAAGCTTTGCTGAAAACAATTTGCAGAAAGATTTCACAATTTTTTCAAATTTACATTAATTTTTATAATTAGTGTTCTTGTATTAGCAAAACACATAATATAGATATTTTTATACTGTTCTTTCCCAGGCACATTTGTTTTATTTAGAAGAGTGATAGAAGCATTTTTATTGATAGAAGCTAAGAATATTTGTGGTACTAACAAAACTTTTCCTAGTTGAGGCTAAAAATGAACAATAATGGTTGTAAAAGCTTTTTGCTTTTCTCAAACCTGGAGCTAAGTGGAGCTCTATCTTTTTTTTTTCTTTCTACAGCCAGAGTTAAGCTCTGCCTGTGTAGTTGTGAACACACGCAATATTCTGTTTCAGATAGAGATCCTAATGTAGCGGCGGAATTCTTATGCCTTTCCTCATTTTAGTAGCTTTAGTCCCAAATCCTGCAGAATTTGATCTATCCACCAGCTTGGCAGCTTTTAACTGTTTGTCTAATGAATACATCAAGACTAGGCACTGTATATCAGATTGAGCAGCTATAAAATAACTGCCTTGTTCAAAAGGTGAATTTTATCTATCCATTTTTATAGTATGTCTGTTCTAACAAAAAGGGAGTGATAGGAATCTTCAGTTTTAATGAATAGGAAGGAGATGTAAGGTGACTTCACACAAAAAAAAGGCACTGCAAAGGAACTTTGGCAAAAGTCCCCTAAACCTTTTATAATAATAAGGTATTTGGCATTCAGTGCCATTAAAGGGTTGTATGCGTTTTCAGCTGATTTTTTTTAAGTTCTGTTTTGTAAAATGTCTAGTAAGCAAGCAAGCATGCATATTATCTGCTGAGTAAAAATCAAAGCTATTTGCTGCAAGTTAGATAAGCCCAAACTAGAGGGTGTCTTATTAATACATAAATTATCTTCTTTATATTTAATCTGCTAAGAAGAAAAAATTGCTCAGTAGATTTAAACTTTTTGAAAAGGTGTTTCTTTCAAACTTCTCATTAAGTGAATGCTGAGGAATTCTAAGCATACCTAAACTAGTCATCTGAGATAGCAAGGTCACCTCAGTCCCTGCTGGCTTTCCCAGGGAGTACTCTTGCAAGCATTGTTTTCTCTGAGTGAGGGATGCAGAAGCCTCCTAAGCATACACAAGAGCATTATTATAAGAGGTTATAGAATTGCAGTGTGTTGCTATTATTACATTTGATATTTAGAGCACAAAAGACTGTCATCATGTGACTCAGCTTAAGTTCTGAAAAGGTGCCTGTTCATTTCTACTCTGAAATGATTTAGACAAAACAAGTTCTTTAGACTGTGATATGGATGCAACATAGACACACGCACACCCTGAGTTATCACCTCAGAAAAGTAAAAATCTTCAGACAGTCTCATTCCTCAAGACACAAAGCTGAGATGCAGAATAAGGACAGTCGTTCTGGAGTAAGAAAGAAAAAGGAAACTGATGGGTCTGATTAAGCAGCCTTTTGAATTCTCTTTTTCTAATGGGGGTGATGAAAGCACATTTTGTGTAGAGTTTTGTTTCGACTCAGTCTGCCATGAAGCTGTTTGAATCTAGGATTATGCCCACATTATTCATATTGCCAAAAACATCAAAACAGGAACAAAGGGAAAGCTAACCTTGAATTTTCAGCGTGTATTTCAGTCCTTGTAAACAAGTTACCATGGAGATAGAACCCATGTGAACTGCCACCTTCATCATAACTGCTGTAGACTTTGGACCAGCAAGAAAATGTGACATGGCATCGGTGCCATTTGTGACACACACACCCTCCCCCCCCCCCCCCCCCATTTCAAATGCTACACTTGCATTTCCTTGTGACACTACCAAGTGAAAGCTTAGAAATTGCTTAAAAGCATCAAATTGCTTAAAAAATACATGAGAGAAGTGAGAAACAAAGCTTTACCTGTTTCACTTTTCCAAATGAAATAATATTCTAGCAGAAAAGAAGATGCAAGGTCACTCTGCCTGTCTGGCTAGCAAGATGAAAGTCTGCAACGACAGCCTGATTGCAGTTTTAAATAGTTTTCACCGGAAAATGATTTCAAAGAAGCTAGAGTTGTGACACAAAGAGAGTTCTTAAAACAAAAAGGAACAAAAATATCCTTGTCATTGATTTTGTTGTTGTTCTTATATTTTGAATTGAGCTGCAATTGTCATGTCAGAAACAAAAATCGGCCATCATACTTACTAGCCTACTTATATTCCATGGACAAAAAAGGATAAATGTAAAAGTATTCATAGTTTTTCTCATTCTTCAGATTTCCAGGGTATCTCTCCTCTTGGTCAAGAAAGTCTTTTGTTTGCGAGCTCAGGAGATTTATTGTTAAAATCATGAGTTGTGATCATCATCATCAATAATCCTCTCTCTACACAGTACTAATTGCTTAAATCGCATTACTCCTTTATACCCCGTAGATAAAAAAGGAAAAACATGTCCAGCCTCGAGAACAATAGCTATGACACAAGAAGGCTGTGGGTGAAACAATATTGCAGGTGTCAAAAAGGGGATGGATTTTAATATTGTAGTCATTAGTGTAAATGGTAATACCATATAAACTGTGATTTAGTCACTAATGTTCATTTTTTAAATTCAGCTTGAAGTCATTGTTTACTTTCACAGCATTCAAGGCTGATATGTCCTGAGATTTGTTTAGCCTGATGGCATATATGCTTGTGGAGGGGTATGTTCTGTTACTCCATACCTGTTTTCTGTTTGCTTTCTTTACTTCTGCAAATGGTATTTTCTAACCTGATGCTGTTATTGCCCAGTTTTCTTCCTTTGACTTTTATTCTTCGGTTCCTGATTTAACTCTTTTAATTCCTTCTTTTTCTCTGTAGTTCCTTTTGCTGTCTTTCTTTAATTTAAAAAAAATAAATGTTTGGTTCTTATCTCCTGCCATAAGTCCTGATCCTAAAGCCACTGCAATCCATGGCAACATTTCTTGATTACAGTAACAGTTGGCCCTTATTTCTTTTATTGATGGCACTTTCAGAAGTCATCAGTTCTGCTTGAACAGTTTAGGCAGTGTAACCAAATTGCCACTATAAGATAAAGCAGTAGGAAAATACTCTGTTACAGACCGCAGACACAGAGCGAAACAAAAGTCTGGGTCAAAGTGGTTTCTTATAGAAGAAGAAGATACTGCATTAAAATCAGATGTCTTCATAAAGACAATTCAGTTAAAAACTGTATGTTTTAATGAAAAATGAAATCAGACATTACGTGAAATGCTGTTAATAATACTGGGTAATGTACGCTGAGAATGTTGCTGCCGAAGGAACTGTCTGGCCGTGTATACTGACAGCTCCCCTGTGTTACAATGCAAGCAGTATTTTTCCTACCCTAATCAAAATGGTTAAAATTATATTCTCCCAAGCTGTATGGAAATACACTAATTTGTAACTTTCCAAAGCTAACACATTTATGCTTCAGAGATACATAATTTAGTAACAAACAGCAGACTGAATTTTGATCAGCTTTAAAAAATGGGTACAATAACCTTCAGACTTCAAATGAGCTGAAAAGGCTCCCTTGATATTTTCTTCAATCTGAAATTTAAGGGGTATCTTTTTTCTTGAAGGTTCCTTTAAAAGGTAATGAACAATTCAAAAAAGCCAGTTTATTAATGCCACTACCCAGATACCTTGTTAATGAAGCTGCCTGTGTCAGCCTGAGCAGTAACTTCCATAATGGTTTCTTGTGTAAGTGATACAGACTGTTCACTTGTCTTACACTGCTGCTCTTAACATAGTGGAGGAGCTGAATACCTCAGACAAGGGTCCTGCAGTGTTCCCTCAACTTCATGATTAAGAAATACTATTTTTAAGTCTTGGAGGAACGTACGATTCAAAATATTAAGTTTTTCCAGTAATGGGTTAGAGGATAAACAAAGTAGGCAACTGCATAAATGTCAGTCTGATGTCTAGATTTGACTAAATATGTTTTAGGTATCAGAAGCATCCAAATTATGAGGTGCTTTTACATGTAAATAATGAATCCCAGGCCTTACTACATCTAACATAAGAATACTGTGTATTGTGTGATGAACAAGACCTATTGTAGAAATGCTCTTCAGACAAAAAATGCTTACCTGAGTAACTCTGACCAAACTTGGTAGCTGCTTGGGCCAAATCTTAATTTCAGAAGCTCTATATGTAATTTCCGCTAGTTGTCAAGGGGGAGATTTGCTAATGAGAATCCATTTTATATCTAATAGTGCTAGGAGTGTTGTGGCTGTTGCACGTCTCCATACAAGAGCACAGAACTTACGTTCTGCTCAGGTCGGGCTATTTAAAGGTTCACGCTCCCTTTCCAACCTCCCCAGATTTTGGTCTGTTTTTTCTCCTGTATAGGTCAGTCATTTATACAAATAATTACTTTGTATGCAAGTTTGTTGTTTGAATCCCTCACAACTTGGGGAGAATGAGGAATTTGATGCGCAAGTGTGTAAGCATTGCCAGGTGTTACGTGAGCTGAGGGATGCAGAGAAATGACAGCCCATCATACCTGTTCAAATTACTGTCTTACTTTGTGGTTGCAGTAGCTGTACAGGCATTTTTTTGTTGAAGAGATAGATATTATAAAGAAGTTAATTTCTAAGTGGTTCCTTTCCAGTTTCTTTCTTTCTGCTTCTTTTCTCTCTACATTTCTCAACATTTGAGAATGTTGTTGACTCATCCCTTAACATTAAGCAGCTACATTGGTGCCAGAATTAGCTCTCAGTCACCCTGACTGTACTTGAGGAGAATTTGGAGGTGTGGTTATTTTTCAGCACACGTGGCTAGCGGGGCAGTTAAATACACACACACCGTTAGGTAGTAGGAATTCAGGTGATGCTTATTTTTCATGAAGTATGCAAATTTATTTCAAGTAAACTATTGGCTCTAGTTGGTGTTCTCACAGATAACACTTGTAAGCTTAGAATTAGAGAACGTGCCTGAACCTGTATAGATGGTCAGGACTTGTCCTTAAGATCACACACAAGACATACCTTTGGTTGTCTGTACAGTCTCCCCCAGTAACTTTTTGGACCTTTTGTAATTCGCTTTTCTATCTTCTTTCTAATGTCCCTTAATGATGACAAGAATGAAAGAAAGGGCAAATATTCTGTAGACTGATTCCTGCAGAAAGAGCCTGAGTTCAAGCAAGAAGCCTGAAGGTGAACACCAATTATCAGTCTAGACCCAGCCAGGCTGCTGAAGTCAGATGACAACTTCCTAACTACCCAGAGCCATTGAGGTAAATATCTGTGGCTGTTGCCATCTGACAGGCCAACTACTGATAATGAAAACAGAAACCATGGCTGGTTTGGAAAGCAGTTTTGCAGTAGCAAAATGGTGTTTTCTGAACGCTTTCTGTGAGATACATTTTTGAGAATGCATTTCGAAGGAATTGTTGTTTTCTAACAACAAAACTGACAATTCTTAGACTATTAGAGTCATTGAATTTAGCATGCTGGACAGATCGCCGCTTTCTTTTAGGTATTGTAGTCAGAGGTATTTGATTTATAATCTTATGATAGAAAGGGGCAGGGACCTTTAAGTCATTCTTAGGACAGTCTGATGCTCTTCCCTTAATTCTCTGAAAATTTCCTTTATTGCCTGTGAGTTTTTATGCAGTTGATATTACAAATTTTATTGGGATCTTACTAATAGCTAAAAATGGTGGAGTTATTTCATATTTTATTTCATAAGATTCAAGTTCTCATGATGCATTATTGTCTTATTACTTTTTTTTGCTTATAGAAGTTAGAAGTCCAGATTATACAGCACATCTAGGTTCAGTGTTTCGAATCTGGGTAAGTACTTAGAGGCAGTGCAATTTTTCATTCTTTCTAGTCATGTTGCAAGAATGAGCCTATGTTTCTTAGTAATTCAGATGTTAATACATTAAGTAACAACTAGAATTCAGCAAAAATAATTTACTTCTGTGCTTCCACTGACTGAGATTGGCGGTCACCGGATCCATGTTCATGCTGCAAATGCAGGGTAATCATGGGATGGATTTCTTGACACCTGTTTTTCCTATGAACAGTTGCAGACAGGGCACAATTGATGTTTTTCTAGTGCATGACCCTGTGTTTTGTGAAGAAAAAGGAGTGTCAGTGGAGCAAGATACCCACTTAAAAAAGAACCTTATCCCTATTTATAATAAAATTGAACCTCTCTTGCGTTTTTTCTTCCTCGAGTTTAAATTAGGGTGGAAGTTTACATGTTGCTGAGGGTTCATGTTGCGTCAGAAGTTTCTGAATCAACAGAGCTTTAATTCAAATAACATCTCTTACGTGCGTGCTCCGGGAGACAGTGCCATGCTGACACTCTTGTGCTGCTGTGTTTTAGTGACCTCCAATGAAAGAGGTTTTCATGCACATCCCTGACTCTTCATCTGCCCAGGATACTGGGGAGTCTCTGCAAGCCTGGCCTCCCTGCCTGCCCAGGAAGGCTACCAAAGGAGGCTTCCAAAGGAGCCTACCGAAGGAGGACAGAAGCCTGGCAGGTCCCAGTTACGCCTATCACCCAGTTCTTCTGAACCCTGGAAACCCAGCACCCTAACAGATGGGCTGCCTGTACTTTTAATTATATTAATTTCTAGCTCAGATTTGTAGAAATATAAATTTAGAGTTTACTGCGTGGAAGATTCCCTCTTCTACACATTTCTGACTCTTTAAAAAAGAGTATTATGTAATTTCTAGACAGTATAAGGAGAAAAAAAACCTATCTGTTTTAAATCTGATAATGGAAATTTCAAATGCTTCCAGCCCCATCTTTTATCGAGGGGTGGATTGTAAAATCAGAATATTACAGGTCTTTCTTTACGATAAGTGAATATTCATATGTTACTTTTGCAAAGCCTTTATAAATAATTTAATAAACCAGATCGATTATTATTTTTTTTTAACAGGTTGGTACGGTACCTGCATAGAGCAAGAGGGCTAATACAACTCAGATGCTGAATCTGGAATATTTTCTGTCTCCTAGCAGTAAATACTAAAGTACGGTGCATTTTATGGTCAGATATGTTCACACATATCTGACCATAAATCAGTGCCTCAAGCTTCCCTCAAGGAAAGTTGAAAGAGTGCATCTCACAGGAGAGGAAAATGCATTTAAAATTACTGCAGCTATAAAACAAACTGACATAACCCAAAGCAACAAATATGGGAAAGAAGATCTTCTGGGGCCACATCAGTGCTCTGAGAAGATTTCCACTTTTTGGTTTAATTTCCTATCAGTGATCCAGTGTGGTTTACAAATGGCATAACGTCTATTCATTATGTCCTCTAATATTCAAACAGCTGCATCTCTTCCTTGGAGTCATTCTCTTACAGAAGCAGCTTAACACAGAGCTCAGAGGAAATGATCTCTTCCCTTGAAGATTTTCTCTTTTCTAGTCAGAAGTGTGTCCAATCCAGTTTGTTGAATATGCACTCTCATTAGCAGGTGTTTCACGAGTTTTGGGGGCAAGAGGGAAGAAGGTGGAAAAGCTAGAAAAGTTTTACTGTAAACTAAAATGGGCTTGTAAGTCCTTATTTCAGGTATAAGAACAAGTTTCTTCTAGAAATCTCTCCCAGCAACACTTTCTTATTGAGGCTTCATCCATAAAGGTTTGCACTGCTCAGATTACATTATGATACAGCTTATTTCATTATAACTGCATCTAATTGATGGTACTCACTTAAGATTTTATCACTTGTACTGATTCTCAGTGGCATTTGGAGAGAAGACTGGGCAATTTGGATGGAATTCAATTTTCAGTACATGTTTTAGACCCATTTATCATTTATGGCTGTTAGCGAGATGGTGGTGTATGTAACTAAAGAAGGCTAAATAGTGAACGAAGGGGGAATGGTCTGAATTTATGCTGAAATAAAAAAACTTAAGGTTCTGAAGTCACTTGATGCTAAGTCATGGCCATGCTTAATAGTTTAATGTGATTTTTTTTAATCATCACTCAATTTTTGAACCCTGGCAATTAACTTACTGTCTTGAAGATACTGCTTCCAATGAAGACAAGTACACAGCTAACATACTAACAGGAGCTAAAGACAAGAAACAGTTTTGTAAAGAAGTTGTCCTTGAAGCCAAGGATTTAGTAGTATTCACAAAGAGTCAAATGTATGTGGACAGTGAGAATTTACAAACAATACCTCAAATAATTAGAAACTGGTTGCATTACAGTGCTGGCAATGGTACATTATGAAAAACCTGTATAGTATATCTTGCCTTGATATCGTGTCTTAAAACCCATCTCTGAAGCACAGGTATTAGACCTTCATGAGCCATTTTCACCAATGTATACCTATTTATACAAAAAAGGAAGATATCACTGAGCAAAGTAGCAGAATTAGAGCATGTAGCTGAGTTTCAGGCACTTTATTGTCCTTGGTTTTCAGTTGGGT
Source organism: Pedionomus torquatus (assembly GCA_013398155.1). NCBI lineage: Eukaryota > Metazoa > Chordata > Aves > Charadriiformes > Pedionomidae > Pedionomus > Pedionomus torquatus. Next base: position 700,573 of record VZRU01011082.1, read on the forward strand.
TTTTTGTGGTTTGTTTTTTATTTTTTTTTGAGTGAGATTTCTGTCTATTCTGACTATTTCTAAGTGACAGCTGGCTCATCTTGCACCTGAAATACGAAGAATTTCTACTTTGTTTTCTAAATTGAAGAGCTCTCTCCTAGCAGGCATCATTTGTCTGTGTGGGTTTAACTTAAGAAAGTACCTCTCACTTTTTTTTCATAATTTGAATATATTGGATGGTCAATTTGTAGAACATCAATTAATTACAGTATCATTTATATTTCCTCCCCATTTTAAATATGGTTTATTTGAAGAAGAGTCCAGTAGTGAAAAAGAACAAATTTGGGTCTGTGGTCATGTGTAATGACCACTAACACAAACGTATCTATCAATTAGATACTCATCTTCTGCTATATAATAAAATATGTATGAATGTCTTTAATGCAATGAAAACATGGGTAGGAAACAAGCCTTGACTTTCCAACTTTCATCCTTCACCCTTTGCGAGCCTTCATGAGCTCAAAGGGATTGTGAGTGCTAAGTCATATTATGTGCCCTGGAGAAGGCATGGAAAAAAATCCCCAAACACCCAAACCTGAAGCTTTACTCTTACATTATTCCTCTCTCTGCACCTTCCCACTCTGGGCCACTGTGATCTGCCTCCTGCAAAAGTTCAGCACAGCCGCCAGCCCCGAGTTTCTGGCATGTAGACAACTTCAGAGCTGCTGAGAGAGTCTGTCTGTCATCAGTATCTCCTGCAAATATCAATGGGTTGACTCAGACTAGACTTGGGGGAGGCATTGGCGTTTTAATTTCTGTGACAGGCTCATTTATATAAGATGAAGTACATCTTCATTTGTTAAAATTCTGCTCAAAATGGAGAGGCACTCACTGATTTCTCTGTTCTGCCATTACTGTTGTTTCTAACTTCTTCTCATCCTAATTGTTATTTTAAAAAATTGATCATGACTTCTGACAGTACTGAGTCTTCATGAGATACCTTGTTGCTACGCTCAGCAGCAGGTTAAGAGTGTAATGGCTTTGGATTGTGATTGAGTTGTTCAGGAATGAATGGATATAAAATACATGGTGAAATAGCAAGCACTGCCTGCTGCTGTAAAAGCTGGCCTTAGTGTGTTTCTTTTTTTCGAAATTTAATGGATCACTTCAGCACTTAGAAAAGTGAGTGAATGGCCCTGACCTGCATCAGGCAAAGCATATGCACATGATTCACAGACTTGCTCAACTGAAAATCTGCAGAAACCTGTACAGTCCTCTGAGAATTGCATTATGCTTTCAGGTCATCAAATAAATACTGGAACACCATATGCATTTCTGTGTAGGGTTCTACAGATCTTTAGAAATAGAAAGCAGTACTGGTTTGTTTACTTTTTAAACTTAATCTGAAATTGGTTTTCCAAACCAAATTGTTCTATAGAGCACATATATTCCTGCTACTTAAGCTTGACCCCATGAAATTTAGCAGTCCTTTAGAATACCCACTTTCCAAAAAAAGGTGTTTTCGAGGTTGAGTTTACTCTCAGGACCATTGACTGCCTTTGAAACTAGAACTCCCTAAAGGCAGGGAAAAATATTTTGTTACTTCCAGTGTAGCTTTACTCAGTCAGTGTGGTTGGCTCAAAGGAGGGAAGTGCCACACTAAGAAAGTCCTTGGCAAAAGGAATGAAACTTGTTGAATGAGATAGTAAGGGATGAAAAGGAATTGTTCTGAGCAGGTGGCAAAGGATCATAAAATTGATTGAAAATTGTAGAGACAGTAGGTTGGGAGTTAAGAGGAAAAGAAGGGTCTGCTTGAGAAATAGACCTGGAGGAAATGAGTTTTCAGTGCACCTCAGGTGTGGCAAAGTTTTAAAGATTTAGCCTAAATGATTGTGCTCCCTAAGCCTAGGGACATACCTTAGCGGCTTTGTGTTCAAGGTTTCACAACTTGAAATCACTGTGCATTGAAATCACTGACCATAAGCTTTTGTGTTCTGTCAGGGTTACAGCCATACCAGTGATCTGTGAGGCAGAAAAGAAATAATTTTCAAAGTTGGTTCAAAGCCTAAGAAAAGTTAACATCTTCAGGTCAAGATACTTACAGGTTACCTATAGTTAGTCTGGGCTGGATCAATGTAGGAGAGGACTGAAAAATATTTATCTGTTTCATTAAAGGATTATAGGAATTTTTGGGGCCAGGAATTCTCAGTTACTGAAATGTGTGAGTTCTCATAAAGACATATTTGTTTCTCTTTCATTAAGAAAGTTCTTTCTGAACCAAAATAGAATGTATGATAGAATGTCATCATTTCTTAGTACAGCTCCATTACTGGGATCTTCCAATACGGATATGCGTGTTTATGTGACTCTTTTTCTTCCTGGTGGTGTTTTTAAAAGAAGTAACTTCATTAATCGTTCACAGTATGAAAAATTAGTCTTTTTCTTAGATCTGTTGCCCAATGAGAAGTTCACTTGTCTTCCTCTTATTACAAGGAGCTAAATACAGCAAAGAGTATATTTACAATATGAGCATATCTAGAAGCAATATTACTTTATCTGCAGTTGTAACTGTGAAGAAATAATTCCTAATAATAATAAAGCTATAAACCTACCAAGTCAAGAGTTTCCTGTGTAATAATCACTATTGCTATGGCTCTATCTGGACCCTGTGCATCTGTGTCTCTACTAAGTATCTCTAGAGACAGTTTGTAATTTTAACCTGTCATTGGAATATTGGCATGATAACAGAGAATAAAATGCATGCTGCTTCTTTCACTTCAGGGTCAATCCCAGTGTTTTATTTTGCCAAATAATACTGAAAAACAGAATACTGTATAGGTATTTTAGACAATGTTTTTATAGGCACTTACTGATGCTATTGAATTCTTCATCTCTCTGTTTCATTTTACTTGTGCATGTTTGTATAAATACCTATTAATAGATATTTAGGGACAGGTGTGTAAATGCTGCTTTTACTAATGTAACATCTACAATTTGTGAGCCAAGTTCCTTTCTGTAATAAAGAGGATTCACAAAGTTAATAAAGATCCTTGCAAATAAAATGGACGTCATGAATGAAAAAAAACCCAACAAAACAAAACACACACACACACACACACCAAAAAAAAACCCAACAAACAAACAAACAACAAAAAAAAGCGGCCCAAACCCCTGGGTATATAGGATTGGTATGTCATCTGCTAAACAGTGGTTCGAGCATGTGTGTGGATCATTATGCCTAGGACACCCTTCTACATCAGACATCGGAACACTGTGGAAAACAGTTTCCCACTGCCTCACCATAAATAGGAATGTACTGATCTGCTTGGATCTACTCAATGACGTGATCAATTTACAAGCTCAAATAATTTGAAGTATTTTCATTATCCTTTTGAAGTTTATGTTGATTTAAAACTGCAAATCTAATTTAATATGATGCCATCAAAAATTACACAGAACAGAAAGTTTCCTAGAATAAGGCTACTGTACATTGTGTGAAATAGAGTGTCAGGTTGGTAATGACATGAATTCTCATGAAATTTTCCTCTGAAGATAATTATGGTTAGATACTCCATCAGAATCTAGTAGTTTGAAATACTGTATTGCCTCTGTGTGTTTTTCCTTGCAAAGAGGTGTTAATAGCGAGTCAGAACAAATACAGAAATAAGTTCAGTGGGATGAATTTTCCAACAGGCTTATAGAAATGAACACAAGCCTGTTTTAGTCACTGTCTCTTTGGATTAATACTGCAGTATGGTGCAATTTGGTTGAAGTACATAATCTGGACATAATCTTGAAATATATAATCTTGGATTTACAGAAGAAACTATGAATTACAGGATTCTACCACCAGAGATTTTGGTGATATTTTAAATGACAAGATGTTTGTTTAGTTACCAGAACACTAGTGAAGTGCTGTAAATTAATGACTGTTCTCTTTCCTTAATTGTTCCTAAATATGATTTTTCAGTCTGTTCTTGTTAAAAATTATTTGATGAGGATTTTTTTTTTGCTGTTGAAGAGTCGTGACAGCATTAAGTTCTGCTAACACATCAGCGGAGGAGGCTAAGAGTCTAAGAATCCAAACTGTTCTTCTCTGGCAGATTTAAGTGTCTCTCCTAGTGTTGTACAGTGGCACATGGGAGTGATAAATGTTTGAAAAGCTTCCAGAAAAACTGGATTTAGGGCATCCAAACAAGCTTCTGGCAGAATTAGGTTTGGATCCAAGGTTATCAATTCTTGTCCTGAATTTCAGTGTAGTTGTGGAAGTGAATATGTAGAAGACTTGTATAGAGTTGTTTGATTTGCTTAGGTGGACCTCCTTCAACAAAGATGATAAGATGGACCTAGCGATACTGCTTTCACTCTACACTTGTGCAGCATAGTGCAAACTGTTGTGGTTAACTCTGAGTAAGTTGCAAGGACTACTAAAAGCTTTTAAAGCTTTTTAAACTTAGCTTCAGCCCAGGGCCACTCAGGAGTGTGAGCTATATGAGCACCAAGGCTTTGGTATTTCAGGAGAGGTGTCTTACATGAAGGACACAGGTGAGATGGGGATTGATGGGGAAGGAAGTAAGAACATGTCAGAGCACCAGCACTGTGGCCCTGAGGAAAGAACGAGGAAAGGAGTCAGGGGACTTAAATTTCTGAGGGAAGGTGAGCAACAAATACGTCTCCTAAGTGGATATTCCCTGTCTGATTGCAGATTTTGAATGTTCATTTGAAAGAAGCTGGCTTGTGTCAAGGTATTATTGTTCTTCGAGAATTTTATCTGTCCTTACAACCCGAATTTTTGGCTGTTTAAGATGAAACAGGGCAGCAAAATCTACAAGGACAAAGTGAGTGATCTTTGCCAGACCTGCCAATTCTGGGCTCCGCTGTGGATTCCCCCAGGCACTCTTAACAGCAGTTTTCTTCTAACATCCCCAGCGCACTGACAAAGTAACCAATTAATCAGTTTGTCCACTAATCTGTTGTATCATTGATTCCTTCTAAACCGCTGTCACCACAGCTCTGCGTGGATTGCCCATAAGCACTTCTCTTTCACTTGTCATCAGCTGAAACTGAGGGTCAACGACACAAGGAAACAAAACCCCTGTAGCAAAAAATTCAAGTCAAAAGTATTTAAAAATTTCTGATGGTTTAGTTTTGTGACAAGTTATTTCTTGAAATAAGATGTAATCTGTGCATGTTGCTAACTTTATGTTGGATTAAATATTGTCTTCTGTAGGATTTTAAATGATTTCCACAGTGTACTCAAGCCTTCAGAAAGATGCCGAAAGTCTTTCTCTTAATTGTTTCTTATTTATTGTTGACTCATCCACGCTTTTTGGTCCCTTATGAATAACAAGGTTTCTAGTGTTGCTTTCAAAGGATTGAGTTGTCTAAAAAGCACTAAAAAATACATTCTTTGTTTAAATTTAAGCTTATGATCTACTTTAATCTCTGAAGAAAAATTTCCTTTTATGGTACTAGTTTCAGGTTGGCATTTTATGCTTCTTGTTCATACCTAATTTATTAGATTACTTTGTGCAGACTTTTTTTTTGGTCTAAATCAGTACCTGTAATTATAGTTGTCTGTAACTAATAATCATCAATTTATTGTGTAAATCTTTTCCTGTTGTTTAAATAACTTAAAACGTGTATGGTGAAGTTTTCTAGGCTTTCCTAGTATTTGAAAATGAATCGTGTATGGATTCATGCATAGACAGATGTACAAAAAAAGTTGCTGGTTTTGATGGCAGATTGGTTAATTTAAACGAGTTCTTTAAACACTGCTTTGTCAGGAGCTGTTGATGGTGTACTGAGGTGCAGTAGTGTTCCCACCTTTCTATGCTACCAAGTTAGGAAACTCAAAATTGCTTTTGGCAGCATATAATCTAAAAAAAAAAAAAAATTAAAATGTTTGTCTGTTTTTAATAATAACATTTTACCAATTTTAGCGGAAAATTACTTTAATTTCATTGCCATTAACAAGAATTTGGCAATTCTAATTGTAACAAACTTGTATAAGATAATACAAAACATGGGCAAAATTAGGATCCAGTTACGGAGTATATTCTCCTGGGCAAGGAGTTGTTCAAAGCATGTAACAAAAATCCAACTATTTTTATTGAAGGATAAGAAAGATGTTCCAATGATCACAAAAAGTGTATGTGTGTTTCAGTGCAGCATTTTAGAAATCACTCTGCTTTTCTGGGTGCCTTACATTGGAAGAAGAGTGATCTGAAGGAAAATACAGATACTAGGAGAGGAAAGATGAAAGTTAGTGAAAGATTAGTTATTGCAAAATTTAAAAAGAAGTGATTCATAACAAGTACACAAATGGAAGTAACTAACTTGGTAAAATTAGAGATTATGAAGTGAGAGAGAATTTACAGGGAGCAAAATATATCTGGGGAATTGTGTTCTGTGGTGGAGCTGAAGTTTGTAAATTTTTAAAAATGACACAATTGAAAACAATATTGTCTGTTCTACAGAAGTTGAAATCTATTGTTCCTTAAGTTTTAATTTTTATAAGTAATTAATAATTAATGTTTTTCAGTGTTCTCAAACAATTAGAATACATTGAAAACATTACGGCTTCCTTGTAAATTCTATATAAATTTTCTTTTCCGAGAGATTAAGGTATTAACTTAGTAGGTGTTATCTTTTCTTACTGTCGGCTTTCAAATTCAACAAAGTAAAATGAACAAGCATAGAAAATGGACAAGGTAAGTTATTAACAACAACAAAAGCATCTCTTAATTCCTTGAATAATTGTTCTTGGATACCTGTATTCAACATTTGCTTAGTTCTGGCTCTAGAATCCATCTACTTAAATAGTGGGTGTGAGGGTATGTATTAGTGCAAGATTTATGAGAAGGATGAGTTTGATTTTTGTAATACTTGACTGAATAGAATAAGTACACAGCGTGTACTTATTCTAAAGCGTGTAAAGTAAAGCGTGTTGTGTATTTATAATTCAGCAATATGTTTATGGAAAAAGGACAATATTTTTCCTTCTTTGAATGAAAGTTAAGGTGTATTGTTATTTAGAATACAGAACCCTCTAGCTCTTGCATGCTGTGTTAGAATTTTAACTGTAAATACAAGATAGTATCGTATTTATGAATTCCAGTCTCAGAAGCTAATTTAATTGGTGTATTCCAACTACTATTGCTTATTTCACACTTCAATAGGTAAAGATGCATTAATAATCAAAGTTTCAAGCTGTAATTAACGTTAGCTTTAGGCTCCTGACAATGAAATGATTACATTTTTATGTATGTCTTGATACACAAAGTTAATCTAAGCTGTGAATGAATAACGAAAGGAGCGCGCATTTACCCTCTAATGCAAATCACTACATGTAATTATGTGTTCTCTGCAACTGTTGAGGAGGAAAGAAGTAAGATACTGGTGGCTGTAAAATCTGTATGGATGTCCCTCATTCATCTACTTCAGCCCTGTAGGTGATTACAGTGAGCTGTGGATGGTGTGTTTCATCTCATTTGTTTCCACGGTTACTTCATAGGCTGTTCAGTCACAGGACAGTGCTGTTTCCTTCATTTACATGAGTTTGGGTAAAAGGTAACGGGGCGGCTTTCTAAAGAAGAAAGGTGTGATTTTTCCAACCTGCTGTGTGAGTTTGCCACACAAAGCCCTACCACTACCCCTCCAGTGAAAGAGTCTTTCAGAATCCATTTTACTGCCTTTCCCTTGAAGTACAAAGTAGTCTTCCAATTACTTTTATGATTCTACAATAGTTAGTCATCCCGCTCTCTTTTCATACAGGCGGGGGACCGTGCAGCTATAAATCATCAGCAAGCAGGATCTAAAAACATGACAGTGAGGTAAAGAATCTGTTTCTAAATCATTGGATCAGCAATTGGGTTTCTTCACCATGGCCAAGTGTTGATTAAACCAAGCTAAACATTAGTAACAGGTTTCATTGCCTGTTATGGTCATTACAAGAAACAGGCTAAAAGCAAAATACTGTTCTAATGCACTTTGCTAGACTAAGTATTTGTAATAAAATTTCAGGGGTGATGTTTGCAAGCAGGGCAGAATTTCTCAACCATAAACCTCAAGGAGATGAAGCTGAAGGAGCAAAGGTGCTGGGAGCCCCCAGTGCCTCCCCAGGCCTGAGGCTGGTGGTGGGCTCTGGCTCCGCTCCCCCCTCTCCTCAGATTGCTGAGGGCACTCTCCTCATTTCCCATTGGAAAACTAAAAGTGTGCAAAATAGCTAAGTATGTTTTTCAATGAGAAATACATCTATGGCAACCTTTTAAGCAAATAAACCTGAAAAACATTCAGATTAATTGTTACTTGTGAAACAGCTATTGATATACTTTTTTTCATAAAAACCAGAAACAGATTTGGCTCTTTGAGTCGGAAGTAAGTAAAAAGGAGTCGGAGGAGCTCCATATTCTGTTGAAAGGGCAGATACATATAGGAGGGCAGTTAATATTTATTCTTTCATGCACAGTCTTTGTTCTTCTCAGTTCCTGCCTGTTTTCATCTATATTCCCACTGATACCTTTTGTTCTCCCTTTAACTCCTCACCCATTCTTTGTACTCCCACAGACTGTCTCCCTTAACATATTTTCTGTAGGGAGCAGTGGACACAAATGCTTTCATTTAGAAATTCCATCTGGGACCTTCTCAGTTCAGGACAGGAACAAAAGGGAAAAGTAAAGCAGAGGTCAGGGAGGATAATAAGCCGGGAAATCAGCACCTCCTGTGCTTCTAAATTCTTTTCACGAATCAAGTGGTGCCTGCCTGAGACACTAAAATACAGCTCACGGAAGGTGGAGCAGATTTTTAAAGCATGCTAATATTTTGGATTTGGCTCCTTCTAGTGAAACAGCACTGGATAGATTAGTTTGAGTTAGATAAATACTTTTCTCCAGGTTCCTCAAAACCAGTAATTGCTAAGTGCATTGCAGAAGTCTTTTAAGAATGGTTTCTGAACTTCACAGTAATGCTGAAAAGTTTAGTGAAGAGTGTGTGGTCTCAGTGTGATGGATGGAGCGGTGTCTGCAGAAGGAAGGTTCCAGCAGAGGAAGGCTATCCTCTCTGCTAGCTGGTGCCCGGGCCTGGCTCCTAGGGAGCTGCACTCCACCGTGGGCTTTGCCCTCTACTCCCGGGGGTGCATTTCTCGGGTTCCTGTTCTTAGTATTCTTAAATCCACATTAGATAGAGCTTTGGTACATAAAAGGAGCTAGTGCCAAATGCAGAGTTGGCCATATATCTTTGCTGAGCTGGACAAATGCCAGGAGCTTCCTAAAGTAGTGAAATCATCTCTTACATGTATTGTATCAGAGAGAACCATTGGGGTGTGAATAGATGTGGGAACAAGTCCCTGAGGTGACGATATTCTTCCAAGGGTGCTCTGCATCATTTCTGAGTGTGCAGATGAGTGTTAAGTTTGTCAGTGAAATCCTTAGTATCTTGTGTCTTGTTTGCAGCATCCAGGCCTCCTGATAAAGTCCACAGGCTCCACGTCGACACAGTCCTCTTGCAGACGTATGCTGCAGCCCTGGCATGACAGCTGCACCTGAATTTCTTCAGGAAATTCAAGACTAGGCCCTCCTGAACTCTTGCAAGAACTGATCAATACCTTGACATTTGTTTAACTGGTGGGAATCTAGATAGATGGCATTTGGTAACACGCATCACTTTATCTCTCATTATTTACTTTTTCAGCAAAAACTTCATTTCCCCATGTTTTGCAGGTTTTCAATTACATCTAATTCAAAACTATGGTACTTTAAATAGGATAAATTAACTGAAGTTAGTTTATAAGGGAACTCTTTTTGTTCCTTACATTGGCAGAGCTAGTGGAGTACTGATTCTTTGATGGGCTGTGCTGATGCGCAAATCCGTTCTTCCATTGCAGCCCAAGCACAGTACCAGTTAGACTGGGGAAATGCCCCTGTAGCACTAAAATGGATGCCACTGGAAATATATTACGTCAATATATAATTTTGCTTCCTCCTTTCTTATGTGCTTTGAAGGATAAGAAAAAAAATGAATACAAACATCATTATATTATACCATACAGATTCTCAATGGGTCACATTCACACCCAGGAAAGAGACTCTGTGCAAACATGAATCTGGGATCAACGCATCAGTCGCATTTTATTTCTTACTCTAAAAGGGTTTTCTTCTCCTCACAAACCTTATGGAGTGAAGGCTTTTACTTCTTTTAGTGAAAGGTGAAGAGCAGGAAATAATGTATATGTAAAAGGAAAAAAGAGGATCGGGTTTGCTGTTTCTGATATACCAGGGTAGCATTTGGTCTTTCTGCTACAATAGGTATTGAGGAACACTCTTCATATCTCATTATATTTTAAGGTACGATGTTTAAGAGAATTCCAAGTGACGTTTTTCTTTCAATAGCTTTGATATTTACCACTTCAGAATTAAGGAGATTTCTTTATCAGTGAGAATTTGGGGAAGCATACGAACCATTTTCACTGTGAGACTACTCACATCTGCCTGGGTTTGGGAGAATTCTTCTGCCTTTGGGGGATCAATCATATGGGAAAGTCCTCTCATTTTCCCTAGACTATTGTCATTTGCAGGTTGCTGAGTTCTGCCCACTTTGTTAAAAAATGACCTAGTTTGTGACACAACCAGGGTGATATTTTATTTAAAAAAGAAAAGGAGAGAGCCTGAGGTGGACTAAAAATAAATATTTCTAATCATATATTTTGACATTCTATACGTACGTAGATGTTCAGGAGAAATAATGGTGGTTATTATTGTCATTCTGATTTTACTTATTTGCATTTGCATAAACAAGAAAGGGTTTTTAAAAATCGAATCTGCTTCTGTTAGTGTGACCTGAGCCACTTTTGACCAAAAATAGATATGTAAAATTAATGTGTCTCTCCTTCATCTGCTGATCTGGTCACGGACTTTCATAATGTAAGGCCCATTTGTAGAACTGGAGGAACTGTTTTCGATGGAAATTAAATTGATACTGAAAAGATGCACCACAAAATCATTTTTGCATTATAGTAATACTGAATGGGAAAGAAGACATTTACATCTCAAAAGGATGTTGTTTTTTTCAGATGTACTGGTATTCGAAAGGAAAGGGAGAAGACTTTTTAAAACTAAGCCAAATATGATTCCCCCCCACCCCCACCCNAAAAGAAATGGAGTGATAATTGCCTGGTTAGTTATTCACTGCAGATGTAAAATATTTTACATCCTGACATTTTTATGTCTCCAGATTTCAGTCCAGATCTGACAAGTGACAGATATTCCATGCCGCATTTGTACGTTGAGCTCTTTTTTTCTAAGCATGTCATTGTCTTAAAATACAAATATGGAAATCAATATACAGATGCTTTTAACAAAGAGAGCATTGTAAAGTATCTGCTGAATTAGCTTCAGTGGAATCATCTGTCACTTTACTGACAGCCCAGCTTTTAACAATAATGGTATAATCTAAAGTGTTCGGTCTGAAGTTGTGTTAGATTTATAATGTTTTAATTGTGATCTACTTTGTTACATTTTGAGTGAGTCAGACCAGATGGTATGAGAAATCTATTAATTAAATTAGGGGGATATTATAAAGATATATGAGCCCTTTCCATCTTCAGAAAGGTTGAACATTTCATTTTATTCTTGCATTTATGTTTAATCATTCCAAATGTCATGAATAATTGCATTTATTAACAGCAGTAAAGAAAAACACACTCCTCTTTTGAACTACAGATTTTATGGGAAGTGCTGGTTTTTTTTGCTTTTTTAAAAAAATTATTATTTATTTTGATTTTTATACTTTTCACTTTCTTTTTTAATGAAGATACTTGCAAAATGGACTTCAAATAACAGATTAAGTTATTCTGTTTAGTTCTGTGAAAGGCTGATAATAGATTCCTAGTCAAATAATTAAAGCTTGTATCAGTGCATATTTTGGTAGTGGGAGTCTTCTATTTTAAATTTAATATGTGATGGAAGCTCATTATAGCAAACTGTTGGTTCTGTGGCTGTAAAATCATCACAGCTGTTGGTATTAATTAGCAGTATCTATCTGTCCTTTACACTGAGCGGAGATTGTAGCACAGACATATTGCAGAGTATTACATAGCTAAATTCTTTCAGGATTTTCCTAATGTTGGCTTTAAAATCCTAGTAGGAGCTCTGTGTGTGTATAAAGACTGTGCTAATAACCACGGTTTGTATCCATGGAAAACTTGGGTTTTGCTATTTTTAGATCCTTCTGAAAGAATGGATCTCTATGAAGTAGGCTTCTACGGTGTCTGTGTATCTGGAAAATGCTTGCTGTTTTTCCAGTATGGTGATCCCAGCACATTTTGTAGATGGTTCTTTCCAAGCTGTATCATTATGGTGAGATTTTGTACTGCTCCTCTGAGGCAGTAGTAGGAAGCAAAAGAGTAAGGGAAAGAAGTTCTATAGTGAGTATGAGAGAGAAGTATACTGTTAAAGTTTTCCATCTTACTTAAATAGCTTCTCTTTTACACTGTTACAAGAAAGGGATTTTTTTTTTTTTTTCTGTGTCCTTTCTGCATTGTTGGGGACTTTCTGGATTGGCAGGAACATCTCTGGGCCTGTGTTGCTGTTTATGCACGCTGGCATGTAGATACATTTATAAATTGTGTCATTTTCAACCAAGTTGTAGCCTGCAAGGTCAAGAACCTAAAAATGGAAGTAGGAAAGAGCAAATGGAATATTTAGTGCGGTGTTTGTTTGCATTTGGCATGTGTTTATTAGACTAGCTAAATTAGTCTGTGTTTGGTGGATATATGTTTTGTTTTTTCTTTTTCTAAGTGTCTTATGGCTATTTTGAGATTCGTAACTGCTGTTATAGCATCATGTCAATGTTTCTGTTCCTACTGGCTAAAAAGTAATCCTCTGGATTTGACATTTGCCTGTATTAAGTACCCAACCCCCCAGATGCTACAATACTTGTATCATAGAGTACGTGTCTATTGATTCACCAAATCCAAAGCAACACATGTATACAGTCCAGAATAATACATTTCTGAGATGATAAATTTTATATATATCATAAATCTGTCCTCTTGGAAAAAAAAATAAAGAAAAGATACAGAAAATGGCACAGAAGATACTTATTTTCATTATGGCTTTCAGACTATAATCATCACAGCCTGTTCTAAAGCCACAGTATGGATGATGAGCAGTTGAAATCCAATTTGAATTCATAATACCATATTTAATTTACACTACCACCTGTCAATAGGAAATAGACTGAGACATAGCTCCTGAGGTATCCACAGGGAATGTGCATTTATAATTAACCTTCCTTTTTTTTTTTTTTTTTTTTTTTTCTTTTTAAAGTAAATCTTGGTCATTAAAATGGACTGTTTGTGTTATCTCCCATTTTTGTAACAGTCCCTCAGTGAAAAGTAGTTGAATTTTTAGCTCCTATTTGCTATGAAATGCAACAGATGTTTCATGTAATCTTTTTCTGTTGTTTGGTCTCCACCCCTTTTTCCCTCTCGTCTGTTGCTCAGGTTAACAGCTCACCCACAGTAAAAGTGGATTAGCCTCACCAAATTCTTGAAAGGTCCAACTAGCATCGCATACTTTTAGGTCAGAATATCTAGTATAAAATGTACACTAGTGCAGCTCTGTTTTTTTGAGACCGATGTCACAAACAGGTGAAATGATGATAAAAGTGGGCACTGGCACAGATTTAACCTAGTCATTATTCTCATTAGACTGTAATTTTGGGTTCCTCCGTAGATGACAGCACAAGATGATAGCTGACATCTACTTTGAATTCATATTATTATGCTTAACGTGTTCAACTAACATTTTCCATCAGCTGAAAGTGCAAATGGATTTCTTCTAAGATGTTCATATAAACACTGTTCGTATCTATCTTTCCACAAATACTGTGGATAATACAGATGGCTGGTACTTAACATCCAGGAGATAAAATAAAAGTTCCTCTGAATACAAACATCTGAGATTGAGAGGAAAAAGAACGCACAAAATCAAACTGTTCAATGATTTTTTCCTCATTCAGCTTTATACTTCTTAATTCCAGAAGCAATAAAGTTTGTTTATTTCAGTGTTGGCACATCTACGAGGTTTACACTAGTTTGACAAAGCTCCTGAGTCTTTCAAAATCTGTCTTGAAAAGACATATTCCACTGATGTTTTGTCACTTAATAACATATGGTGAGGAAATAATGCAACTTCATCAATAATTTCTTATGGCTTCTGTGATGTTTTCCCCTTAACATGAGACTCAAAAAATAATGCTAAATAAAAAGACTCTCTAGGGAAAATTACTTCCCCTTTTCCCTATAAAGCTTGGAAAAGAAATGAAGCCCAAATGATATGCAAACTATCTTGGCACTGGTCTCAGTTTGCAGGCTCCCTCTCAGTTTGCACTCTGAAGGAAAATGCATTTTGCTGATTTTTGTGTTTTCATTTGAACTGCAAGGTGACTCTTGAGCATGATTTAGATACACCAGGGTTTTTTTGTTTGTTTGTTTTTTCTTTTATCTTTTTTCCCCCAAATTCATAAATCCTTCCCATTAAGACTCGCTGACGTACCCACTCTCGCAGCTCACTAGATGTTCTTGACCTGAGCTTTAGTATTGCACCTAAAGATCCCTGCAGTCCTTGTGATGTTGGATGATGATTACGACTGGTGAACATGGATGGTGGCTTTGTGGTGGTTTTTTTGTTCAATGGTGTTCAATTTTTTGCCTGTGAATGTCATTAGTGGCTAACAAAGTTGCTTTGGTGATGGACCATTCTTTGATGTCTTGTGATTGTGAGTGAGTTTTCTCAGTACCTTGTAATTATTCTTTATGTGTAAAATGGTGATCATACATAAATAGTATATAATTTTGAGAGCATGCTTATGTTGGGCATCTGTATTATTTATGGTAAATCTGTTTAGGATGATCTGACATCCACAAAATTGTTCAAATTAGAAGCATGTATATACATCTCACAATCCTGCTGGTAACCAAAACACGAGAGAAACTAGTTTTTTGTTGCTTCTCATGCATCTGTTTTGCACTCAGCGAAGTAAAGAGGAAAATGCAATTGCATTAGAACAGCACACAAGTGAAACCAAAGGCTAATTCCACCAGTTCTTGCCTCATCCTGAACTCTGGAATTTCTGTCAATTGTGTTACTTGAAAGGGCCTTGAAAACTGTAAAACTGTTAGGACTGCAGTCTATGTAATGCAGAGCGTCTAGCCAAAAGCAATACATCCTTAAATTTTCCAAGTTATCTTCCCAGCAGGAAATCATGAAAATGTCATCCTTTAGTACTTGAAAAGTATAGTGTTGAAAATTACAGATAGTATTTCTAAAATACAATAGCTCATCTACTTATGTAGTTGATCTTCTTACATTGAACAAAGGTCTTTGTCCAAATTCAGCTCTTCTTAATTTTGAAAGTTGTTTTCACCCAAGCATCCTCCTTTCCATTTCGTGGTAGTGACAGTGGTGTTTGAAGGAGAGCTATCCCACGCTGACTTTGCTACCTAGTGTAGCATGTGGCTTTCATCTTTGGAATCGATGAATGAAGCTGTTACCCTCAGAAAAATCCAGATTCATCTGTGAAAGCAGCTGAGCACATATTCTTTGTCCTACTGGTCTGCCTTTCCAAAGTTCAAAAAAGTGCTCATGCCACTTACTTTGAACCAAGCCACCAAAATAACAGGAAAGATACTTGTTTATGTGTTTGTTTTAAATCACAGCAGCCTGAAGCAGTGCCGGTGGTATTAAGCTTTGCAGGAAGAAGCAGAACCAACAAAAGTCAGAAAAGGTAATTTATATTCTGTGTGAAAACAAAGGTTTTGCGTTTTACAACTTTGCCGAAATTACAGCTTTAACTTCGCTACCTGGTTATTAAATGGCTAGGCATGAGATTGGCATATTTTACCAGTAGCTATTAGAATTTCCCTGTGAAATTCAAGTAGTTATGCACCGTTACACTATTACAAGCACCTGGTTTATTTCCTTCTACTGTTGTCTCTTTCTGATTTGAGAAGCCTGAAAGGCAGTAAGCTGCAGCTTGCTTTCACTACGTGGTAGGTTAAGCTAGTACACCTCTTGGAGCAGGACGTCTCTCTTGGCTTGACTCAGATGGAGCCTGTTCCCTCAATGCGCAATTTCATCACTAATATATATGTATGATTTTCTGCTGGCAGAAGAAAGCACAAACAACTTTACTAGATGATCAGTAAGTGTATTTTCTTTTTGACCTTTGTTATTATGGAAGAGAGAAAAGATGTCTGTCTTGTGTAGGGTGAGATCAGCAAATCTACTATGACCACAAAGTTGATTTTCCTCAGGAACTGCTTTTACCCTGAAATATCACATTTATTATGATTAAATAAGAGGTGAATTTCTTTCCTTGATATCAGCCCCATCAAGAATATAGCTTACAGTAGCGAGGACAGAGATCTCTGTGAGTATGTAATGGGCCCAATGTATCAAATGTAATGGCGTGAGTGATCTCATACAATTATTTCCAAGGGGTGTTGAGTCCACATGCTATCAGCATTAGTGTGCAGATGCTATATGAAACCTGAGACTATAATTTCCACATCCAATTCACATAATGGATATGGAAATAGAAGTAATTTCAGATAGCAGATAGATATCCCAAGCCAATAAAAAACATACATAGCTCAATTTCCTCTTCAGCACTATAATAAAAGGTAAACAGCCATTCAGATACAGTATGGTACTCACATTGCTCTGGATGTGTGCACTGTTGTATCTCTGCAAGGCTTATTGACTGCAACGTGAAAGGTGTCTTCCTAAACAAAAAAATTACTTGCTTTTTATTTCCTATTAAGCTTTAAAATTTCACTGTGTAGCTGGGGACGGGTCTTCACTTTCCCAAAATATTTTGTTTTGGGCTTTCACACTCATTGATATCCTAACACAATTTTCAGCAGAAGCAGCGGAAAGAAAATATCTAACTTTTACAACCAAAAAGGTTTTGTTTATTGAAGCAAACAAGTTTCCATATATATGTTTGTACTTGACCAGGGAATGTAAAGTCTTATTTCATAAGGATATAAAATAGTGTCTTTGATTTACTTGTTACTGTTGAGTTCAGTTCTGAATCCCTTCAGCATAAGGGAGTTTTGTGTGATTGTGTGTAGAGAAATGTTAAAAGCTGGGTGTTTTCTCTGTGCTGGGATATAGGGATAGTGATGAAGTTCCACATGTATGGACAAATTTCTGATGAGTTAGTACAGTGAACAGGAGAAGCTTAGTCGTCTAGCTTCCATATACTCTGTAATCATTAAAGAGTTGAAGTTTCCTGCCTGCAATTGTCTTTTTGCTGCTGTTTGGCTGTCTTGGCCCGACAATTCAGATTTTAAATTGCTTGGGGCAGACATGACATAGACAATTTTTGGTCTGTCTGTATGTCCACAATAAATACGGCAGCACATATGTACAAAGATTTCAGTTTTTGTTTCAAATGAATATATATAGTGAATGTGAGTCATGCTCTTAGCAAGACTAAGATTTTAAAATCTTAAATAAATGTTTACAAAATCAAGAGATGCCATTTTATAACCAGCCAGTGAGTTCTTAATGAGATTTGAATAGGAATTGAAAATTTGATGATAGTTTCTCTTGGAAAGTATACTCATTTGTAATGATAATGACAGTGTTTCTTCTATAATAATCGATACTGTGTTTATAAAATTATAATAATTTCAGTTGTGCAATTCCTCTGTATGCACATGCATTTGGTATAGAGATAGTTGCTGATTTGTGTTACTAGTATGAAAACATACATTTTGGTTGAAAACCCTTTCATTAGAAATTTTCACTGTCATGAGAAAATCATGAGAAAATCATGACACTTGGGTTAGGTCATTGATATCTTTAAATTATATAAATCCTGAATAAGGTGTGTGATGTGAATATAAGCAACTAAAGAACACAAAGTAAATTTTGTAACTCCATTTGAAATTTTGCATCTTGTTGCTTTCTTGTTGACTGACTGCCAGCTGGATTTTCATAGATACGAGAAAATACATGACTTAGTGAATGTCTGTTTCTTTGAAAAACACTAATCAGAAGTGAAACTTTTCATACAATTCTCTTATTTCTGATAAAACTTCAAGCCCAGGATGCAATATTTATTTGAAATGCAAGACAGAAAAAGGAAGACAAAGAGAGGATAGCCACGTATGTTTGACATTTGTCTTGAAAGTGAGGAGCCATATTAATCACTGCCCTGTAGCCATCATCGTTTAGGTCTCTCTTGCTCAGAAATACATGATTACTCTCTAAAAGAGCAACTCAAAATGCCCACTCTGCAACTGTTAAATTTTCTGAAGTTAATACTAAATGGGACAGGGAGTTGAACTAGAGTTGGCTGTTGCTGCAGGGGTGTTGGACTAGATGACCTTTAAAGGTCCCTTCCAACCCAACACATCCTATGATTCTATGACAGTCTCTCCCTCTTCTGTAGTTTTCTTTTTCAATTATTTTCTTGCAAAGAATTAAAAATACTTAAACACTAGCAAAGTTCAGGGGTGAAAAATAACAAACTTTCTAACCATAGATAGTGAAATATTAACCCTGTAGAAATTCGTTTAGGGGAAAAAAGCAGAGCCTCAATTTTTAACACTTTAGGGATCTTAGAACACATTATCAACATATTCTTCTTCTAGAAAGTCTGTGTTAAAAGATCTTATATTTCAGAAATTTGAGTTCTGGAAATCAGAAATTATTAACCTTTAAGGTCTTGGAGGTCAGATTAGTTAGGATGAAAGTTTAGGTGGTTTTTTTTAACCTGTGTTTCTTGAGCTTGTGGACTAGAATCAAAGCTTATGTATTCTGAATGTTTACAGTTTGCATTGAGGTTGAGAAAGTTAGAATGACATTATTTTATCAATTTGCTCTGATGGTGAGGAATTTTGTTCTACTTTGTGTAATTTGTGCAATTTTGAAGAGTTACTGGGCATAAATTCCTGAATATTTTTAAAATATAGTTTGGAAAATCACACATACAGATTTATATATCAAGTGTTGGAAATTTAGAACCTTGCTTAACATACTAAGTCAAGAAACAAAACAGCTTTTTTATCATCTATCTCTCTGGACCAATGCAATAGGGAACTATACATTTCCATCTGATTTTCAAAGCTATATATTTTGGAACAAGGAAAAGCATACACCATATGACAGCTTCATTATAAACAGTACGAATGAATAATAAGATTTAATTCTGTATTATGCAAAGCTAAACTCTACTTGATCACGCTAATATAAATCACTTATTAAAACAACTGTATTGCAATTCAACAGGTGCAACTGCTTGAGCTTGGTTTAGGTCCATTGTCTGCATAAAACTGTACAAAATTATTCTCGTATGGTTCATACATAGTCATGTTCATGTCATCTGTTTTTTATCCAGAGTATAAAATATGTACTGATGATGCTGTACCAGTTATTTTACTAGCATGAATCTGCATTTGCCGTTGCTTAAAAAGGAAATATGCTGAAGGAAGAAGCCAAGATTCTTTCCTTCTTCTGTCTTTAGCTTGCTGCTCAGAGGCTGAAAATACAATATTTTTGCCATTGTGAAATAAAGTCTTCCATGTTTCGGAAGTACACTACTTGATCTTATGGGTGTTTGGTATTTTATTACTTCGTCTCAGCTTCTTCATTACTTATAAATCACTGACAGTTCATACTTAAGCAATTAAAACAAGTAACAATTAGCTTATTACCCCCATGATCCACTGCACAATAATTGCACCAGAGAATTCATTTAACATAATAAAATGAAGAACATTAGAAATCATTTTGTGCAGAGCCAGCACTAGTTTGACAATAAGCTTTATGGTGGTTGAGTACCTTACACTCTAGTAAAAGCAAATAGATTTTCCATTATTGCAAGCCACTCACATAAATCCAGCAGGGCAAATGGTGATTCTAAGTAAGAGTTAATAATCACGCTAGCAGAATGTCTTCTTTCAAGATAAAAAAGTAAACCCAACTATGTTTCTTTTTCTCTTTCCCATCTTATGGAGGCACAGAATTGGTTATGAGATGTACTTGAACTTACGTTAAATAAGTAAAAAACTTGTAAAAGTAGATCTGCAGTACCAACATTTGTGAAATTCATTATGGGTCAGTCATGTACATAATAATAAATTGAAGGTTATGAAAATGAGAAGCTACTTTTGTATCAATGTCTAGTTTCAAAAAGCCGTTAAAGCCTTTTCTTATGTCTTCTGTGTACTGCAAAACATGTAGATGAAATCTTGCCATATTTCAGCTGAATTAAGACCTGAATCAAAGCCCAGTGAAGTGATTAATGTCTTTCTTAGCAGCTTTGGCGGGCACTATCTTCTCTTCTCTTGAATACAATGCCTGCTCAATATTGTGTCGTAGGAAACCATTAGTCAAGTGTCTTAACAAATAATGTTAACAGCCTGCAGTGGCTGTCAGTTCTACTGACCTCTATGATCTACATTCTCATAAGTGCTTTTTATGCAGTGAGTTCTAATGCCTTTTATTTCTTCAAATATTGTTATGTCTTTTCAGATACTTAATTGAAATAAGTTTATAATCTCCATTTCATCTTCTCCCATAACTTTTATTTACCACTTTTTAACACCAGTGACAGTGTATTTTATTCCAGTGGTAACACTTGCAAATTACTTTTTAGAGAGGGTGTGTTCAGAAGCCTCGGGAACTAGCAATCCATTTTTAATTCTACCATTTTATTTACCCACTTCCATGGGGGTGGCACAATTGGAAGCAGCATCCAAAGTCAGTAGATCTGCTTGCAGATCCTGCCCCCAAATTTATACACCTTGAAATTGTTTGCCTTGTTAAATTAGTTGTTTAACGTTAAGGCTGCTTGCTATGGAATTTTTGTTCTTATTACAAGGTGTATGGGAACTGTTTCTGCCAGCTCCCTCAGGGAGGTAAGACATCAGATGCCCTTTGCTTCTGTTCACATTCACCGACTCATTTGGGATAGAGACTGCTGCTATTTTACTTCCAACAAAAGTACACAAAACAATGCACTAAGTAAAGGCAAGTGTGTAGTTGAGCTAATATGGAGATGAAAATATGCTACTGCAAGGAAAATGCCAATGGAGTTGACTGCTTTTCTCCCGTGACTAGCAAGGAGTAAGAGGATGAAATGTAATTCAGTTAGAGGAAAAGTGCAGTAACAGTGTAGGAGACAGGCAGGGGAGACTTCTGTGTGACAGGGCACCAGGTCTGGTTAGAATTCTCTTCCATGTATCCCTCCCTTACTAGACACAGTTCCCAGAATATCTGAGTGTTTGGAAATTCTGTTTCACATCTCTTTTGGTTTTTCTTCTTGTTTTATTCCGCCCACCAGACAATGAGTTTGAGAAAAAATGAAAATGAGTGCTCTACCCTATGGTGTCCTATTATATGAAGTGACATTACACGTGCAGAATAAAAATAATTATAAAAGCACAATTGGAATTAACTAGTTGAGGATTTTTTATAAAGTCTGTATTAAAGCATGTTGTGGAAAGAGTGTTTTGAATGTTTGCATTCTGAATGTTTTTATCTTGAAGAAAAGTACATCAAACAACTATTGAATAAGCAAGACATTTAAATTATTTCAGTAATTATTACTGACATTAGGACAAAAGAATTTAAACGCAGAGGTTGAATGCTTTATTCCTGTTAGAATCATTGGCTCAGCTTATTAGAAAAAATAAAATAAGCTCATCAACAATACTGAGAAGTCAAAACCATATTTAAGGGAAGTAATGCCCTTTCCTCTGCCCTTTATTGTTCTGCCCTTCCAACCCAAACTCTGCTGTGATTCTATTTGGAAGACAGGACATTTAACCTCTGTGTTAGCAATGATAATAATGGTGGGTAGTACATCATAATCTTTCAGAGGAAGCCTACAGAAAGCTATTTAAAAATATGACAAGTAAATAATACATAATTAGTCAAGTTTTCTGCATTTACTGACAGAAGAAATTAATGAACCTTTCTCTCAGTTTGAAGAAAGAGCAGAACAATTATTCTAGTCCTTTCTACAATGTATTATCTTAAGAATATCTAATATCTTTTTTAAGACTATACAGAAAAGTTGCATTTTTTTCCTTTCATATTTTTTTACAGACTCTGTCCTTTTATTCAGGTCTTCTTCAAAGACATTCTTTGTGAGAATAAGTTGCACTAAGTCTGGCGGTAACACTCTTCAATCACATAGCTCTCATTTGGGTGAACCCTTATCTAATTTTTTGGGGTCTTGTGACCAGTTTTGTCCATTTATTAGTCAGATCTCAGAGCGCGACTCATCAGTAGATTCTCAATGGAATTTTTTCTTATACCTTGTATTACCTAATCTATTTTCATTTTAGATGGAACACTGTTGTTCTTTTCCCTCTGGGCAATGACAGTAATGGGAACTGGCTACCAAAGTGTCTTTTCAAAACAGAAGTGATTTGAGGTTTTGGGGATTTTTTTTCTTTTGTCTGCTTGGGATTTTGTAATGAAAAATATCATAGAAACTCTAAGAACACATTTCCTATCTTTCGTCTAAAATCTATGTTTCCCTGCCCATGGGAAGGCTCAATTCTGAAGAATCACATCCAGATTTCTCTTTCTTTGTCAGTGTCTCAATGCATAATTTCAGAAAAAATAATTCCATCTTTTGTCCAGTCAAGAATAACTTGAACTCCTTCATTTTGACCTTTCCACCTTCCACACATACATGGTCCTTTATATAGTAGTCTGCTGAAGATTCAACTCCTGGAATTCTCAGGAGAAAGAAACATTTGATTTCATTTTGAATTTTTGTTTCCTAAAATCTGGATTGTTTCATTATATTTCTATTTTGGTAATTTTCTCCATTCTGCGTAGGATAAACTCAATTTTCTAGTAGATATTGTTTGTGTTTATATCTCATGTAAACAGCTGAAAGCTGAAAATGTCCCCATTACGTAGATTGTTATGTTTACTATTTTATAGTTCTCCGGTTCCTCCACTGATAAGTTGGAGTGCCTTCAGGTTTATCTATGAAAAGTCATACAACACACACTTTATTCTCTTATATGTTTTTCTTCAGTGCATTTTCATAATTTTCTTCTGCATACACAGAAAATTAAACATAACATTAGGAGAAGATATGCAGAATTTAATCAAATGCCCATACAGCCAAGTACGTACCCAGTACTTGTAACCTATATCTGTACCCAAATCTAATACTTTCACTTTGGTGGTGGCCAACAGTTAGGGAAGAGTGTAAGCGGAGGGCGAGCATGTGGCTGTACACATTCGCTCTAGAAATGTTCCAAACTCCTCACCTTCCCTTGGAGATGCTTGGCTTTTCCCCATAGACAACTCAGAGAACTTCCCTAAAGCAGTAACTAATTACAGGAAATGCCAGAAATTATTTCTTTAGATTGTATGATGCTGTGACGTTTCTGCCTTCCATTACACATCAAGCATTAGTGAACAATTACACCTTTCCTCTGAAATATTTCTAGGTTTTAGAATTGGTATCTGTGTATGGCTGTAAGTGTACGAGTTCCAGTGGCAGCATGGTCACCGAGGAAACTTTTTGAAATCTTGCTTTTGATTCTTCATTGATTAGAAGTATCTTCAAGGTTTGATCCTCACTGGTTCAGTTGAGATTCCAGGAACATACTTATTATTGGTTTGTTTTATAGTTTTCTAAATAATATGGATAAGTGAGTTGCAGTCCTTGAATTAGGTGTTTTTCTGGGGATATATATATATGTAACTGCATTAACCAAACCCACTAACCTGCAATGAACCTTCTTATTTCACTAGTACATTGTAGATTTTAATAAATAAGTTCCTATTTTAGCATTTTTGTCTTGCAAAAGTGATGATTGAACATCTTCTGACAAAACCAGTTCTAAATATTACCCTGTCTTCATGTAGTAATAGATAATATTTGAATAAAGACTGATTTCCGTGCAGAAGGTGCTCATTAGAAACATTTTAAATAACCAGAATAATTTATTATTCTATAGTGAAATACATAAATGGTCATATTTGATAAGACAGTATAATCAGTTAGTTATTCTACAAAATGTGTATATATAGAGAAGCAGACCAATCATATAATTTCATCTTTTCTGTGTTTTTAATAATAAGAGTGCTTCAATCTATTCAAGAAAAAAGCTCCCAAAACAGCTGGAAAGTATAATTTCCTGAGAGTACACTTCATCCAGTTGTCCAGGCTGTGAATAAGGACGTTCAACAGTATAGGCATTAGCATCTGTGAGTGACACTGGCCCCCTGTTTTGTTTTCTACCACTGACCAAAAGCTGACCCTTTGAGCTTGATGGTCCACTGAATTTTCCATCCACTTTATCATCCGTTTACCAAGTCCATGTTTACCCAGTGTGGCTGCAAAGAGTCTCTGGGACATTTTGTCAAAAGGTCTGCTGAAGTCAAACTGCACAGCATCCCCTGTCCTCTCCTTGACCACAGTGTCAGTCAGGCTGGCAGGTCCCATTACCCCTTGGGTCAAGTGTCCAGCTCCTCTCGCCTCTCTGTTCCCTGTCACCTTCAGTCCTATCCCTGCCTCCCACAGTGACAGTTCGGTGACAGGTTGTGGTTCCAATTGCCTAAATCAAATTGCAGTGGGAAGTTCTTGGATGTTTTGAGGCTTCCCAGGCTACCCAAGGAAGTATGCTTAGATTAGCAGGCGCAAAAGTATTAGAGAAGAAGGATCAATCAGAATGAAGATTCAGAGCTGTCGGTGAAGTCTTAATGCCATCCTTCCAGACCAGAACGTGGTATAGGCATGACAAACCTCAAAACTGAAAATATGCAGAATTAAAAAGCCTGTTCAAACAGATACGCTGCAATTAACAGAGCAGGGATATTTCCCGTACGTTTTTCAGTTTCCTAAGTAATCTCCCAATTTTACTTTGAAACATCAGATTTGTGTAGAATTGTTATATTTTCAGAAAAGACCATAAAGATAACTTTAATTATATACCATCATTACCAATGTTCCTATTCAAACTAGTTAGGGAAGAATTTGGATGCTATTCCATAGTTAGAATAGTTTTTCTGTTCTTTTTAGATCTGCCAGTGCACTGATGTTACCGCAACTTTGCATTCTCTTTTTCCCAAGTTACATGGTTATGAATATTTAAAAAATAAGAGCAGTGCTTTAAAAATTTTAGACCATACTGTAGACTGCAGGACGGTTTTTAGTATGAGCTCTCTATTTTGTGCTTCGGCAGTATATAGTTTAGAAAGAATCTAATAAGGTATAACACTGTTATACAAAATTAATGTAATAAAATCTTGGAGCAAATTGTCCTGCCTATGTACAATTAAGAAGCAGCAGTCTTCAGAATTTTAATGCTGTTGGGGAACAGGGATTTGTAAATGGGTTGTTAGTTTTACCTAAAGTTGCCTGCAAGACTCCTGATTTGTAATATAGATGTTTTAAAAATACCCAACACCATCAACTATGCATTTAACCAGAATATAACAGGGATAAATAATAGAAGAAAGGATAGTAATTTTAATTATGGAATCTGTCATGATTTATTTCTTAGATGGTTAGTGTGATTTTTATTTGTTTATTCATTAAGGTCACTGAAAAGAAGGGTTTGTTGTCTGTGTAGATCTTCCGGTAAGGACATTCAGTGTTTATCCTACCAATATTTTCCATGGAGAGCCATGTACTCAGTTCAGGATTATTAATGCTATCCATCTTGTTTTGGAAGACCTTACAAACACGTTAACGTAGGGAGGCATATGTTCTTTTATATCTTCTTTGTGAAAGAAGCTTTCTTATATATGCTGAATCAATCGTTATGCAGCATCTCAAGCAAATCCAATGCAGTTAAACCTTAGCGGTCACAAAAACCAAAACCAAGAGTGAATGCTGAGAAAAGCACCCCTTGTAACTAAACATGTGTAACAATATCTTTGAGACACTGACTGGGGATATAGTTAAAATATGAGATTCAGAATTCACTCTGATTTTTTTTATTAGTTTGTGAAGTTGCTTTTAAAGTCAGAATTTTTCTCCAGCTCTACTACATTTTACTTTCACATACTGAGTTGTATGCTCATTGTGTTTGATCCATGCCAAATGCATAACTACAGCTTCACATTTTCCTCTGGGGATCTTATTTCCTAGAAATACTTAAGAAAATTTTTTGTAAGAAAAGGTGAGAATTGGCAAAAAATTTTGTCTAATGATTTTTAATTGTCCTGCACATCTTCTGCTGTCTGTGTTCCCTACTTCTCAAAGTAAGATCCTTTTAAGATCATTTGTCTTCTTTTGATGATTCCAAGAAAGCAGAACTGACCCCCCTTAAGTATTCTCTTACCTGAATGACTTTTGGACATACTAACTTTTAAAATTGGCAGTTACCACCTATCCTGCCACCTTTGAACAACCTTGACCTTTGCGATTACTATTAGGAACCATCATGTATGAAATGTCTCTTCACCCTGGATTTGCAGCAGGGTAGCTGGGAACAGAAACTGCCCCTAGAGCCAGTTAAAAAACCTCAGTTATTCCATATAAACACTGAGGTTTTGGGATTGGGTTGGTTTTTTTTTAATTTTCCTTTACCTCCCCATAGCTTCTGAATTTGGTTGTCATTGCACTGAGGAGCCTTGAAGATATTCCCAACCTTCATTTGGGGGTGATTTTAGTGTAATTCCTAATTTACTAGTAAGCAGGCATCTTTTTTTTTATTTTTTCAACTTTCATCCTACGTGTGAACTGCACAACTTGTGAAACTCAAATGAGATTTTTTTTAGCATGAGTCTTCCCTGTTACATTTTGGTAATGCTCTGTTTATTTGTGGTGAGCTTGCTGTGAGAATTTTTTCAGATTTTGTTAAATTCCTCAACTGCCGGAATATTTATAGCCCGTGGCTACCTTGGCCTTGGGCACTCCCAGAAAAATAGGGTGAGAAATATGTCATGGGTTCATGAAGTTTAATGGTACCATGGAAGATCTTTAGGTGATTAAGGCAAGAAGGCTGCCATAAACAGATGGGGAACAAAAAACAGCAGCCCAGAAAAGATCTCTATTTCTCCCTTTCTGTAGCTTCAAGACCTAAAAATGGAGCAGTATCCATGGGTCAAAAGGCTGAGGGCTGCCTAGCTCAACATCTTTGAGGACTGTTGAGATGTTCCTGTCTGGGGAAAAGGTTCAGTTGCTTGGAGAAGCAGGAAGGGGGTGTATAATCTGCTTCTTGTACTTCCATACAATCTTGATAATGTCACGATTTAGGACTGGGCATCAATACTGCTGGCATTTTCCCATAGGGTTTGTGGTGTCACTTCTCAGGGAGTGAGGACCGTTGTATAAGACATGGTTTGGTCATGGGTTATGTCATTGTTGGGTTGATGGTTGGATTCATTGATCTTAAAGGTCCCTGACTGCTAACAATTTTCCAAAGCAATACTTTCCACAGGAAAAAATGTTGGAGAAAAACCTAAGTGGGGATGGGATGGCCATTTTAGAAAGCAGAATGAGAAAACTTAATCACAACTTGTTTATATTGCTATTGCAGTAACTCTTGCATGTTCTCCTAGGAAAATCCGGTGGCGGTGTTCATATCAGGAATAGCAATGAATATATTTATATCACAGTCCATTAAGTAGTCTATGATTCTAAATAATGAATCTCAGATCCCTTTGCAATTTACTGTTTTGGAGTCTGTCAATGACAAAGCTCAGTAAAGGACGCCCATACTGAAAGCCTGTAACGAAAGCTCCACAGCAGAACTTATTTCCAGAGGAAAACTCAGTAATGAGCAACTATGCCAAATGTCATCATATACTTTTTCAGGCAAGAAATCTTTCTTCTATTTTTTTCTTTTTACAATGATACATAAGCAAAAATGTGCTAGAAAAAATTATATATTGACTGCATAAGCAGCTGAAAATGTTTGTGTTATGTTAAATATTAGAATTGAACACTCCGGAATAATTAATGTACATGAATGCATTTCAGCTGGAAATAGTAAATGGTAAGCTGCCTCAGCATCTTTCTGTAGTTTGTAAAATGCCATGTTCACTGTGGAACGTTAGGAAATTAATAAAAATGTTACAAAAGATACTTTGAAGCTGGTATTTCCATTAGGTATGATTTTTTCTTATCCTAAAAAAAAAAAAAAAGAGTAAATGACTCCCTCAGGGGCAAAGTCCCAAAGTCCAGTTGTGCTTTAATGACGTTTAAATGATAGGCCTTGAGAAACCCTTGCTCTTCCAGTTCAGTATAATGCTGCACTGCACTTAGCAGCGTACAGTAGCTTCATTTGACCAGTTTCTATTATTTAACTCAGGAGACAGTGGAAAAGGAACATGAAAGAGAATTTCTTTTGCTTCGATTCTTCTCCTCTGCACCATGTGAACTGAGTGTGATAAAGAGATTATTCCTCTCAAGACTCAAGTAGATGTTACTTTTCATGACCACGTAGCATGAAAAGTAGTTTTAGCACCTTAGACTTAAATATTGACAGTGATGGTGTTAAGTCAGTAGGTACTGGCTGTATCCAAGCATAACCCCACAGTTTTATATGTCGACATAGACAGAGTAAACCATAAATGTAGATGTAGCCCCAAAAAGCACTGTTGTAGTTTGAGATGACTAAAATCTAACTACTTTTATAGATTATTTGGGGGAAAGGTACGGTGCAATTTTAAAACACTGTAATTTCTTGTGAAACTATGTGATAAGCCATGAGGCATTGGATACAGCCAAGAAAGTGTGTTGGACAAAGCTCTGAGACTACCAAGATGATGACTTTCATAATTTCTTTGTACATTGAGGAGGTAAATGATGTTTCAAAAGCTTCTTTTGACACACATAAGGACACGCAATATTTTGTGCATAAAAATGGTAGTGAGAGATTTTTAAGTGTTAGCAACTCCGTGAAGCAACAAGATGTTGCAGAATTATGTTATAATAAAAATTTTAGTCATGTAAAAAAGCATATTGCAACAGTTTCATTTGATAATGCGTATGTGGGCTTACTCTTGCTTTTATAAATGCCGTACTGTTTTGATAATTTCCCAGACACAACTGTGTAATAATTGCAAGTCTAGAACGGTTGAAAGCATGAGGCAAATGTAATCTAAGCAAGTTTTCCTAGAATAATTGTATACTGTCATGTGTGATTGGCTAAGTGTTATACAAAGTATACAAAACATAAGCAAGCAGGCAGGCATCTCTAATTAAATAAAAACACCACCGTGCTGACATTCCTCTTTTTCATGAACTTCAGAAGTGCGTTTTTATAATTCAGTCCATTGTGAATGTTTTCCCTCTCAAGGCTAGCCTTGGAACGAGAAGCAGTGCATATTGTGCTGTGCAGATACTTAACCCAACTCCAGAAGTACAGCTGTTTCCCCAACAGATCGCGCCTGTGCTTTGTGTGCCTGTAGCGATGCTGTTGCTAGACCAGAGATGCTGTGTCCTGTAATGTCCTGTACTTACCCTTACTAGTTCTGGGAGCTCTGTGATACATGGCATTGCTGAGTGTCACCCACGCGTGCCAGGGCTCAGTGAGAGCACTGAATGCGCCCGTCTCCATTTCCTGTCCCCATCTGAGCAGAGGAGACTCGACTGAAAATTCTTGTGCCCTAGGGGACATTTGGGAGGGTCGCAGTCAGAATTTGCCAATAAATGGAAGCCACCATTTAAAATATAGTTAAAACTGGTTTAAAACAACTATGCAAACTCCTGGACATACTTTTGTACAGGAACTTTAGGTGGTAGAGTTGTAAGTAGTTTGTAATTTGACTGTCTGTAATTTTGAGCATAGCCTGGCATTAATCAATGCTTAAACTGAACTTCTGACTCTCCCCAGTTCATGAAGGCAAGCCTATATTCAGATTCTCGATTTTGGGAGAAAGTAGAATGAAAAGTCTGACATCACTTTAGCATAAGTCTAAACACATGCCCGTCCGTAGGATGGATGGAATTGGGCCTCCAAGTACCCCACACTGTCTTCCTGGTAGAAGACAAAACCAACGAACAGAGCGAGGGTGTGTGAAGCTTCAGTTCCCAGCTGGTACAAGAACACTCTGGAATAGATACACTTCTTCCTCAGTAAAATGGGAATTCTGCCATTTACTTTCTAAGACAATTGCGAAGATAAATTCACTACAGGTTTTAGTTGCTCAGAAGATTTAGTGGAGGAGGTTGTATAAATACCCAGGAAAAAAAATCAGTGAAACCAATCTATTAGGACATACTTAACAGTAGCTTACAATGGATAATTATCCATTGCTTCACTGCTACTGGGCAATTACACTGCCAGTAAACTAAATTAGTCCATCTGTGGGTTATGTGTCTCTAGGATATTCAGTTAATTACATTACAGTATATTTTTTACTCGTGAAGCAGAAATATCTAGTGGTTAAAAGACTGAATAGTGAATTCGGAGGTGTAGTATAGATGCAGCTCATTGCGTATCGTCCTCATTCATCACACCATCTTGTCTCCTTCAGCTGAGGCTCTGAATGAGCTAAACACCATTCTGTGAACTTCATTACACACTTTGCGATTAACAGAGTTGCCATTACCTCCTTGTAGATAAATGCTTTGGATTATTTGGTAGTTGTCTGTAACCTAGTTGAGCAGCCAGCATGTGGTACAGAGCTTTATATAACAGGAAGAAGCGGGTGCTATATAAGCATTCTGTGGAAGAAAACCTGGAATTATTTTAATTTGTCCTAAAGTTTTCAGAAACGTGTACTTAACAACATAGTTGCCTAACCCAAAGCTGAAACTTCTAAAATCTTTATTGTGGTTTAAATGTGCACCAGAGTAGAGGTAATTAAAACAGTCAGAAGAAAATTTCTGACAAGCTGACATTTTAAAAACAAATAAAGATTCTCCAGTTATTTATAACTTTGTGTCAAGGACAATTTATACTCCATGTCATATTACAATATTCAATTTGTTTTTGTTGTCATACTATATTAGCTTTAAAAGACTTCTAATATTTCAGCAGCTGCTGCCTTGCCCCAATCAGTACTGAAAAAACATTCAATACTGAGTGTACACAAGAGGCCAGGCATGTTTTTTGGATCCCTCACCACTCACCCCACAGTGAGTATCTTTGTTGTGCACAAAGTTAGCTTCTGGGAGCAACAGAACCTGTATGACTGAAATTTGGAGGAACAGAGCAGGAAACCAGCCGCTTGGGTTGCTGCTAGTCATCATTTGTAGTAATGACCATACACTCCTGGCCTTACTGACATACACTGTGGCATGCCTTGGTGGATGTATCACGCTGTTTGAAATAAGTAAAGGGGTAAAACTTGTCCCTCTCAGAAAAAAAAAACAGTGTTGCCTAAATTGGCATGAATCCACAGTGAATCCTGGTATTGAAGCAGCACGTCAGAGAGATCATTTGGGGGTTTTATCTACTAGTCTTCTGTTTGCCCACTCTGAGAATGGCACACTGCATATCTAATCTGAATTTTTTACTAGTATCAAGAATCTGGAGAAAGTAATATTTTATCTTTACTTTGCTCCTAATACATATTTGTGTGAGAGTTACTCAACACAGTTGCTTCAGGGTCAAAGGTTTTTATTACATCTGCCCTGGCCATTACAGATTTCTTACTTATTTGGAGAGCTTGCTTAGAATGTATCTGATTTCTGTTATAAATTGGATCTCCTTGCTATGGTTATAAAATATTTTCCTTTATTGAACAATAGAAATCTGTTGCATTCCAGGATAAGAATAGGATAATAAATACTAGAGGAAAGGTCTATTAATGATAGTATTGGTAAGCCTTTGGCTTTTTTCAAGTCCTCTAATTATCAAAATTCTGCAGCAGTACTGAAAATATGACACCACCACTTGGATTGATAAATCGGAAACGACACAATTCAGAACAGTGCTTTGAACCTGTACCAGAGGTTAAAACTATTAACAGTGAAGTAGCTTACTGAAATTAGACTCTACTTGAAGCAAATAGATGTCATTGATTTGTATGACAGGCTGTAGTACTCAGCCTTTAGTGAATGTGAGTCTCTGTGTTAAGCAGAGGGTACTGTCACCTTCATATTTTTAAAGACTATCCCAGACCATTCAATTAAATTCAATTAAACAAATTTGGTTGGAAAAAATGTTCTATATGTCTTTTATCTACCCTGAGCTGCTGGCAAAACAAACTGGCTTTTCCATATTTGGCATTTATTAATAATATTTTGAATACCACTGCGCTTTTTAAGCTGAGTGTGGGGAATTCTCATGTGGGATTATTAAATGAGTCGATTTGCATTCTAATGAGAACAAATGTTTGGGATTGCATTGTTAAAATGCTAAAATGGTGTGTGTATAATTATTTTGCAGCTTAGATTCGCAGAACTCATTTCCCCAAACTCTTTTTTTTTAAATAACTAAAGAGACAGAGCATACTGACGGCTGGAGGGGAGGTGATTAGGGTAATTTAAACTGTTCACAAATGACTTTGCTACTGAATGAAAGCATTTCTTTGGCTTTGCTGTGCTCCTTTCATTATCTTTAAGCGGCTGCAGTGTTGAGTCCCGTAAGAAGTCTCACCAAGCTCTCTTTCCTTGTACAATTTCTCATTTGTATTGATTAATCATTTTGTAATTCCATTCTAGGTTGCTTCACTCATCTTTAAGGCATGTGCTGCTTTTTCTTTGCTTGTCTATCCTGCAATGGTTATGTTGTCTCTTCTAATACCTTAGCTTTATCGCTGGAAGTCAAGCTTTAAAACATTAATCCCTTCATGCTTTAATTTCATATTCTATTACCAGAATGAATGCAAATAGTGTTTCCTTTTTGCTCCTTTTTAATCATCTTCACTACAGCTTTTGCAAATGGTCCAAGAAGAAAGTAAGCTTTTTATTACAGTCAAAGTCAATTATTTGTTCGGCTACTCTTTCCATATATTTTTCCACAACTATTGCCAAACAAGAATTGTTTACCACAGGCTTCCGAGATGTTCTTCTGTCTTTCTATTCCCCATCTTGTGCACTGCAAAGCAGCATTGTTTAAAATACTGCTTTCCTAAGAAAAGCTGTGTGTTGCTCAGGGCAAATTACCATGAGATACTGGAGTAAGGTTTTAGTAAAGCCTTGCTTCTCCCCCCAACTCTATTGACTTGTCATAAGCAGTTTTGGTTGTGAGGTGTGGGTAGGGGTTGCTCTCTATCTTGCTGTGTGAACCACCAGGCACCACTCTGGCATTGTAAACTTATGTAATATTTATATTGAGAGACTTTAGCAGCTCCATAGTTAAGCTCAAGTTATACTCTTCGAGCAGGTTTTAAATCCCCAAGATTGACACAAACTTTTTTCAAAGATCCCATCAGAAAACTTGTACCATTTTCAGTAGGAAGAATACATGTGGAATTTGCTAGATAAGAAACCTACAGTCTGGCTACAGTCTGGCTACAGGATTTTAGGTAATTTTAGTCCTCTATACAGTCCTCTGTTTTTTTTTTCAGGTCCACACCCATGGCAGTTGTGATGATTGCAGGACCATGGTTTCTTTCAGAGCATAATTCTAGTGTACCTCAATGAATATTCCTGGTTTTCATTTGCAGTAGCATCTCTTGCCAAAGAACCCAAAAGGGTCATTCTTTCTAATTTTCCTAATGGAGAAGGAAGAATCTACATCATGGAAGACAATTCTAAGTGTTACATTAAAGAGCAAAGGGCTACAAATCAATCCCTGCTCACACTTGGGAAAACAAAGTCATTTCATTCTCAGTGACTTTTCTATTGTTTCTTGTGTAAAATGCAGTCCTTTGGGCTAGAATAGTTACGTCACATCAGACATTCTTCCTCCTAAACTTAGTTCTTTTTCCAGTTCTCTCACCAGCAAACTTGCAATCGTTAATTGTTTATAGGCTGGATAGACGATTCATTGGAACTGAGGAACCTGTGCTTATATTGACTTACCTCTATAGAAGCAGGAGGCTCCACTGCATCTTTTGCTGGAGATGTGATAACGCACCCTACATACCATCTTCCGCAATGTATGATTTGTTTTTCTGTGCAATGAAAAACAGACACAAGATTAAG
The DNA here is from genome assembly GCA_013398155.1 of Pedionomus torquatus. Lineage (NCBI taxonomy): Eukaryota > Metazoa > Chordata > Aves > Charadriiformes > Pedionomidae > Pedionomus > Pedionomus torquatus. The sequence continues at coordinate 734,599 of VZRU01011082.1, forward strand.
GTACACTAGTTCTCCTTTCTAACAACATCTCTGTTATTGCTGAAGTGTGGAAGTCTTCCAGCATGACTAGTAAACTTGAGAAGGTATTTAAAGCAGAATAAAGCACGTGCTGTCTCAGTGGAGCTGTGGCCCTCAGAAATGCTTTGGTTTTCTCCTCCACAGCTTGCTCACCATTTTCAGCCACTTGAAATGTACATCATTCATGCTAAATCTTCATGTTCCAAGTTCACAGCTTTTATGTTTACAAAAACAGAGTATGTGTTTCCATTAAATTAGCGAGAAAAATTATGACTGTGTCTGCTATGTTATGGAAGATCTAAGTCCCTTTTATATATTCTTATGGTAACATGATCAAGCCATTAATCATTATTAAATCACAATACTCATCAACACATATTTACAGCTTAATTAAGAACTGTGGTCTCTAAAACTGCCAATTAATTATCAGAAGCACAAACACCTCTCCACCCACAATCTGTTAAATGATCGGTTATCGTGACCTTTTATTCTTTCTATCTTCATAACATCCTTTAAAATATCATATGCTCCAGGTTTTCCTTAGAGGCTTTTGAATTCAGATAGGCGGTTAGAGTTACCAGATTTCAGAATTCTGTGGGTTATAGTATGTATTAGCAGTTATGATGGCTTTAGACCTCTGGTGTGTTGGAGCGGGGCAGTACCATCACCTGTCAGAGGACAAAGCTCGGCATTCACAGCACAGTGTTTCACCCCATTTATTTTAATAGTCTGTGTTTTAACTATGGATATTCAGAAATGAGTTCTCTGATCTAGTCTGCCATTTTGTACTCGGCAAAGCAGGAACTGGCAGCCCATATGCTAAATGTCATCATTTTGTTACCACAGCAAAGTTACGAAAAACGCTTCTGTTGTGGCTGGGCCCCCCCAGCAGCAGGGAGCCCGCCCGCCCGCGGCCCCTGCCCCTCTGCCTCGGGAGCACACAATCTGCGGCTGAGACAAAAAGTAGAAAAGCATTTATACTTACATTTTTGCAAGTGTTAATGCCTGGCATTAAATTGGCATTTGTGGCAGGTTTCTGAGTTCAGCACGCTCAGGAGCAGCTGTTTGGACAATTCCTTCCAGAATGTTCCTTCTGGAACTGTGGAAGCTTGAATCCCACCTGCTGAAACTCCTGTTTGATATTTACATTAATTGCGTTTAATGTTGCATTTAATGTTAATCTATACAGCAGCAGTCAGTATTATTGTACTGTTAAACATTGATATAGCTATAGAGAAATTAATCTTCTGCACAGGAGGAGGCTGGAGGCTGAGGTGGGGCTGGGCCCGGGTGGGGCAGCAAGTGGTGGCCCAGCTGAGGGAAGGCGGCCATCATCCCTGAGGTGGTGGGGAAGCAAGGTGGTGGGAGCGCGGCGTGTAAGTAAGGTAAAGTGCTCTTTGCTTATTATGTTAAAGTTTTTGAGTGGGGACTTGGGAGATGAGGGGAATTTGTATGTGGGGTATCCAGGCTGGAGTAGCCCTGAGGTGAAACGGTCGTGGGGAAGGAGAAGAAGGACTTTAGTAGCATGTGGCCTCCTGGGTGTGCTTGCTCAGCTCCTGAGGAGGTTTGCTTATGGCTGCGTTAGGATGTGACAGCGATGCTTGACCTGTCTGGGATAGGCACTGTGCTCCATGTTGGGCTCCCACTGTGAGCCCTTTTGCCAACAGGGAGGCTGTTGGAACCACTACGGGGGCAAAGCAGGTTTTGGTAGCTTCTGCAGAGTCTAAACACAGATGTTTTAACGTGCTGGTTTTGCTTGCATGCTTGGTGACCACTGCTTGGTACAGGACTGATTAGCATGACTCTGTTGGCAATGCAGAAATGCTTTGGGATACAACCAGTGTGTCGACTAATGTCTCTGGAGATATTTTTTTTTCTGGGGTTGTTTCATGATGCCACAATTTAAACTTTGGCACTACTACCCTATACTTGTATTGTTGAGGAAAAAGTTAAGCATCTGTCCTCGCATTTTCAAATTTATGAAACAACGTTAATTCCATCACAGGTGAAAAAGAAGAGGAGGGAGGGGGAAAGTCATGAAAACAAACATCTAGTTTGCTGCAGGGTGCTGTTTAAAGGAGACTTTCATAGGTAGTACATTTAAAGGGGATTCTTTCCTGCCCTGCTTTTCCAGAAATACCAAAACCCATACGTTGCATCCTGGCTTTTCCATTTCTCAGGCAGCACTTCCAAGAGTGAAAGACCTTAGTCTGTACATCCATTGTGCTCTGGTGGCAAATTTTTATTTAAACACTTAAACATCTGAGAAACTAAAATCTAAAATATTTGTTCCTGTGTGAGATTATGCACAAAAATGACAAGAAAGTTGTCTTTTCTTGTAGAAAAGCTGTTGATGTCAATGTCTGACTGCCAGCCAGTATACTGAGTGTTAAAAACATTGAGGCTGACCGACAGGTCTTAAAACCTATCAAGATTTTAATAAACACTTGTTTTGCTTATAGTACAATTTGCATAATGAGGATTCATTTTTATGTCCATATCTTTCAATGCAGAAATGCCTTCTGACTGGGCAAAAAGTGTGTTTCCCTCTTTCTCTCTTCTCTTCTGTTATCTGCTAGAATAATAACTGAATGAAGAATGAGATGTATATAGTCACTTATTTGTATTTGTTCTCAACATAACAAATCTTAACCATCTCAGTCTTGATGTCTACAAGGTAAGATATTCAGGTCTGTGAGCTTGAGGAGTACACAGAATACATACAAGAATGTGTGTGTGATTACATCATTTTTAAATAGAGGCTAGGCAGTGTGATTCAATTAGCTGTAAATTTGAGAAAAAGCTGAAAATTAATCAAGTAATGAAGTTCCTAGATTGTGGATGATCTTAAGAGATGCAACACACTGAAGTTTTGCTACTAGATGGATTTTTTTTCAAGGATAAAGAGATGGACAGCTGGTTTTAATTTTAATCTTGCTAACGTGCCGGAAAAAAAGATGTTGTAGGAACCTGTGCAGCATGTTAACTAGGCACAATTACATTTATTTGCATGTTTCCATGTAAATGCTTTTTAATTTCTTGGTATGTGGACCAGAACACGTGGATTCTGTTTTCTCTTACTCAAGAGTACGAGGCCTGTTAAACACTTCAGAGAGATCATGTCCTGTTTATATGAAACCAAATAAATAAGCTCATTAGCTGTTGGATTTTACATTATTCACTGAATAAACTAAATAGTTACTCTGTATCTTTACTCCAGTTTTGTTTGTCCATCCTTTGTCTCTTGAACTTGGCTGTCATTTCCTCTCTCTGTCCCCATTGCTATTTCCATAGCTTGCATTTGAAAATGACTTGCACCAAAATAAAGAGTAGAGGTCACAAAGAAAATGCTAAAAAGGATTTTGGGAGCCTAGCAGCTGAACATAACAAACGGGCCTTAGTTACCCATGAACAACTTTCAGAGCCTTTGCATGCTTATAGTCATGCTGAGTACCAGGGTAAAAGAAGTAATTGTAATCATACTGCACTTGCATACACTTTACTGTCAGGTCTGATTTAGGCACAGCTTTTCAGAGTGACATCTTTTAATCTGGAAGTCAGTTGATGGATCTTTAATCTGATTTGTCTTTTGGCATATTAGTTTTCCTTGCGTGTAGTTGTCTTACTTCTGAGGTGTTCTACTTTAGCAGTAAAAGTATAGGAGGTGATTTGCTAGTATGCACAGAAAATACTAATGCTATTAATAGCTTTAAAAGTGTTCTGTATGAAGAACAGTTCAAGATTATCTTCTCTGCTATCATTAAATTGTATGTTATGTGAGCTGAATATTGAAGTTAAATTAGAAAATACGCTCTGGCAGTATCCAGATCCCTAGAATTACAATGTTTCATGGGCAATTTGAAGTCAGTGATACAAGGATTACTTCATAAAAAATAAAGTAATTCTCCAGTGTTCTAGTTGCAAGAACATTTTGCCAATATCAAGTAGTGATCTATGCATGACAGTAAGTATTTGATGCTGTTGGAGTGTTTTTCACAAGCGAGGTGACTGAAGTGAAGGGAAGGAAACAAAGCAAATACTTTGTTTCATGACTAGCAATGCAAAGACTACACCAGGAACTGCTTTCCAAATGTGCAGAGTCCTCAGTAACTCCTGAGTCAGGTTTGAACACTAGGCTATGCTTCTGCAACTGGGACTCTGCCAGGATATAAAAACAATGCTGGTCTGTCTGTAATGCCAAATTAGTACTTTCTTTTTGAGGCTTAAAAAAAAAAAAAAAAAAAAAAAAGTTAAANGGCAGTCTTTGTAGGCAATGCCAGTACCCAGTGACAAAGTCTGTGGTAGGAGGTAGTGCAGGCTAATCTGTCAATGTGCCAAGTGGCATTTACACAGATACGTGTTTTGCAGAAATACCATTCTGTGCTAATCCTAGCCTGGTTTTCCGAATGGGGGCTTATTCGGGGGAAGGAATTATGTGTAATTCTGGAGCACATCATCTAGCTTCCTTTCAGATTGAAGGCATCTTGTTTGTGTACTCTGTCCCCTTTATTGTACTCTGGTCCATATAATACAGTTGACTTAGCTGTGAAATTTGCATTGAAAATAACACAAACCACACTTCTAACCCAAAATGGAATCCTAATGTAGGCCTGCCCAGAGATGATTAAATACCAGCAGTATTGAAAGTCTGTGTGTGTTGCATGTTCTAATTGCCCTTCATTATGAGGGACCTGGCTTATTACATTTAGACCTGAAAAGTATGAACAGGTCTGTTTGGGGCAGAAAAAGCTCACTTTTGTCATTAAAAAATTATTTCCTTAGGTATGGGGAACCATAACACTAAGGTTATAGAGAAAAAGCGTTCTGTGTTAAATTAATTGGGAATAAGTCCCAGTATAGTTTTCAAGCTACCTGTAGCAAGTGTGTGGCTGGAGTTTGAACACTGGCAGGTTGAGACGTATGTTGTTCAGCAGAAGCCGAACCTGTCAGAGTAGATAGAGCACCCCAGATCTACCACAGATGTAATGAGACAAGCTGATCTAAAATTCAGATCTGTCAGTAAGTATAAGGTGATATTTTTTTATTAAATATGTATAGATGTAGAGTAGATATTACTATTAATTTAAACTCAGAAGATAAAACACAACTGCAATTAAAAAAAAACACAAAACCTAGTAATATTGAGTATCCTGATGAACTGTCAGTTATAAGAAGTCAATGGGACATGTTGAAGAACAGAAGTTCTGGAGCAGATGTGTTGTTAAGAGAAAGTAGAAAAAAATCTTAAGAAAATTCAGAGTAACTTTGACATTTTTTTTTTTATAACTATAGTTAGTGTAGCTATCTCAACATCTTCTGGTACTTGTAAGTATATTGATAGTCTCATGAGCACCCATCAAAAATGGAATCATTCCTGTCATCTTAATTCCCCAATCCTGGCCGCAGAAATGTGGATTTATCTCCTGGGTTGTGATGATCTTCTCTGTCCTTCCACTGCTATAAAGGAAAAGTGTCACTTCCTCAGCTTAGAATGCCTCAAATGCATGAAATGCCTGCTTTTCTGAATGACTCAGATTTCCACATCCTGCTCTTAACTCTTGAATTTCACATTACTACTAAAGTCATGATGAATTGTAGTCTCTTGCAAACAATAAAAGGATCTTAAATTAAAATCTATGTGATGTGAGTGTATTAAAGACAACTTTTGTAGTATGATACAGGTAATGCAGAAGCATGCTATGTTTTAAAACTATAAGAAGAAGGGAAGTATATGGGAAGTTTGAAAGTTAGCATAGAGTGGTGGGAGCCTTAGTGGCAGAGCATGCCTTTCAAGAGCTCTGTGAAGATGTTGACAGTACGTATCACTGTTTCCTCTCCTGAAAATACGATGAGCTTGATTGCTGTGAGGTTTTTTTTTTTGTTAATACAGTATATTAAATTAAATTGTTACCTTTTTTTGCCCGTAAGGAATTTCCATACGAGTTCAGTGTACACCAGGCAAATTCATAACTGAGTTGAGCTGCAGATAGCACAATGATGTTATGCTCCAAATCTTGTTGCAGGCAAAAATGAAACATACTTCATGTATAAAGACCAGAGTAAATTGTTTGTCTATTAAAAGTTTAACAGGCAAATCAAAGGATTATTAATACTGGTGCAGTTTTAAGTGTTACGGGAAATTAAAAAGAAGAATAATTTGGTTCTTGATACAAGGAGGAGGAGCCTGCACTCAGATCCACTAGAGGTGAGGCTTGTATCATACGGCTTCACCTCCTGCTTCACTCTTAACTGGGAGAATTGGCTGGTGAAGGCTGTGAGGAGCATTCATAGATGTTCTTCCAAGCAAAAGCCAGAAACTCTAACTGGCTTTCATTATGCTCAATGCTCTTGTTCAGTACAATTCCTGGGGTCTTCCTTCTGTTTAGCAGCTGTTTGCTCATGGCTCTTCATCCAGTCCCCAAGTCAGTAACAAGTGTCGTGGTAACTGTGGAGGCTGATAGGATACAAATGTATAAATGTAAAGTGATGCGTAAAGTGATCACCCCAAGTGATGCAGATTTTCACCTTTCTGTTTCTTTTATGTTAATCTGAAACCTGAAATTTCAAGGTTATTTCATCTGTCACCATTGTCATCCCTTTTCCCTATTGGAAAGATGTGGAATCTTACCTTGTGCTTATATAGAATGGGACAATTATCAGAACTGCCATTAATTAAAATAAGATTGTAACAAGCTGGCAAACTATTAGCCTATAAGATTTTTTCTTTCCTTGGTGGTAAGAAGAAATAATTGGGGGGAAAAATTAAACAAATTAATGACTTTGACTTTTCCTTTTTTTTTTTCCTTAAGGCTGAAATTTCATTATTGTTAGTTCTGAACACCATATTTTTCTGAATATGGATCACAATATTCATTTTGGATTATTTAATTTAACTTCTTTCCAGATGAACTGGCTTTATTAAATGCTTGACATGGATGAGCAAACAAATTTGTGCAGACTGTAAATATCTATGATTAGTCTTACACAGTATTCTGTAATCGAAGGTTTAACAATTACATGTAATGTTTTCATCCAAGCTCGGTAAGGCACAGCGGGGAGTAAAGCAGGCTGGGGTGGGGGAAAGTTACAATTTAAAATCCATTAATGAAACAGAACCAGGATGCCAAC
>VZRU01011082.1:741785-770568 GCA_013398155.1 Pedionomus torquatus
AAAAAAAATTACACTCAGACCCTGGTATATGCCACACCTAAGGGATGAACTTCCAAGAAACTCCATCAAAATGTTAGTACAGACAGTTTAAGTTATTAATAGCTTCAGTCATTCGTAGAAGGATAGGTATGCTCTAAGGTACGTGACTGCAGTCTGGGTAGCATTGATGAGACAGTCCCTGGAGTTGCTGACCAGTTCATGGTAATTTACCTAAGGTAGTACAGAAGCAAAACTCATTTAAAGCCAGCTTGATAAAATCTGAGCAGAAGTCATGTGACTGCATGCATCTGGTCGTGTTCATTGAAGCGTTGGAAGTTACTGCAGCTTCAGGCCTCTTTACAGCAAAATTTCTATCTGATTTTGGTCTCTTTCTTGAAAAAAAAATAAATTATTCTGGATTCTTTGGAGATTTCTTCTTGAGATTTTTTGCTGTTTTATAGCCATGAATATTTAGTCATTTTCCTTGCCAGCTGTCTTGCAGTGGGTTGGAACTCAGTGATTTTTTTGAGGTCCCTTCCAACCCAAACCTTTCTGTGGTTCTCTGAATAAGTGAGTAATGGCAAAGAGCCATTTGAAGTTGATGTCAATTTGCCTGTGGTTTTGGTGACTTGTGCTGTTCATAATCAGTTGTTGTCTTCCTGAAGTAATACATTTCCTTCATTAATTAAATATACTCTTTTTTTGTTTCAATTTTTTATAGAGCCTTCCTGAAGAATTTGTCTCCTATTTCCTAATTGTATGCTAATAGTGTACATCTTTCATGACCACTGTGAGTTCACTGTATATTCCAGCAGTGCACACATAATTACTAAGCAACAAAAAAATCAGTGGTCAGGCTGGCACAGTAATTTTGTCTGTGGTCTAATAGTGCTGCTTTCTTCCTAGTAAAGGTTCAAAACATCTGTTGACATCATTAACTGATCTAAACTAATAGAGACTAATCCAAAGCCCATGTGTAATATATAGATCATTACCAGTAAGAATGATGACAGGAAAGGAAAAAAATAGAAAATTTTGGTTTTACTTTTGCTCCATATTGTTTCTTGCACTGTGATTATGGTGTATGCAGAGTAGGTTAAATGTCTGTATTAGCGTAATTTTGCTGAGCTGACCTACTGTGAATTATTTGAGGATCTTTTAAAAGTTCGGAGGCTTGCCTAAAAGTCTTAAATATATAATCTGTAATAAAGTTTTTAATTTGCATATTTAATTTCTGTGCAATTAAGCCCTAAATTATTACTTGGCCATTAGCTGGAATTTAGCTTGTCATGTTACTCATTAGTCTTTCTGCCACAGGATGCAAGAACACTGATGCATTTTGGGGTTTGTTTGTACTCCAGTTTTCTTACCAGTTCACTTGAGTCATTTAGCACTGAAGTAGCTTGGTCTTGTAATTAGCAATCAATTTGTTTTGCTATAGCTGATATTTTTCCATAGTGTAAATTCTTAAAGCCAGGTTGATTATAGGTTTATTGAGATGCACGGTGACCTTTCCCACAGAGCAGGAGTGAGGGTTTGTTTCATGTCAAATGTGCAACGACTGCAGTGTCCTTTGGTTGGCATCACATGGTGCTTTACATCAGGCTGGTGCCTGTATGCCTTTGCATCCCAGGTGCTCCAGGTGGTTCAAGTTTGTCATAGAGTCAAGGTGCAAATATGTGTTTTATGTCTCTGTGTATTTACCTGATGTCTGAGTAGTTAGATAAATGTTGCATTGTGAATTATATAAAGTGATCAGAATAAGTGATAAAACTGTTTGTGCGCAAAGATAGGAGTTGGTTCCTGATAAATACTGATTAGATCAGTAGCAAAACACCTAATTTTTGTTATAAGTCTCTTGGGTACTTTCCAGTATCGTGGGTGACTTGTATTACTGTTCTTGTGTTTCAGGAATGAAATAAGGTGACAATATTAATAACTCATAAAATTGGGGACAAAACCTTCAAATAATGCTCATGACGTACGTCATGGAATTGAGTAAGCAAAAATATCATTTATGGGATATTATCATAAAGGTTACTCTGGTAAGGAAGATTACTATCATAGGTTAAGCTAACTATGCATTGGTTTGCTTAGTTTGTAACCAAATGTAGAAATTTCATGGAGCAACTAGTCCTGGATCATACAATGAAAGCAGAGAGTAAGATTTGCTTTTCTGAATAAAATTCTTTCAAAGACGCATGATATTGGCTGGAAGTATAAATTAGAAGGTCCATATCTAGCTCAGTGTAACAGTGTTAATGAAGATACCGTTGCTATAGACTAATTTATACCACTTCAATCAGATCATTAGGGAAAAGGTTTTGGGGGGAAAAAAAAGTGTTCGAAAGAGTGTGGTGTGGTGACTCATGACAGGAAGCTGAGTAGGTGTTTTTTGGAGCTGGTCATACGCTTTCGGTGAAATCTTACATTGTGTCCCATATGTAACTCCCTGTAAGTGAGTGGATTCTGAGGACTATGGCATGTCTGCAGTTCCCAATACTTTCTAGTTTTTCAAACTTCCTGAAAGCTTCTAAGGCTCGCAAAAGTGGTGGACAGTTTAAATTGTGTGGTAAGAGGAGAAATACTTGGATATACTGCTACTGGTGATGTCTCTTCACAGATAAGTTAGCACATCTGTGCAGTGCCTGTGAGTCAGTAGTGAACCATACTACCTACAGTTCTGATGGCAGAGCTCCAAGCTTTGCTAATCTTTTTGTGGATTTTCTAAGGCAAAAGAGATTGACTGGATGACAACAGGAAAAACAATGAGGCTTCATGCTTTTAATAGGAACAGCAAAAAGGTCTGCAGTAAACTCTACCATTAGGTTTTGAGTAACTTAAGGGTTCCATTTATAGTTCAGCATGGTTGGAAAGCTCCGTTCAGCACCTCTGAGTAATTGGAGCAGTACTTAGTAAACACGTGTTGCTCTCATTGTGTAGCATTATAATGCAGCACAGTAAAAGGTACTTTTTGGTTTTAGATCCAAGTCACTGATCTGGAGATTAAATACTCTGCTTTGAGCTGTGTGGTTTGCCCTCTTATTTCAACTCTTTTCAAGTAAAATGAATTTGTCACTCCTTCCTTGCCAATTGTAGGTACTGACAAAATGGATCTTTAAGTGAATATTAACGTGTCTTGAGTGACTGTACCACTGAAAAAAAGAGTGAATGATCCCAAAGAGGCTTACTGTTTCTTTAACCACAAAAAGAAACACGCAAAGCATCAGCCTTTGTAAAGTCTAGCTCTCATAAGTCCAAAAGGGATGGTGAGTAAAGCCAGAAGATAGTAAAAAGTTAAGAAATATTATTTAACGAGTAAATAGGCCGTAACATTGATTCTTTGTGCAGAGATTGAATTCTTCCTGTCTTTCCTCTTAAGTGCTAGGTTTCTCAGGTGATTTCTAGACTTGTATAAACTGTAGTTCAGGTGGTTGAAGTTCATTGAATGCTGCTTTATTTATATGTTGAACTAGCAAATTACTGAGCTGAACACCAACAAACATGTTGGGCTTTGTTTGTGCAATTAAATGCTATGCCTGAAGTTCCCACTTAATTGTAGTCATGGGTCTTACACAGTCTGAAAGCTTCTCAACTTGATTTAAATGATTGATGTTGATTATTTTGAGAAGTTTTTATCTGGGATTTTTATCTAGATACTGAAATTAATACTGCAAATATTACAGCAGCTGTATTGATTACTTTGTTTTGATTTATGTATCGGTGTTTTGGTTTTTTTTATCTGAGACTCAAATATGCATTTTGAACCTCTAATTAACATTTGCATTCTGACAAACTGGAACTGGCTTTTCTGTTAAGGAGATGTACTTTCAAGTATGCAGTGAGAAGACTTGTGAGCTGAGTATGATGCAAGGCTTAGACTTCTTAATTATTTTTTTTTTATTTACAATATAGTTATTGTAAACATTCCCTGAGGAAACCTTAAAGTAATTTTTGTCTCCATGCTTCTTTTCAGTAAACTTCGAGTCTGTAGCTAAAACATGCCACTTCTGTTTTTAAATACATAAATTAAGCAACTGGCTAAAAGTACAATATAAAATCAACTATTCATCTTTGAGCCAATTCTGGATGAAATCACTGTCACTTACTACCCAGTACTAACTGGTGCTAAACAAAGCTTATCCTTTTTTTTAAGATCAAAAATATTAAGAACAATAGCACTGTGTTTTTCAGGGATAAGGGGGAAGGAGAATAGCAAATTGGCCTAGTCTTAGACCAAGTAATCTATTACTTCTTCACTTTTAGCTAAAATTCCACATGAGTTTTTTGTCTTTTTGTGGTCTTTTCATTTTGTTTTTTGAACTAACTGATATTAAAAACGCAGGTAAAACCAATTACGTATTTGACTATTCTGCTACAGTTCAGACATTTCTTTTGCACTTTTCAGAGTGACAGTACCCATATGAATTCTTAATAATCATAACCCCCTGAATCCTGTGATCCATATACATCTGTTAATTTGTATAGATGCAGTTCTTGCAGTTTTCTGTCTCTGTTTATTAGTAGGGGAGCAACTGTACTTGGATGCTGGAAACTGAATGCCATTCCTACAGCCTACAGTGATTTAACAAGTATCTGTGAGTAGGAAGAAGAGGAATTGATTGCAAACTTATAGTCTGTTGAGTAGTGAACCCTTTTGAACTTTGAAGGAGGACCTTTTATATCCAAGTTTTGCTAGTTTTTCAGGTATAGTAGCTATCTAGGGGAAAGTGCTTTTTTCAGCATTACCTCTGTGTGTAATTACACTGTGCACCTGTAGTAAACCAGAGCACAGCAATGTGTCAGAGCTACAGGATGCCTGGTAACAAATAGGCCATAGATTCAGGTGGCAGCTGTCTTCAGTGGCTCTCTTTCTCTGAGAGCCAAAGTGAAAATGAGTATTTTTATTTTTTCCCCAAACCCCATTATGCATTATTGGTTTTCATAAACACTTTTTCCATGGATCAAGACCAGTCTTATCCAAAGGATTACTTCAGCTCTTAACATCTGAACTGGTCTGTTCTGGCTTGTTGAGAAGGTTAATGTTATTTGCAGATAAGATGCTGATCTTTCAGATGTTCTGAAACAAGAAAACCACGAAGTATTCCACTTTGTTCTGTATACTAAACAGTTTTGTGTTACATTTGAGTGCAAAGATAATGGGGTGTGTTATGTTCCTCCTCCAAGTCACACGGGCTTGTGATAGATCTATGTAGAGGGCAAACAATTGCACATAAGCCTTCAACCTACAGGAGGAAGTGTGAAGGAGAGGCTTTAACTAGGACATAGGAACTGTACTGACTTAATTGTAGACAGTACTTGCAAGATATCATCTACATACTTGGGAAGCTGTCTGTCTAGAGGAATTGCCATGAAGAAGGAAGATAAGGACAACAACCCAAATGTACTGGTAGTACAGCTAGCGAGTGATACTTGAACTGCCTGAAGAAGCTTCTATGTAGTGTGTGTGTTCTGGACCTGGTAAGAATCTTCATTCCAGGCCTCCACAATTGTCAGAATAAATGCAGACTCTTTAAAAGCAAAGACACTGGTTATTTGTGTCTCTAGCTGTATCTGAAAGAGATTGGGGTGATAACTCGGTATCTGCAGTAGCTTAATTTTCAGAATGAGAGCTTTCTATACCCTCCTAATGCATCCTCCAAAACCTCTTCCTGTTGCCTCTCATAGAAACATAGTATATTTCCCAAACCTTTCTTGCCCATTATTCTAGCCCTGTAAGAGCATACTCTGATGGAGGCTGGTGCCCTATGGAGAATCATAGAATCATAGAATGGTTAGAGTTGGAAAGGACCTCAAAGATCATCGAGTTCCAACCCCCCTGCCATGGGCAGGGACACTTCCCACTAGACCAGGTTGCTCAAAGCCCTATCAAGCCTGGCCTTAAATACTTTCAGGGATGGGGCATCCTCAGCCTCCCTGGGCAGCCTGTTGATTTTGTTCTTGAGCCTGTTAATTTTGTTCTTGAGCCAGTCAAGACTCAAGAAGTCTTGACTAATCATGTAATTAAAAGCACGTAATGGAACACATAAACAAAGGAACAAAATTAAGGCTGCTCTGAAATGTCTAACCCAATTCCTTCCTCACCATCCTGCGCATCTTTGACGTGGTCACAACAAGGGCATCAGTTCTTCTTTTGTTTCCAAAGCCCTACGTTATATATCAGCAGAATAGTTTAAATCTCGTAGAGTTTAAACTGAGTAGAGTTTAAACATTCTGTAGAACGTAATTGCTTTCTAATATGGTATAGGCACTAATCTATAATCAGAGAACCGATTTTTCTGTTTTGTATTGCATTGAAGTTATATAATAAATAAATGATGTAATGGTTTACATCTTCAAAGTCAGGTCCTTCCACAGGCCAGGGCAAATACTTAATGGATGTTTTCAGAGATAATATTATTAAATTAGAAATTCTGCTGTGCAATATTTGGAATGTTCGACTCTATTGCCAAGTCTCATAATTTCTGTAGCCACTTTTAACAATAAAGTGCTAGGAGTACAAAATTGTTGTTAGCAGTAACAAAATGCAAGTGAACATTAAACTTTTCTAATTTTCTTATTTATTTTTAAGCACAAGACATATTAATTGCAAAAATTTGATGGGAGTCAAAATTGTGACCTGGCTCTATGGAATTCCTTTTAATTCCTAGCTCCATGACAGATGGAGCTGTACCTCCATTGTGTTGCCTTTTGAATGCTAACCAAAATAAGTTTTACTCTGTTGCTGAAAATGTTCCTTCTGTTTTGTGGCTGAGTAAAATGGAGCACAAAAAGCCTCTGATAGTTAGGGGACTGTTCCAGGCACTTAACTTACCATAGGGCAGTTAGTAGCCAAATTCCTGTTTCTCACACTGCAGTGTCCCAGTGCGTAAGCTACAGTTGGTTGTTTTGGCCTATTGGACTGTTTTATATCTGGAAAAATAATAGCTCATGTCAAGGACATGACGCAGAAAAACAAGATTGAGCAAATGCTAGAAAGACACTTCTGCAGTGGCAGTGAGGGCCAATGGAGAATCCATGGCATATAGATCAGAATAGTATACAATGGCGGTACTGCACCAGATCACTCTGCATCAGCAAGTTTTAGTATTTTTTGCTAGGTACCAAAATCTAGGATATTCTGATACTTGAGATTAGAACTTGTTTTTTCACTCCTTCATAAATATAGCTCTCATTTGCATTATCATCTAGTTCTCTAAATGTCATTTTTTAAATATGAATTTATTAAATGTCAGTTGAGCAGGGTGATTTGAATAGTTATTTTCTCCTACCATTATTCTGTTGCCACTATCCTGTTATTAAGGACATTTTAACTGTTGATTGCTTATATTACTGATTGGAACCTTTGTTTGTCTGTTAAAAACAAGCGGGTTTTTTAATGTGGCCTGATTTTTCTTTTCCTCCATTAGAAACCAATGCAGACAATGGACTATAATTGCAAAATCATACTGCAAATTCCTCTTTGTTGAGAGGCATTTTGTATTCTGCTGGAAATAATTCATGCCTTCTTTCTACCTCAAGCTGTATCTTGGCATCCTTGAAATTTCTCTTCAGTTTGTCTCATCAGAAGATTTCCCGAAAAGACTCAATTAATTTCAGCTACAATTGTCACCATCAAATTATCAATCTTCTGTGAAATCTGATTCTCTAATTAATGTTGTAGCATATGTGCGTTAATCTGTCTGCTGCTTCTGCTCTCTAATGAGGCAGATACTTACAGGGCTTTCTTAACAAATAATAATAAACTGACTGGCTATGTGTGATGTTATCAGCTAATAAATAAGATAGTGTTGGCTTTTGTAATCATTGCCATCTTCAACTATTATATTGTCAACATTTTTACTCATTGTACCTTTAGATCCAAATACTGGGGATTTAATATGTATTTGAAATTTGACAGTTGCTCATTTTGACTAAACAAGCAAGTCAATATGACTTGAAAATATCTTTTCTTTAATTTTTATTTTTTAAAATGATAATAATGAAGCAGGATAATCTGTAAACAGTATCAGGAATGTGTGATTCGCAATGTTCTGTTTATGATGACATCTAGTGGTGTAGCGTTCTTCTGACTAAATGGAAGAACCCAGTTAAAATGTGCCAAAACATACTAAGAATAAACGTTGAATGGAAAGTAATGAATAAAGTCTCTGATGATAAGAAATATTACAGGTCTTATGTCTATTAGTTAATTTACATCAGAAATGTCTTGAAAGTCCTTTGTAAAAGAGCACTTGTATGATCTTTGTTACATCATGCACATATTCTGACCAATAATCTTTCTCATCTTTTTTCCCCACCAAAAAAATCCAGTAAGACAGTAACAGCACTGGTTGTGAGTTGAAGTAAAAGATATGCTGGTTTTGAAAGAAGAACAGGGCTATACAAATGTGTATAAGTACCTCTTATATGGGAACATGGAATTAAATGAAACTGTACTACAGAATTAATTGCGTTTTATTCTCTCCTTGTGGTCACCAAGATACTCTGATGCTGCATTCAAGCTTGATTTTTAAATGCATTGCTTTAAAAATGGATATATATATCTTAGAGAGGGTTAAGCTGATTGCAGTAACAGTCCCAGCCAACTAAAGGCCACAGGTCATGACCATTATCTTTTAAAAGAAGTGCCAAGACAATTTCTATTAAAAGTAAATATGTATGTATTTAAGAAAAGAACTCCTTCTTCCCATTTTCTAAACAGCTTTAATTATTTTTCATAATTAACTGTTTGCTCCTGCTGTGCATGCCTGAAAGTGATACTCTCTTGGAGCTTTGTGCTATGTACTACTGAGATTCATTAACGATTAAGTTCATGATTGGCCTCTCAGTATAACAAGGAAGGGATTTTTATTTTTTTTTTTGTAAACAGGGAAAAGA
Source organism: Pedionomus torquatus (assembly GCA_013398155.1). NCBI lineage: Eukaryota > Metazoa > Chordata > Aves > Charadriiformes > Pedionomidae > Pedionomus > Pedionomus torquatus. The sequence continues at coordinate 750,666 of VZRU01011082.1, forward strand.
AGCAGAACTTCTTTTAAACATAAAATCTCTTTTTAAATGGCCACACATTATATAACTAGGTCGCAGTGCTTATACAGGAACTGTTCTGCACACAGCCAAACAGAAGTTAAGGAGAATGTGTGTAAATTGGGCCCCAAACTCACAAAAATTAAGTAGCGCTCAAAACTCATTAACATGTGTTGTTAAGGCTTGTTTCTCTGGAGCTGTGCAGTGATAAACAAGCTTGCCTCATATTTTCCAAGATGCCTAGAAAAAAAAAAAAATTATAGTCTGCTGGGCTTTGACTTATCCTTTCAGTCCACATTCACAGCTGGATTCCAGTAGATATCAAAGTATCGCAGGTGCTTGGTAGAGCCACCAAACACCATCTCTTCATACAGGACTCCTTTGAAAAGTGTGGAGTGAAGAGAAGGGATAAAACCCCTAAGTCCTAAGTTGACGTGCCACAAATGTAAAGTAAAAGAGATGGTGAAGAAGCAATGCAGTTCTTGTAACTGAAATCTATGGGAATTGCATGTTTGATTCTGAAAGTGCAGCTGTGCTTTAGGAGGCTGGGTTACTAGCAACTCATTAAAGTAATATACAAATATTGACTGCATTTGAGAGCAACAGCTGTGAAGTCACACTTGTAAATTCAAAAAAAGTAAATTTGTGCTCTAAGGCTTATGCAATAAGTATCATTGAAAAAGGCATTTTAACCAAAATATCGGTTTTGATTCTTTAGATATTTAAACAACTTTGTGTATGTTTTAACAGTCTCATTGATGTTTAGAAGAAAGTGCTTATGACAGTACTTTCACAAAGGATCAACGCCTGGACAGAAAACAGTCATGTGCAAATTCACTTCTATTTCTGCTATTAATGATGACAAATGGTAAGTAAGAGCAGGGCTAGAAGTGGTAAGGACAGGTCTGCACTGCTATCCAAGACAGTTTAAACTAGTTCGGGTACATTGAATAGCCCAGAACTTAGTGTCAGCTATGAAGCTGCCCAGGACACTGAGTATATATTCAAGTAGCCTTCCCTGAACTGCAAATTACACTGCTGTGATTATGCTGCTGTCAATCCTTAAGTTAGCTAAGAGCCAGCTGAGAAGCATTTATACTATTTTGGATTAAATCGGTTATAAGTCTGCCTGGTTTCATTATTTCTCTTTCTGTACAATAGGAAAATAGATGTTTACTTACCTTATAAGCTCTTTTACATTTTCTGGGATCCTTTTCTTGTTTGAGGGTGTCTTGATAGAAATTCAGTATGAACATTAATGTCTGTGGATCATTTCATCATTTTCCAAACAGTAGGGGTTTTACTTCAATAGTGGGAAGTCCCTAATGCCGTTAATGGATCACATCTGTACTTGGTGCACACATATGGTGGTTCAAATATCAATTAAATAGTTTATTGTCAGGTAGAGAGTGTGAAGGCTACCGGTTTACTTTGTTCTGTGTTTTTCAGCTATTTTACCTCCAAGGCCTTGTTCTGTGTTTCAGTGTCTAAATGTTTGCTTACTTTAGAAAAGTGTAAAGTAGTTGCATGTCTTTCAGTTGTACCCTCAGCAGAACAGCAGCAGGAAAATCGATAGGGAGTCATTCTGTCCGACACTTCAAGAAGCAGTATTGGACAATTTATCTTCTTCCCTTGCTCAGTGATATAGAAATAAGTGGTATCAAAAATGAAAGGTAATATATTTGCACATTCAGGAATTTGCTGCAATTTTTTTTTGTTATAACTTTGTGATATACTTGGAACAAACCGTGCTTTGGTAACACTTGTGCAAATCTACCAAAATTAACTAATTGCATTATGTTGTTTGCTTTCACATATGTTTTGCATCTTGACAACAGCTGATACTGTTGTAAAAAGTGTATGGTTTACCTTTGAACTGTGAAGTGATTAGCACAGTGAATTTGTGTGTCTTGTGCACATCATTTGCTAAATAAAAAAAAAAAAAGCTTACCCTTTGAATTGTTGAGATAAAATAACTTAATACATATGTAGTTTAACAGCACATTGTGTTTCCTTAGGGATGTATTCTTCTCGCACCAAGTGCAGCTCTTTTGAGTTGATTTTTTTTTTAAGTGTTCTGCTTGAATGGTATTTGTGCAAGACTTGAGACTCACTCTGACTCCCACTCTTCATTTGACTATGAGGTGAAAATAAAACTGATGTCAATGGCAGACTTTTGTCACTACATTGTTACTTTTAAAGAGGCAAGCAGCTGTTGCTAAAACTATTTTTATTATCTTTCTCTTACCTCCCTAAATAATTACTGAGAATGTCGCGTTAGGTTACTATGTTCAGATGATCCTAATGCGGTGTTGCCTAGAATGGTAATATGCTAATTTTTGTATTTTTTAATTAGTATTATCCAAGAAATTGAACTATCCTGTTAATAGTTATCACATCTAGAAATAACTTTCTGAATTAATTGCTATGGGAAGACAGAGTGAGCTATGAAAGATAATCACGGTTGATCCCTTTCTTTAAAAACAAAACAAACCACAACAACATAAAGCCCCCAAGCCCTGAGGTGCTCCATTTGTAACCAAGTTAAACCACATTGTGCTTTTTCAGTATTATAAGCCTATGTAAATATGTATTTTAAAATAAATAATTGATCATGAAATTAAAATAAGGAAAGGTCTTATGATTTAAAGAAGTGTAAATAGATAGTGCTAATCGCAGCGTTTCTGGTGTGTAGCTACTTGCTTTGCTGGTTTTGGAGTGGTTTTCTTTGGCTTCTGAAATTAGTTGACTGCATATTTTCATTACTATTACACCTGAGTGTTCATTCCTCTGCCTTCAATGGTGCCTTTCCTGATGAAAAGGAAAAGTGTGAAGCTATATATGCTCAACCTGAGAAAAGAGGTCTGATATATTAACAAATCACAATGAATGTACATCTAAAGAGAGGCACAGAATTTCACTGGTATTTCCATCTGCATGATGTACTCATTGTCAGTGTCATGTCTTCAGTATATATCTTGGTCACTTTTCTTTTTTTTTTCCCTTTGTATTTTTGATGACGTAGCAACAAGTTTTCCCTTAAAGAAAAGACTTTAAGAAAACAGATGTTATCTGTTTCCAAGGCACTCTGAAAACTTGATTGTCAATCTATATGGACTCTTTCATCTAGACTGTGATGTATTCACTGAAGTGTTTAAGGTTTTGCCTTACTTTATCTGATCTATCTGTAGTTGTAATTATCCAAGAAGGTACCATATAATAATGAAACATGAAGCTTAAGAATAAAAGAACTTTTACATAAATAACATCATTCTTTCAGAAGAGACAAAAGCAAAAAGCTAACATTTTACTTTTAGAATAGATCTCTCTTTACTTTTGCATTGCAAAGACAGGGAAAGATGCTTCCATGGTCTAGTTATCATCTACATTCCTCTGCATGTCTTCTGCTTCTTTTACTCCCTGACTTTGCCTTTCTATTTTCATAACTAGACAGAAGTGATTAATGTGTAAAATAAATAAAATAACTCACAGGAGCTTACTTGCTTAACTACATATTTTCCTGGACAATTTGCCAAAGCACACAGTTTGAAATAATTTCTGAAATAATAGCTCTTAATATGAATGGTCCATGGTAGTTTGTCCATTGTTTCTCAGTTAATGGGAGGTACTGTGGCACTGATAAAAATGAATCTGCCTCAAGTATATAGTGATACAAACCTGGCAGCCTTTTACTTGCCAAATCCCCTGTGCTTAGTTAGAAGCTCAAATATAAGGCACTCCAGTATAAATCAGACCGTCTCCAGATGTTTTGGTACAGTGAATGCTGAGGCTCAAATTCACTTTTAATGAACTGTATTTTAATGTCAGTCTCTCCTGTCTACTTAAATGACAAAGAGCTCATCTGACTTTTGTAATGAATCCCACAACTGTATCATTTATTGAGCCTCTGTCTCAGCATTGTGCTGGTCCATGATGACATAGGTTGGTGATGTAAGTGAGCTGTATTGAAGTTTTATTACCAAAGCTACAAAACTTTAAGAAGTTATGTCCAGCTCAGCAGGAGGTGCTGGAATTTCTACTGAGGAGAACTGCATCTGTAGGGGGGGAAATACAAGGGCTTAAAAATGATATAGTAGGGCATGGCAATATGTGAGGAAACATCCAGCAGAAAAGCTGATCATAAATGAACTGTGAGAGTCCTGATTTAGACAATAATGAAGTCTGATTGGGCTGTGTACGTGCTTCTTGGTAATGTATAGAAGACCAGTATAGGTGATCAAGGTGGTGTATAAATTATTTGTCTTTTTAAAAAAAAGGCATATGACAATTAAAGAAACGCGATGCTAGTAGTTTTGCTACCTAAAAAATCTAAGATACATTTATATGTGTATACAAGGAATGAGAATGTAGTAGAATAGAGCGTAGGGTGTACTGAGGCGCACATACAAAATTAAATGCTGTCAGTACTTGTCTGTGTAGCAACGTATGCTGTGTAAGAGAAAGAGACAGCTTGGAAGTAAGTAATAAAAAAAAAAAAAGATGTATAGAGTGAAGACTGACAAATTAGAAAATGTGGCAGAATCTACCTTGTAGTTTCAAAGGAAACCCCAAACCCCAAGTCAATGCCATTGTATCTTTGAAGTAAGGAGGCATTGGAGCAGGCTAATCGATGGTCGGTGTTTGGGAAAGATTTGCAGAGACGTATGAAGTTTGGCCTCTATCCTTGTGCTCAGTGGTGAAGCAGATAATTAGGTAAACGCTAATTGAGGAACCTATCTGAAATGAAGAAGTAGTGAGATATACTTACTGTGTTAGACATTTAGCTTCTGGGTTTGATTTTGTTTCTTTTAGGTGAAATGTCATTGTCTCTCTATCTGGCTAAGGACTCTAATTTCACAATGTAGTTATCTCAAAAATAATTTAAATTTCTCTTGGAGCTTTAATGTTTTGGGGTCTGTTCACTGACAGGACTTCACAGTGATGAAGGATGCTTCTCAAAGTGTGTTTCATTTTATTCATGAAGTGGAACTTGAAATAGTGGCAACCATGAAAGGAAGTCAAGTGCTTGTCCCACTTGGCATTTGGGTTAAAAGCTGCATTGATCGAAGTGTTCCAAGTGAGCATTTGCACCAACCTTTCCACTTACATATACCACCAGATATTTCAAGAACTTTATTTCTCTCTCAAGTTGCACAGGACCTGACTAATACTGGATTTATCTTTCTTCTTTCTTTTCCATGCGTACATTAAGTGTTATAAAGGCAATGGGAGCTCTGTTAGCTATGGCTGGCCTGAAGCCCTGTTTGGTTCTCCTTAACAGAGAATTTCTTAAGGACATTTCTGTCTTACACAGAGAAAACTTTTGAAACGCAATGAAGGTTTTAAGTAAAAATTTTTAAAAAGTGTTATGCTTCTACTGCTTATTAGAACTCTGGCAACATTTGGAAAAAAAAATCTTTGTAGGCATATGAGAGTGTCTGAGATATAAACCAGCTTGAATTTTGGAGTATTGCAGGAAAAAAAACAAAACCAAAAAACAAACAAACGAAAAAAAAAAAACAACCGTATCAACATTGAGTTGAAGAAGAGCAGAAATACCATTGCATAGAATTTTGGTGTCTGCTGGGGGGCGGGGGAAATCAGGGAGGAAAGAGAAAGGCATGCCAGGTAAAGAATGTGTACAGCAGTATCAGGATTTTGGAAGATTACATAAATAGCAGTGTGATAGTAACCAAAAATGTTTTCTGTCTGTAGACTTGATTGGCTATCTGTCAGCTGGGGTTGACTGCCATACATACTGTGTCACTGTGATCTTTAAGTGGACTAAAATAACATGACTGATGAATACGACAGGTTGTTGAGGCCCTTTGGAGATCTGGATTCACTACTTTAACTAAACCCAGCATGTCTTTGCTTATTAGCTTCTGCTTTTTTATGAAAGTAATTTTCTAACTAGAAGTATCTGTGTGTAATTGCCTTATGCTGGTAAATGTTCTGAGGGGAAAAATAATAAATGGTGATTAAGTTTTGAACAGTAACATCCTAGAGAAGACAGAATATGTACAACCACTCAGAAATGTATTTCTTAGTTGCAGAAGACTAAAAGAAATAGGAATATCTTTTGTGTATCCTGTGTATATTACCTGCCTTGTGTTACATTTATTAACTTTGTGTTTAAAGTTCAGTTGTCTATTCAATAAATGCTAGTATTAGTCAAATTTCTTAGGTGGTTTAAACATTGATTTACTCTGACAGAGAATAGAATCAGTTTCTCCAAGATATGTGAAAATATTAAGTTGAAGATCTTTTTCTGTAAGCTTCTGCTTGAGCACTGTGTGTGCTTTTGAAATGCATTACATGTGGTGAGTGTACTGGGGATGCTTAAGCAGTGAAAACAGTTACTTTATTTCAACACTTAATATCTTCTAGAGCATCCTGTGTACCAGCATCAGTAAATATGTCATGCTGAATGCAAACTTCCCAGCTATGTTCAACTGAATAAGCAGAAGTTGAGTAAATAAGGCTATGAAAAACAGTAGTCTGTTTTGTTCTTGGAATGTCCTGGTGTATTCATTAGAAGCAAAGAGAAGCTAAAAATGTCATTTCTATTGTCGTAGGGGAAAAATAAAACTACAAAAGGATACAGTGCCCTCAATTGTATTCCATTCACATTCCAATTAACCTTGGAGATTGTTCTTGAGGGCTATGTTCGTTTGTTTATATAGCCACATAAGTTAAAGGAAGAGAGTAAGGACTACTATGTGTCTACACTGTTTCTTCTGTCATGCTGTGCTTTTATTTTTACAAGATTTAATGTAAGGTCTTCTCCTTTAATGGAGGACTACATTTGCTGCAGCAGCAAGGAAAGTTTTATTCTTACACAGGCAGGATGCCTCATGGAGAGATGCCGTATGGGGAGTGTGTATTTTTAGTGGCCTCTGAGCCTATTCCAAACTTCTGGAAATCAGATGTTGAGGGAGTGGCTTCTTGACTTAGAATTGAGGGCCTCTTTACTGTTCAAAGAAGATTAAGCATTTACTGTTATCAGTAGTTTGCTGCAGTGTCACAGTGAGATAAAACTTTGGGTTGTTAGTTTTGAGATGACTTCCATTGTTTTAGATTTTTGAGGGGCGGGAATTGTTAGAGACCTATTTTGACAGGACTGTGTGTGCCAAGTGATTTATACAGTAGTTGATGACTTTAAGGAACTTGTTTCTTAATGAGACAAGGCTTGGAAGAGAATGGTGTCTGTGAATGCCTCTTGGTGTATTCAATCCCTTTTCAGTAGCTTATCAACAGGTGACTTGATTTCAACCAAACTTAGCATAAGAGTATTAACATAGGGTGCATCTGGGAATTTTGTACGTGTATACCTAGCTGCTTAGGAGTGAAAGGCTGCTGATATGTGGACTGCATATGCAGAATGCACAAATGTCCTAACTGTAGGATGAGTCTGTGAGCATTTGCACTTTCATGAACCACCAGGACAGGACAAACAAACAAAAAAAAAAAGTAGAACAGACTTCCTTGCTTTTCTTGCTATGGAACTAATATGTCCTATGCCAAAATCTAATGGGAATAACCTTTGAATTGTTTAGCTGCTTAGAGAAATTACAGTTACTTACATTTACCTCTACATATTTAATGGCCTGATTTGGGCCACAGGGACCTTAGTTGGCAGTACTACTGGCTTTACGTAGTCAGACAAATGAATGATGAGCGTTACCTGTCTTGTGCTAGGCACGCAGTGACCTTTATGCACCGGCACACCAGCCTTGCTCCTCCTGCTGAACACATTTTTTCAAGGAAAATGTGTTTCATCAGAAACCCTGCAAACAAAATGTCACAGCTGTGTTCCACATTCCCCACCTATAAATCAGTTGAGAACGTAGACTTTGTTATTTTGTGCTTTACCTATTAAGTTTGATAAATCTTTTTGTTTGTGAGTCCTTAGCAAAGTAGAAGTAGGTGCGTTATTTTCCTTGTACACAAAGTAGACCTCTCTTACCAGCTTTGTCCTGTACTGTGGTCATGCATACTGCCTTCAGGTGCATATGTGCTAACCCTGGTTCCAGTATTAGCAGCTATAACTGAGTCTGTGGTGATAATGACAGTTTTCTTTTTGGGCTTGGCTTTACGATAAGATTGGAGAGCTGGCAAATTAGAGCCTTACGCATCTGGCCTGGATGGGTTGCTTTGCTGGAAGCTTGTGTTCTCTTTTATGGGTCTGTTTTAGAACTGGAGCTGAAATTGAGTTTGGACCTATTAGTTATCATCAGGATCAGTAGCATTCCCAGCTGTGTCAGACAGTTAAGCTATTCAGCTTTTTATGTGACAGAATCTTTTCTCTCTATATATAGTAATACAGTAGTTTAATATCATTAAATAGTGACTTTTTCTTCTTAATGTTTTAAGACTATCAAACTTACTGTAATGCTCTGGCCACTCTCCATACTTGTGAGATAATGGGCTCGCAGTAATGACTTCAGCATTCTGTTCTGCAGCATCATGCATGCAAGGTCATTGCACATACAGTTTGGGGACAGGTGAGACCTTCAACTTCTTATGTTATTTTTTTTCCTTTTTTAATTCTGGTTTTGTACTTTGCCCAATTATGCATGTTGTGTGTCAAAGGTTAACACTCTATTTGTGATATTGTATACTTAAATCAAATTTCCTGTTCTTCAAGTCTGATAGTTCACACTTGCCAGTGTTACACTTTACCAGCGGGGTTTTTTTTGGTAACCTGTTTAACACATTGCATCCACATTTGCTGTTATTTTTGTGTACTGTTTGATCTCTAGTTACTTCCAATTTAGCTTGCTAGCAAATGCAGCTTAGTTTGTCAGGGCTGTTTTTTCTCTGTTGTTCTTGCTATCTATGTTGACTTTGACCTGTAAGTGTAGAGATGAACTTGATTTCAGCTCAGTCTCTACTCAAAAGGAAACATTGCTGAATTCATGGGTAATGCTATATGTTGTTAGTTCTTCCTACTTATAGCTCCCTCCCCCTAGTTTTGTTACCTTCCAGTGCAATTTTTCTAAGATCTTCATATAGATCTTTCTAAGATCTTCATATAGAAACAAACATCTTAAAACCATCTTTAAACCATGCTAGGTAGACTTTATTTTAAAGACCCAAAGAAAATAGTTTCCCCAGTGCTGTTGTAATTTTTCATGCATAAACGCTTGGTCTAATTAAAGATACTATTTCTGTGTACAAGTCTGATCTGGCTACTTGTAGAATGTTGTGGCAATAGCACAGTATCATAAAATTTTAATAGTGTTAATTCTTTCAATGTGTTAAGTGGCATATAGCCTATGGAAAGCAAGATGTCATTTGACGTATCTTACATACATTTAGGTGGAGGAAGCTAATTTGTGAATGAGTTTTTGCCACAACTTGTGAAAGCAGAGTTATATAGCAGAAAAAAAAAGGAAAATGTCTTGAATAGCAAGGCAATTCTTTGAAGAGATTCTATTTTTAAGAGGAGAATGTATAACAGAATGTATAACACAGAAGAATTAAAAAATACTGTATGAAAGGTCTTGGGTTTTTCTTATTCTTGTTTCTGTGCTTTGCTTCTTCAGTAAAAAACATAAATGTAAAATGCCAATGATATCTAATAGTATTTAATCAGGAACTAATCAGCAATCTTCACTTCATGATCTTGACTTGTGATGAAAAGATAAGTTGTGCTTTTATTTTTTCTGCAGAAACTTAGGTATAACTATAGGAAACCACAGTCACTGGAGCTTTAACGTAACTTAACTGCTTGTTTATGAGTTACTGCTGACCAGGTAGCTTTTCCTGCTGTCAACACCTTCACTTTTTTTTGTTATTGTTGTTGTTGTTTTTCTTTGCTTCTTCATCTCACCCTCACTAATAAATAAATAAAAAATAAAAATAAAAATAATGTATGACAAGTGGGAACCTGTCCAATTGTCTATGAAAAATTAAGGTGGAGTGATGGATTGTTCACCCCTGAAACTTAAGGTGCAATTGTTACTGGTTTTATTTTCTAATGTTGACTATTGACCTTTCTTGAGGGAAGAGAAACAATGGACTCTACATGATTCTATGTGAATCAAGCAAAATCTGTAGTTTATTGATCAGGTCTCACTTTTATGCAATTTCTTACTTCCGTGCACGTGATCAGACATTATTTGATTGGATGCTCTGCTTTGTCCACACGGCTGGCACGCACCTAAGCTAATACACTAATTGGCTACTATTCTTACACTTAAAGGCCACCTTTCTCATTTTCTGCATGCTTCACTGCTTTCTGCTTTCGGTTATCTCCCAAGGTCAGCCTCAGAGCTGGTGCACAAAGTGTCCGTTCTCCTGCAGGAATTGAGTCTCCACACTTACTCTTACTTTCCAATAATGTCTGGTAGGAATAGTTAATTTATTGGTACAGCAAGAATAGCTGTCTGTAAACCCTTCTTCTAGTCTAAGGTACAGGAATTGTTGCAAGTACCAAATAAAGGTATCATGTTGCAAGGTATGGAATAAAAAACAAATAATAGGATAAAGAAGGTTATTTTGTTTTTCATTTTGTGATGTGGAGAATTATTTACTGAAGGCTCCCTATAATGCTGCTAAGATGCTTTTATTGTTTTTTGTCTCTTTTGGTGCTGCTGGAGACTGCATGCTGCTATAATTTGGTAGCTTTTTATAATTTGAGACTGTGCTTCTCATGGATAATTGTTCTTTGTAGGGAGCCTTATTCCTTGAATGTAATGTACTGCTTCACACAATTTTCTCCAGCAGCTGGTTTTTTTTATTATTATTTTTATTTTTTTAAATTTCACATCACTTCCCTCTTGAATCAGTATGGAATGCAGAGTGTTTCAGGGTTTCTTTGGAACACAATAGCCTATTGATACCTAATGGTATTGTGGGCTTGTTTTTTATTCTACTTTGTAACTACAAAATAATCATATTGTTTGTCTTGTGAGGTTTATGATTTCACATGACTTCTTGTTTTTTGTTGTCTGTAAATGCCTCACAGAAGTTTAAGGCTCAGAAGCCTTAATAAGCAAACATGCACAGAATCTATTTTTATTTAATTGGCAGACTGTCTAGGTGACCAAGCTGCAGAAGCTGGATTTCTCAGTATGTCTACAACTACAATGAGAGAAAAAAACAAAACTCCAGAGTATTTTTTCTACCTATTGGTTTTGTGGACTCTGCTTGCAGGTGTAAGAAAAGCTTCATCATGGGCATATCTAAAGAAATATTGGCTCTGAATATCATTCTTTAAATGATTTAAATTACCAGTAGGAGATACAAAATGAGTTCAAAATGTTACACTGTGTCTTAGCATGGGAACTTTGTGATGGGAAATTCCCTTTAGCAGGATAATTTAAGCTTATTCCAAAAGAATGGATCATGTGGGAATTTTTGTGAACTATATTTTTATGTGATTGCTTTCATGGCTAGTTCAAATGGAGGCATTCAGAATACTCTTAGTCACCATACTGTCTTATTTATCTTAAAAGTACATAGTTTTTTAAATTTTTCTTTTTTCTATGTACAGTATTATGAATATTCTAGAAGGTTGTGTTAGTGCTCACATTTACCTATTCAGCATAAGTCTTGTGTTCTTTACAGTGAACTGGATAAGTAGTCTAGGTAAGAGTCATACAGAGTGCTTACCCATATAAAGTTAGTACATGGACGAATTAGTTTCTGGACTAAATGTAAATTTTACTGAGTATTACTGCATTTGTGAAATAATTTCAAATCATAAGGTTTTTGGGGTTTATTTCAATTTTTGCTTAATAAATTCAAAGAAATTATGAAACTTTTTTCTCCACTTCTTGAGAATGGAGAGTGCAGCAGACAGCAATCTAAAAAGGACTCTTTAGGTGAAAGTCAATTTAGCAGCAGTCTGACTATCCTTCCTTTAACTTACATTGATAGTATATAGAATACCTAAAAGTTGGAACTGAAAACTGCAGGATTCTGTGACCTGATTGGTGTAGAGTCAGTTCAGGACAAATTATGAAGGCAAATTAGTATCTTCTGACTTGAAAGGAGATTGTGTTATGCCTTATTTGGTTTCACAGAGAAGATGATGAATCCTTTATGTTAAAATTCTTAGTTGAGTTAAAACTGGAAATGATAACTATAAGGAGAAAAACTGTGAAGTATTACAAGTGTTTGAAATTATTTTAAATCATACAACTTGATCAATTAATACTTAGGATTTTTCCTTCAACCCGTTTGAAGTATGAATCAAACTTCAAGTGCTTCGGTTTCTTACATGATCAATTTTATTCATTAGGGATAATGTTGCAGTTTTCTGTCTTCACAGTGTAAATAAGGAGCATATTTGATTCATCTCTCCCACAACACACCTCATTGTTTTTAACATTTTTTCCCCCACTACCTTATTGGTTTAGGAATTAAGTTGCATGTTTAAATTCTTCACCCCAGAATTTTGCCAAACATACTTACTGTGCTTTTTCATCAAACATAATCCGTCTGCATGAATAGATTTGACAAGAACATGTGCCTGTTTAGCTCCTGATTCTTCTAGTAAAGTTATTTCAGAAGTATGGAAAATACTCATTTAGACTAAGTATGGGTTTGTGGGTTTTTTTCTATAAACAATTGCATTGTCAATAGAAATTTGCCAATGTCACATGAAGGAGAAGAGGTGGTATGATTGTGATTCTTTTTTATCTTCCACCATAATGAATTCTTTCATTTTCTACTTTAACAGTGTGGAAAAGCCTCAACAGCTTTGGGGATTTTTGCAGTCAATTTAAGGACCATAAAGAGTATCTATCCTTTCTGCTACAACGTCAATCTATGTACTGAGAAGCCTATGTCCTTTTTAAACGTATTACTGAGAAATGTTAAGATTGAGTCTGATGGTGTTTTAAAGAAAGTATATCTACTACTGACAGCTTGACAGTACACAGGTATTGAAATGTGGAGGATTCTGGTATTTTGCTAGTTATCAGTCCATCTGCTCGCTGAGATAGTAAGTCAGTTTGTTAAATAAATGGAAAGTGCTTGATTATTTTTTTTTTAATATATACGTTTGGGGTTTTTTTCTCCAACTGAGTACCTTCAGCATTTCTATAAAATGGGGAAATTGTGGGTTTGTAACTTGAGTGTTCACTTTTCCAGGATGTGGAAGGTGCTTCATGTATGTCTTGACAGTGAGATCCTTTGAATTAGTCTCAACTAACACTCAGCTTAAGGAGTTTTTAAGCTTTTAATAGTCTTGATGAGTTTTTGAGTGGTTTTGGCATAGCTCATTTAAAGCATTCTTGCAACACCTGTTGCTTAATAACAAGCCTGAATAGGAACAATTGGCAATACAAATTTTCTGGAATAGAAATATATACATAAAGTATAGAAACTTGTATGGAAATACAGAAAAATAACAATGGATGTGCCTTGCTTTGTTTCCGTCAACACTTCATTGCTTTTTCCTGGGTTTTGCTTGCTTGATGGTTTCAGTTCTAATTTATTGGTACCTTTTACAGCATGGTCTCAGTAAAAGTTGTTCCAATGGAACAAGCAGGGGCAGTTACCTTTCTCAGCCAGTGTTTAATTGTTTTATGTATATTGTAATAATAGATCTAGGAATGTGGTGTCTGCCTTTTAGGTTCTTAAACTCTGAGTTGTGTTTAACCCGTCTCCAGGTGCTATTGTGGTTTTGCTTCTTTGGGGTGCTCTCAGTGCATCAGGCTACATTACGTGTCCTCTGAAAAAGCAATCGAGTAAGGGACCCTTGTAATTCTCAGCTTAGAAAGAGGGAAGTCAGTCTTTGGTGGTCCACTGGTGACCAGTGTTAAACATCCCATCTCCACCTGTTAGTCTCTTATTAGCTCCCATGTGGCTGAGTCAAACTAAATTTGTAACTTTCCTGCATAGTTCAGCATTCTGAATTTGTAAGTACAGGTTTGGCTCGAACTTAGTGATGCACAAATGTACTTTGTTAAAATCTTTCCTGCTGTCTTTTGTGTCTCAAGAGCTTCAACTTCCACAGAGCTTTTTAACTGCTGTATGCTTTGATGCAAAATAATTTTCCTTATTCACCATCTTTCCAATGGGATATGTCTTTTTGTGTTAGCTTAGTGTTTATGCCCTTTGCAGGGACTTCACTTAGTAACAGAAGAAAGAAGAATCAGTTGTTCATAGCAAGAGCTTCTCAGCTGTTGGGTTTTGTACCTAATTATATGAGTGGTTTTGCATGATATGTTTCATAGGATACAATGTTTAAATGTCCATATTTTCATTATTGGCTTACCTTTCACAAGAGCTACAGAAAAAAAACATGTTCTGTGTGACTGCAGGAGTAGTGTGCAGCTCTTTCAGGTGATCCATGTCAAGGGTATGTGCATCTTGTAGCCTAGTTAGACTATGAAAGCTTTGCATTGAACAGGAATCTCCTTCGGTTCTATCTAGCTTTGCCATTTCAGTGTTTTGATGATAAATAAGATGCCAATTGAAAGAACCAAAAGCAACAAAACATCACCAAAACCCACATGATGATATGAGGTGAAGCATAACCCCCCCAAAAAAAACCCCATTGAACAAAAAACATCCTTAGGACCGTAGTTCTTATCTCCAAAACCAGATTAGTTCCGTATTTTAGAGCTGCATTGCTTAAGAGACTCATAGTGTTACTACTTCAGAATTTGCTAATTTCCACATCTCCTTCCTAGTGAGTCTGAGTGGTTGTGTGGTGTGCCCAAGGTCACAACAGCTTCAACTACCATCGATTCAGGGGATGAAATTTTGACTATAGATGATTCTTTTTTGTAAGACTGGAATGGATGGCAGTCATTGAGCTGTGTAATTCTATATGAATCTGTGACTGTTGTTCTATAAATAAAAGTTTCTCATCAGGGTAGTGAAGTAAGGACTTCTACTATGTACCATGAAATAGAATCATAGAATGGTTAGAGTTGGAAGGGACCTTGAAGATCATCAAGTTCCAACCCCCCTCCCATGGGCAGGGACACCTCCCACTAGAGCAGGTTGCTCAAAGCCCCATCAAGCCTGGCCTGAAATACTTCCAGGTATGGGGCATATAAATAGCTTGCTGTATGCAAATTAGTCCTCCCTGAAACACTAATTTTCAGCTCCTCTGACATTGTACATGATACTGCACAGAAAACACTTTTGAATCTGATTTTTTTCCCTGAACATATAGCTAATATTTTAAGACAAATATATTTTTGGTTGACATGGTCAGAAGTCAACTCAGCTATTAATGAGTGCATCTTCTACAAAAATGTGCCGCGAAAGAGAAAAAAAAAAAAAAAAATGCCCAAAGGAAAAGGAAGATTACTGTAAAAAGTTGAGGGCAAAAAAAAAAAAAAGGAATTAGAGGAAAGTGACTTTACAGAATGAACATGATTTAAAAAGAAGGTTTTCAGGAGCAAAAGAAAAATTCTCCTTATACCATGTGGCCTGATGTGCAGTGAAGGGATTAAATTGAATATTGATTTTTGGAAAGGTATGACTATGCTGCTAAAATGATAAAGATTGAAAAAAAAAAAAAAAAACAACAAAAAACCTCTCTATACAAGAAAACAATGAGAGAATTGATCACCAAGGAGAGTTGCAACTGAGGGCCATATTCTAGTTGCCAGGTTCTCAAGGGAGTCATAGTTTCTATACCTGGCAGAAATGCATTATGCTGATGATGATGATCAAAGAAAAATATCCAAGTAATTCATAGTGAGGGTGAGAATGTGAAGCTAATGATGAAGAACTACCGCCTATGAAACTTCAGCAGTAATAAAGAACTATGTCCAGTGTGATGAAGGATGAAATGCAAGGTACTAAAGAGTGTGGAGAAACTACGACATTTCTCAAGTAGGCAAAAAATAAGATAGATGGAATAATTCATTCCTCATAATTAAAGATGTGCAATTTACTTCTGTAGACTGAAGCTTAAGCAATTGATTATTTAAAAAAAAAAAATTAGTTTTCAAATGGTTAGAGAGAGTAACTGGCTAATGAGATTCTTCCTAGCCATCTTGTGGATGCCTCAAAAATGTTCCACACTAGAAGATCTAGTTTCTTTAGTAGTAGTCTCAAACATATGTAGCAATGGTTTAATTTCTTCATTCCCAGTGAGGTTTGGATCTAGATGTGCATTAGAGAAAGTTTATTTAATACTGCCTTTTGACTTCTAGTTGAGGAATCCAATTCGAAAGGAAAAGAAGAGGACATGGGATTTAAGTGCTAGAAGGTGGGACAGTGATGAAATAAAGTATGTGGCTGAAACTGCAGGTTAAAAAACCTCTCTTAAGTTTCTCTCTGATCAGAATCAATAGATGTGGTAAGGCACTAAAAAACAAATAAAAACAAGAAGCACCACTTCATATTGCTTTAAAGGAGTTCAGCTTGGATCTTGATTATGACACAGAATACAGATCACCAGCTAATGTTTTGCTTTTCTCAGCATAGAAATAGACAGTTAAAAGTAGTATTACCTCAGTCATAAGTTGCTGTCAAGCAAGTGGTACGTGTGCAGATACCCTGAAGATTCAATTGAATAAACTTAGCAATGGCATTTGGAAACCACCCTGGACAATACAAATAAATTAGTATCTGTGTAGTTGTAACTAGTGGGAAAAAATACATTGTGGCATAAAGCAAGAAGCAATAATGCATTTTGTCTTCCTGCTATTCATCCAAGTTTTGTTTGACAAATAATGCCGTTTGTTTCCTCTGTGTTGCTTTTGGCATTCTCCTTTTTGCCTGTTTGTTTGCTGTGCTGCATGTATCAATGAGCTTTAAAAGCATAACCATTATATCTGCAGTATTTGTTAATTTAGGTGTTTTCCTCACTGACTCGAATATACTTTGTTTTGCTTTGTTATTACATAAATGAGTGCTAGCTTTACCACCGCAAAATCTTAAATAGAAGCAGGGATAAGGAACTGGCTGGCTGGCCTCACTCAAAGGATTGTGGTCAATGGCTCAATGTCCAAGTGGTGGCTGGTGACGAGTGGTGTCCCACAAGGGTCAGTACTGGGACCAATACTACTTAACATCTTTGTCGGAGACATGGACAGTGGGATAGAATGCACCCTCAACAAGTTTGCCGATGACACCAAGCTCAGTGGCGTGGTCGACACGCTAGAGGGAAGAGATGCCATCCAGAGGGACCTGGACAGGCTTGAGAGGTGGGCTAATGCAGATCACATGAAGCTTAACCAAGCCAAGTGTAAGGTCCTGCACCTGGGATGTAGCAATCCCTGGCACAAATACAGGTTGGGCAGAGAATAGCTGGAGAGCAGCCCTGAAGAGAAGGACTTGGGAGTGCTCATGGATGAGAAGCTCAACATGAGCCGGCAGTGTGTGCTGGCAGCCCAGAAAGCCAACTGTATCCTGGGCTTCATCAAAAGAAGCGTGACCAGCAGGTCATGGGAGGTGATTCTCCCCCTCTGCTCTGCACTCGTGAGACCCCACCTGGAGTCCCATGTCCAGCTCTGGAGTCCTCAACATAGAAAGGTCATAGAACTGTTGGAATGGGTCCAGTGGAGGGTCACCGAGATGATTAGAGGGATGAAGCACCTCTCCTACGAAGACAGGCTGAGAGAGCTGGGGCTGTTCGGCCTGGAGAAGAGAAGGCTCCTGGGAGACCTTATAGGAGCCTTCCAGTATCTGAAGGGAGCCTACAGGAGGGCAGGAGAGGGACACCTTGTCAGCAAGTGGGGTGATAGGACAAGGGGTAATGGTTTTAAATTGGAAGAGGGGAGATTTAGGTTGGAGATGAGGAAGAAATTTTTTGCTGTGAGGGTGGTGAGGCACTGGAACAGGTTGCCCAGAGAAGGTGTGGCTGCCCCATCCCTAGAGGTTGTTCAAGGCCAGGCTGGATGGAGCTTTCAGTAACCTGGTCTGGTGGGAGGTGTGTGTGCCCATGGCTGTGGGGTTGGAATGTGGAGGATCTCCAGGGTCCCTTCCAACTCTAACTATTCTATGATTCTGTGTTTTTTGAGTATCACCTTTACATTCAGGAGGAGAATTCAGTCAAACCGGGTAACATAACTGTTAGTATGGAATGGCTCTCTATTTTCTGTTAGTATTACCAAATGACATGCAAACTGTCTTGTGAAGCCTTTGCTTTAGAAGCTCGGCATATCTGAAGAAATGTATCCTGTCCTCCCCCTGGGCTGCCTTCTGCTTATGATATTTGAGCAGTCCTGCCTACTGACAGTAGCAAATTTGCTTCATCCTTTATGTGCTGTATTTATTCTTCATGAATATCCACATAAATGTAGCAGGGATTTGGCCAAGAAAGTTGGATGATTCCTCCCAGAGAAGAAATCTGTAAATCTAGGAGGGTGATGCTGTTTGTACAGGATCTAAAAGCAGCTTTCAGAATTTGCTAGAGAGTCTTGTGTAGCTCTAAGTAAGGAGATTATGTAAAATGCTGACTAAAGCTGAGAGCTTGCAGAGGCTCTTCCTAGCAGCAAAGCTGCGTAAAAGAAATTAATAAATAGCTTTTGAGATCCCCAAGGCAAGGACTTCTCACTCTAGCATATTCTCTTTTCCTCGTTTGGCCATTAGTCAACCTAACTTTCCTCATTACATCTATGTCAATCTTGTGTTCATCTTTCATTAATATATTAATGTGGGCTCTCTTCTAGCTAGGATATATTTTTTTCCAGGTATTTATTTTCCGAGCACAAGAGAGGAATGTCCTTATGCTTATATCTGTCCCACTTAAAGAAAAAGAAAAAATCAGAATTTGAAGTTGTATTTAGGTGTTCATTTGAAAAGTCTAATGAAAGCAACCTCCCGTGGTGGGTTGGGCTTTATTTTGGTGTTTTTCTGGGATGCATTTATGAATTGTATTTTTTTATCTCAGTACAAGGAGATATGGAAAAGGAATTTACCTTGAGTTGGAATAGAAAGCTCCAATTGAAACTTGAATAAAACTTCACAAAAATATTTCAGGTTAACTCCAGTGCAAGTTTCAGCAAAGCTTTTGTATAACAATATACAAATGACGCAAACAAAGGTGTACTACAAAAACCTGCGGAACTTAGATTTTGGGCAGTTTTGTTACGTTTGTTTAAGGACTAAACAGTTTGCTGTAGAAAAATACTTCCATTTTGTGTTTACCGACCTGCTTTAACCCTTTGGATATTCTCTGTGTTCTGGGTATCATATTGACTAGTAAGATTTTTCATTGGACCAGCTCCATGGTCATTTATATTCCTATTAAAACATGATCTGTACAAATATGACTAATGCATGAAAATAGCATGTTTGTGCCCAACCCATTTAATGCTTTGTGTCAGTACCAGAGCGGAAAGGGTGAGAAGAAAACTGCACTGTAGGACAAAGCTGCCCTGGTGAGTGGCAGCTGCAGCCTTGCATACCCCAAGTAATCTCTGGGGGTGTAGCAATGGATAGGAGGAGTCATGTGAGCAGGATTTGGGCACTGTGTGCTTGGAAAACTGCATGCTGCTCCAGTACAGAGGTACTGGCTGTTCCTGTGTGGCTGGGCAGGTTGTGCCCTCAGCCAGTCATGAATATTTCTGCCCTGGGGAGGATACATTGAAGCATTCTTCTAAAGGGGCATAAATAGCAGAGATCCTGTTCTATTTCTCAGTTTTATAAGATGATTTTTTGTTTAAGGATTATGACTTGGAAAAGTGTGTGTAACTGGTCAGATTTTTGTTGCATAACTCAACTGATAGATAACCATTGAGTAGGATCACTGATCAGGTGATGACCTGGTGTATCTGAGCTTGTATCTGATCTGTACGGTGAGGATCAGTTTCTTGCATTTCATTACTGTATTTTAGATATCTTAGATATTTTGTTAATAAGATACTGTTTTGTTTATTTAAATTACTTGATTTTTATAGCCAGTATAGTTTTCATATTGGACCCAATCCTCTCTTCAATAAAGTAAAGCTGCTTTTTTTTTTTTTTT